>QTSX02004333.1:0-363224 GCA_014839935.2 Entomophthora muscae | reverse complement strand
GTCAATTTCCAGTTGTCAACCAGGGAAAAAGCTGAATTCTCACTTTAAAATAGTGTTGAGCACCAGGGAGTCAATCACCAGGGAGTCGGACTTATCACAGTCGCCGTGCAGAGGGAACACAGATTGTTCACAGCCAGTATTAAGATCTCTTAATGTGGGTAGGGAGGAGATGGTTTGCTAAAGAATAAAGGTTGAGATGGGGCTCTTAATTTTTTAGAAGTTCTCCATCAACATTGAGCTTTGGAGCAATGAAAAGTTAGCTTTGGCTGGGATGGTGGTCGGTTTTAACAACCAATCACCTGATAGCCCTTAGTTTCTGGAAACTCAGTGAACTGGCAGGCATGAAGCAAGTTCAATCAGGGGATAGATTCTGATTCAGTTTAGCGCCGCCATTTTAGCCAATAATCTAAGCCAGCCGATTGCTTATCTTGGCCGGTGCCATCTCGCTTTCCTTAAGTGCAACCAGAGCTATTTTGAGCTGCAGATCACCTTATCCACTTTTTGTACTTAATAATTGTTGTTAAATTGTTCTAAAAATTTCTCTAGATGGGTTTATCAGGCTTGCATCTAAGTACTAGGGCTGGTTTCTGACAAGGTTTTGTTCAAGGATTGATAGATATTCAAGGATTAGTAGAAATGTGGTGAGTTTTAATAAATTCTTGCATCCCTATTGGTTGAACCGGGTAATTAGCCTTCATGCATATCAGCTCACTTTGTGTGGTGGACAATCCAACGCAATTGCCAATTGAAATTAAATTTTTATTTGAACCCCTTTTTGATTGGATGGTGTGAAATTAGATATTCTGATTGGTGAAAATTAGGATTTTGAGATAAGCTAGATTTGCAATGCTATTCTATTTCTGAAATAAAAGCCTTGGCTTGGAGAAGCATCGGTGTGGCTATCTGCATAGCTGACAAAAATGGCACTGGCCAATAATAACATGTCAAGCTTAAGCCTTAAATACCTACTCCATTTCTCTCCTCGCCAAGATGAATACGCTCATACAGCCCACAACCCAGTTCACAATGGCTGACCTCAAGAACAACATCGTGAATATCCTGTCCTGCCGGAACCAGCAGCTAAACCCCAACCAAGCTGAGATGATGGTTGAATTCCTCATCAACACTCACACCCCCTCCGTTGGTGACTTGATGACCAACTTTGACCATCTCGTCAAGAACTCCAGCGACGTTGAGTTCCAGTTCATGGCCCACACCCTGTCGGCTGCGGCTGCATTCCGCATCGCCCTTGAACGCAACTCATGCCTGCCCACAATCGCCATTGACAGCTACGCCCATGCCATTGACTTGGTCCCACTCATCAACCCCGAGTCCATGTGCCAACACATGGACCTTGTCTTTCTCCAGCTTGAACTGACAAAGACCCTGGCCCAAAACTTTATTAACCAATAAACTTATTTCTATTTCCACTCAACACTTGAACAGAAAATCACTCTAGAAATCAAATCCTTGAAGCCAAAGCTGATTTTTGTCAACTCAAGCTCAACTGATACTCCCAACTTGGATTAAGGCTATCTTCCAAATAGAGATTCATCAGAATGGATCCAAGCCCAAAAAGGCAATCCATCCGTATGCAAGCCAATTGGTTGCCACATATCAAACCAGCCAACCATACCCCACAAAATCTCCAATAATCAAAATATCCCCTGCAGCTGCAAGCACCATCTTCACGCCCTACAAACAGTAAACCAATATCAACTCATTTTAAACTATGACATCAACCTTTGCATGAACCAATTAATTACCCCCTCATCAGCTACAAACCCATGTCCCGTTTTTTACCGCCAAGTTAAGCCAAAGCTCTTCTCTGAACCATGCCGGGGCCTCTTCGATCAATGGCCAATCATCGTAACCCATCGCACCACCGTTCTTAGGGCTGCGTCGGCTTCGAAAAGGGACGATTAAGGCATTTGCCTTAATCGACCCGTCCTCCCTTCCCCAGACCCGTTTTTCGGATTCCCCTACGTTGGGGGAATCCGAAATTTTAAAAAAGGTCTCGGAAGGCTTTCTGCATTCCAGATTTTCGAGCTATTTTATAAATATACTTATATTAAATTTAATTTTATCAAAATTTTTAATTTCGAATTTATTATTTTTAATTTTAAAAAAAATAGAGATAGAAAAAATATAAATATTTATTTAAAAAAAATCCGAATCAACTACACCCTTCTGTGGGTGTAGAAGGAAACAATTCCGAGAGAATCTTCTGTGAGAAGATTCCCTCGAAATTGTTTCTGGATTTTGGACGGGTGCTTCTTTTAAGAAAAGGAGCCACCTGTCCAAAATCCGACACAGCCCTAACCGTTCTGAAATCAGCTCCCCGGCCAAGGTCAACCCGAACTCCAGCTTGGTGGGGCCCAGTGCAACTCAAGCAGGAACCTAACCCCGCAGCTAGCCAGGGTTCTTGTTACATCTCCTTGATTCAAGTCCTTCATACCTGCCCTTTAGGTACTCACTCCAATCCCAACCCTGTGCTTTCTAGAAACAAAATACCAATGTTATGATGTCACTATATGCCCTTTGAATTAAAATTTTATAACATACTTGATATATCATGACCTAAGGATCTGGTCCTAGAAGTATGTTGCAACTGAGACTGCCGCCTAGTCTGCCAAACCATCCCACAATATTATGGTGAAGCAGAGCGGGAGCCCATCATGATCATCCAATATGGGATATGCCTAAGGCTGTGTTGGATTTCAGACGGGTGGCTCCTTTTAAAAAAAGGAGTTACCCGTCTGAAATCCGAAAATAGTTTCAAGAATTTCTCAAAGAAGATTCTCTTGAAATCATTTCCTTCTCCACCCACAGAAAGGTGTGATATTTACAAAATTTTAATTTCAAAATAAAAATTATATTTTTTTACTTTCTTCTTTTTAAAATTTTAAATAATCAAATTCAATATATAATTAATTGTCTCAAAAATAAATTTTTATTATAGAATTATATTATAAATATTCTAATTTCCGGAAAGCAGAAAGCCTTCCAGGACCTTCTTTTTTTAGAAATTTTGGATTCCCCCAGTGTAGGGGAATCCAAAAAAGGATTACGGGGAAGGGTGGACGGACGATTACGGCAAATGCTGTAATTGTCCCTTCTTTGGCTGACGCAGCCCTAGATATGCCCCTAAATAAGGATAGCATTACCAATGCGGAGACGGCACAGATCTGCTTGGAGACAATAACCTTTAAAGCAAGAGCATGGCAAACCGTGATATTTCACAACACACTGGTATACAAGAAAGGCTTTGATCTGACTCCTGATCAAGGAGCCAGCAGCATAGATGGCCCCCCTCAACTTTGTAGGCTTCTTCCCGCAAGGGATCCTCAGGATCTTGGGGTGGCACTGGAATGCCCAGTCTAACCTGCTGGCCATTGCTGATCTTATGGGAAGGGATTGCAATAGACGGATCTTGAGGAGAGGTCTTTCATTGAAGTGAAAGGAACAGAATCACATGGTGCTTCATTAAAGATCATGATACTTAAAGCCTTTGGGTACATCTTGATGAGGTGGCCCCCTCATGTTTGATATTTAGTTAGCTTACAGATACCACCAATGGTGGTTCTGTAAGCTATTAACTGACCTCCTAGGAAATCAGGGGTTGACCCCCAGGCAGTCAAAGCTTGAAAATTGAGTGCAGGGCATCCAGGCTTCACTCAGACTTGATCATCCTTACCCCCCACCCACTTGTGATCAATCATTAGATTTAACTCTACAATCACTGCTAATGGATGGGGCTTCAAAGCTCTTTATCCTGGTTGGCAGTGCTTTGGCCTAGCCACACCCAGAAAAACTATTTCTGGGACACATGCCACACAGGGAGAGCTCATAGAGCCACCCCATGATGTACCTAACAACATAGCCCCTTCTGCTTTGAATGTTGAGATGCAGGCAGCATCCCCAAATTAGGAGCAAAGCCAATCCCAGGTGATGATCCCTGACAATTATTTTTAACTCAAACTGTCATGAGTGACAAATTCTGGATATCAATTAGCAAGGGAAACCACAACTACGAGATTTAAACCCCAGGACCCTGCGGGCTGCCAGCCCGCGTTTTTTGGACTTGAATCAGAAATAGATTCAACTACAGAGAAACCTCTTAAACCCACCAGTGTGGCACCTTCTATGATTGAACTCTGCCCTCTGAAGGATCCTCTTAGCCTAGCAAGATAGGAGGGCTGACCCAAGCAGCAACCCTGGAACAACTTGGACCGCCGCCAATGGAGTACTGCAGAAACTTCCCCAAGAACAAGGGCCGCCAGATGATGGCAAATCCCATGCCTCAATGAAGGGAATCACAATCCCCTGTCCCAGCCCAGCCAATGATGAACCGTCTACATTGGATGTCACCCAGGACTTCTAACCCCTGGTGAATGCTACCACCCGGCCCACAAGGATCTGCAAAAGCTTTTGCAGCTTGGATGGCATACCTGTACCCAGGAGATGATGGGAGATGTGCATCACCATTATTACAATAAAGTGTTATGAACATTTGGTTCATGAAGGTCTTCCCCTACATCCTCTTACCACTTTACCCCATCTCATTTGACCTCCCTGGGCTAGCCCCTGCCTCCCACCAAGCCCAAGAAAACGCCAACTGGCCACCTAAATTATCCCGCCCTCCAGGAGCTCCCTACGGCCCAGTTTGTTTTACAGAGTATCCTCCAAACCCATATACTTGGATTTTATTTTAGAGGAGATCCTAACTTATGACCCAGAAGCCGGTACCAGAGAAACATAGCTTATTGGTCGCGAAGGAGCTTGGATCACAGTGCCGCCCTTGCTACTTTGCAACAAATATAACTACCCGCCCATATATTTGGTACCCATGACCCCTTCCTTGACCCTGCGGCCTGACTGCCTGTGAGGATCTGTTGCTACTGGTGAGCCCACCTCCACTTGGATATTTGGAGCCGTGTGCATCACCCTGGCTGGCTTGATTGATTCCGTGGTGCTCACCAGCCGACCCTGGGCTATCCTAAAGAGATTGCTGTCCTGCGTTGTAAAGTTAGCCCCCATCCTGGGATGGGCCCTTCCTTCTGGGCCATCCGCCCCCAAGTTGTCAGGAACCTACCACGGGATGGATCCCTGACACAAACCCTATTAAACCATTCCCAAAATGCCACCCCCTGTGGATGGGTGGCTACTGTTTGCAGTACAGCAGTGTTAAGCTCTAAACAAAGCCACCATTTCATTATTAATCTCTAGCATTTCCTTCTGGGCCTTTGTCCTCCCCAATCTGGATATGGAGCTACAACCAGTCCAGCTTCAACAGTGGTAATGTTGGTAGGTTTGATTAACGGCCCACCCTTGAGAGGTTTCTTCCCAAGAAAGGATAAAGTGCTGGAGGTATAGCTACCCCATTGAGAGACCCTCCTGCCCACCCCCAAGAGGGGGATCCCAGTGGGTTATGATACCTACCAAGACCAACCTGTACTGACCAGCATTTATAATTGACTCTGCCTAGGACAACTTGACAGAGTGCTGCCCTTCCCCAGCTGGATCTCCTTCAACAGATTCTGGGCTTGCAGCTGGGACCTTTCAGGGGTGGCATAGATGATATGAAGGCATCAGATTGGCTAACCTATACAGAGAACTGCCTCCGCGTCTTTCAGATACCAGAACCCATGGGGGTTACCAGAGCTTCCAAACACTCTTTTGGGCCTGCCGCTGTCTGGTTCACTACTTGGGAAGTCCAGGGCCTGAGGCCACCTGGACCGCTTTCAGAGAAGCATCCAAGTCCCGCTACAGGGGAACTCCTCTGCTAAGGATCAAGCATACAGGAAGCGTCCCTAGGCCCTTGCTGCCTGGAAGAAGGCACTTGTTGCCTTCCCAGAAGACATAGCCAACAGGAAGACCATTCTCTTTGCCCTCATCACCAATGGAACAAACCCATATATCTGTAAGTGAGTGTATGTGGGGCATTGCAAATTCATTGACAAATGTTGTAAAGCTATTTTTGAGATGAACAATCAAGCCACTATGGGGGGTTTGAAAGACCAACGTCACTCCTGCCCAGTATTTTCCTGCACCTGGAAGATCCCAAAATCAATTGGGAGGCTGGCTGCCCTTCCAAAAGAACAACCTTGATACATGTCCTTGCAAGGGGGAACAGCATATGGCACAGATTGAGAGTTTGAAAAGGGCCTGGGGTTTTAGGCATGGGAGGCTCTGCAACCCTGCATGATCAAAAAGTTCAACCTCCCCTTACCAAACCCCCCTGGAATTACAATGTGCACAAAGTCAACCCATTTGATGGTTTCCAAGTATCCAATGATGGTCCTGCCCTACAAGCTAACCATATTTAAAATAAAAACACCCATGTGTCCCCTTGCTTCTGTGGGAACCCCCAAATCCTGGTAGATACTGGAGTTGATCACCCCTTTGGCAATCAAGAGCTCACAGGCTCCCAGCAACTGGAACAGGTGCCCAACTGATTCAAGGCAGTACCTGTAGCAGATTCCAGAATGTTACCAACACCAATGAAACTATGACATTCTCCTTGATAATGGAAAACGTCCAAGTCAGACTCTTTGGTCACATCATAAATGGTCTCAGCCTCAACAATATTGCTGGTTTAGACTGGCTACGCCACAATTTCCCCTGCGTTGACAGGCACACTTCTGTCATTGCACTCAGAAGAAATGGTGTTAAGTTCCAGGTCTATTTAACAGAGATGAACAAGCTTCTCCATAACACTGCCTTCATATATATTGCTGAACAGGGCCCCTACAAATTTAAAAGACCAAGTTGGGCTCCAACCAGTGTTTGGTCAAAGTTAGTAGCTCAGAGCCTTGAAGTGTACTTGGCGGGGCCAAGGGACAGGACGGGGGATCCTAGCGGTAGGATTGGGTTTGTACTAGGCCAGAGGTTAGTCTTTGGGGATGAATAATGAATTCACCTTAAAGCCTGGGGAATGATTGTTATCAGAATCTCCTCTAGACTATACTAGGGAGATGGCACTGAAGTACAAAAATAAACACAAGGAAAGAGTGTAAATAGAACTTAATTTTATTGGCTGGACCTAAATGATTCTTATATGGCAATTGTTTACCACAAAAAGTTAAAATGACAGATAGATCATGGATCACTCATAAGTGGTTTGAGGTTCACTTATGTCACCAGTTGGAAAGTAAATGAGTCCTTCATTCAATTTTGTCATGGATAAATACATCTTGGTTGGCATCACTTGTCCTAAGAAACCCCAACAAAAAGCAGCTGCCAGTCAGAAAACACTAATTTTGACTTAAATTGACCTGAATCAAGCAATTGACAGGAAGTGGGTGGTGGCCAAGCAGTTGCACCTTCAAACGGGACCCAAAAAGCTGCTGTTTAAAGCCTAAACCCCCAAAAATCAGGTAATTTGGTGTTTTTCAGCTCAAAAATTAATTTATGATGTCACACAATTTTTGGTCAATCCTGGAGGCCTGGTGGCAAAAATTCCCCCCTGTCACATCAGCATTATTCTAAAGCCCAATATCACTTGAAAGTTTACCAGAACTACTGCAGTAGTTCAATAAACATCATAACTTACCACTAGTTTTACAGTTTTAAAGATTTTACAGAATATGGAGCTTCTTCTTGTGTACATGCCTGTGATATATCTTGCTGGCGTAGTGTTGATTTTGTGGTGTCTGCAGCCTCTGCTCTGTTCTTTGACGCTCCCAATCTCAAAATTGAGGAGATTGTTGAACCAATTTGCAAGATTCCCTACTTGCAAAATTCAGTGTCTATTTCCCAATCTCTGATTCTTTTGTTGTCTGATTAATTTTCTTAGGCTGCACTTTACCAATGCCTTTGCTTGGAGATTTTCCCCTACACATTTCAACTTTACAATTTTTACTCATTCTCAATTCTTTGAGCATTTGGTATTTTATACCTCATTTGGTGAACACTTCCAAATTTTGCGCAACTCCACCATTACAGATTTAGAGTAAACCCCATTTCAAGGAGAAAAGGGGAACTGAAGGATTTTTCACTTGAAATTCAATCCCATCAAAGGCAAACTCAATAATGCATATATATCAGGATTCACAACATTGCCTTCCTCTAGATTGGCCTTTGGGTGTGTACTTGCAGAGAAACTTGGTGTGGTCTTGGGCAAAGGGGCTTCCTGTAGACAACAGTTTGACAGTGTACTCAGCACCCTTTTTGAAGGTCACTTCTAGAGGGCCAATCCACAGAGAGTCTAATTTTTGAGCTCTTCCTCCTACTCAATGTGGATAGTAGAGGACCTGGTCTCCAACTTGGAATTCAGGGAGAGGAGCGCGGCCAGCGTTGCTTGGTGTTAACTCCAGAGCCTTTGTCTTATAAGGAGAAACATACACAGAAGCTTGTATGTCAATTTGTAAGACTTTAGACTTTTTCAACAACATCTGCAGTTGTATCAAAGCCTGTGCTCAACCATCATCAACAAATTACTATTTCCCAAGAATAAAAAAGATACAGCTCAAATTGAGGCAATAGTTTTACTGATGAGCCTAAACAGGAGGAGATTGAATTGATTGAAATTATAGAACTGTGAGGGTTTTTATACCCAATTCTATGAACCAAATATGATAGGGGAATTATATTTAAGAGAGATTAAATTATAATTTTTAATTGTAAATATATTATCAGGAGTTTGATTCTTAAGCTGGGATCAAGGGCTTTTGGCTGACACCAGTTTGCACTGAAATGGTTCAGTATTTGCGGAAATATAGGCAACCAAAGATGGTAAAGGAGAAACAAACAAATAAACAAACAAACAGAAGTCTTAGCATAAATTTTATTAAAATAGAAAATATCAGTTGAGACTTAAATTCTATGTCCTGAAAAAATTATGCAATTGACCAGACTTTTGATGTGCTCTTCAGGATTAGAGGCAGTATCAGAGGTAGAGAGCTGCATCCCTAAGAGAGAAGGAGTGATATACTCTCTTCTGTATAGCATGACAAAAGGGGAGAGACTGATAACCCTGTGCTTTCTGAGGCAATAGGCAAACAGAGAGGCTGGTAAGTACAGATCCCAGTTGGCAGCATCAGAGTAAGTTAGTTTCTCCATGATAGACACCAATGTAGAGCTAGCCTGTTCCACAGCTCTATTAATGGAAGGATTGTAAGGGGTGGAGAAGGATTGGTGGGTCCCTAATGCTTCTACTACAGATGTTACCAAGCAGGGGTTGAAGTTGAACTCATTGTCAGATAGTAGGACTTGAGGACACCCATGGCAATAGAAGACGTTTTGCAATAGAAAAGCAGCAATTGTTTTTGTCATAATGTCTTTGGTAGGCCTAGCTTCTACCCATTTTCTGAAATAGTTCACAGAAATCAGTATGAGTTGACACCCATATCTGGATTGTAGAAGATGACCTAATGCATAAATACTAACAGTATGCAAGGCGTGTTAGTGAGGTACCAGTTTGTACTCATGGGAGGAGGCCTGAGGTCTCTGTAGTTGACAGTCATGACAACTTAATATAGCATCAGGAATCAACAGGTAGAGGTTTTCCCAGTAATAATGCTTATGAAGTCAATCATAGGTCTTGGCTATCTCTCCATGTCCAGTTTCACAATGAGCTTGCAGGATAAGGGACAATCATAGACTTGGGCAACTATAAGGGAGATACTGGTGCTGAACCTTTTTGAAAATTATTGATCATGGATGAGAGTATCCTGAGATAGCTTTTGTAGGGCCAAGCAAGTAGCTTCAGTTTCAGATTCCCATGCAGAGGGATGACCAATTATTTTGTATAGTCAATAAGCCTCAGCAGGATAGAGGGCCAGGATAGGCATTCAAGAGATTCTTTCAGCATTTTAATGTTGTATGCCCAGGCAATAGAGTACTGTGAAGTCATAACCTTATAGTTGGAGAGCCCATCTATCCATGCGTTTTTCAGGTTCTTTCAATTGCTGTAACCACTTGAGGAAGGCATGGTCTGTGACATCATTAAATTTTGTAATGTAAATTTAGTGACAAAACTGTGTGACAGCATGAAGCACAGCTAGGTGTTCCTTCTCAGTCACACTATAGTTCTTTTCATTTTTGTTAAGAACTCTGGAGGTATAGACTACTGGGTTGTCTACACCCTCATCATCAAGTTGTGCCAGAATGGTATCAATGACAAGGTCACTAGTGTCAGTGTAGAGAATGAACTCCTTGTTGTAATCAGGGTATACAAAGATATGAGCCTCTTTCAACTTCTGTTTGAGAGTCTCAAAAGCCTGCTGTTTATTGGAAGTCCATTTGAAAGGAAAACTTTTTAACAACTGAACCAAAGGTTCACTGATGTCAGCAAAGTCAGGGATGAACTGTCTGTAGTATCCCATCATGCCCAAGAAGACTTGGACTTCTCTCAAAGAAGTGGAGGGGAGAATTTTTTCAATGGTTTATACTTTCTTGGTCATGGGGTGTATTCTGATCTGAGTTATTTCATTCCTTAAGAATTCTAGGTGGTCTTTAAAGAAAGCGCATTTGGAAGGCTTAGGCCTGAGTCCATATTCTCTGATCTTGATGAACACCTCTTTAAGGTGAACCAAATGTCTGTGAACGTGGCACTAAATACAGTGATATCATTCAAATAGACCAACACACACAAAAGCTTCAGATCCTGTAAAAGAGGAGTCCATAGCCCTCTAGAACGTAGCAGGGGCATTAAAAAGTCCTTGGGGCATACATTTAGGCTCAAAAAATCCCTCAGAGGTGATAAGGGCGGCTTTTTGTCTGTCCTTGGGGGGAGAGGTTGAGTTACTAGTATCCAGAAGCCAGATACATAGCCAAAAAACTTAGAGCCTCCAGGGCGGCAAAGAGCATCATCTATGCATGGTAGGGGGTAAGAATCTTTCTTGATTAAGGAATTTAACTATCAATAGTCTATCAATATGTGATGGCCTCCATCTTTCTTCTTCAAGATGATCAAGGGGGAGGCCCAAGGACTCTGGGAAGGAGCAAGTAGTCCAGCATCTAGCAAATTTTTGAGTTCCTTGGATACCTGAGCATCCTCTACTCTACTTTGTCTGTAGGGTTTGGCTTGGAAAAGAGGAGTGTTGCCATTATCTATTTGATGGATGACGCCTTTAGCCAGGCCATAATCTGTACTGTCCTTGGCAAAGATATCAGCAAACTGGTCAATCAAGTCAAGAAAATCTTTCTGCTATACAGGAGACAACTGTGAGAAATCTTCAGCACTGAACAAGGACAACACTTGAGGTTCTTTTTCTGGTAAGTTGAAATCACAGAAGGTACTAAAGGGATGTAGCAAGAGAACATCAGGCATTTTTAAGAGCTGGCCATATTCAACCACTTGACCTCTAGAGACATTAATAGTTACAGGAGTTAATTTAGCCACAAGTAACTGCATGGCATCTTTGTGAGAAGATTCTAGAATTAATAAGCAGAGATGAGGCACATTACACCTTAAATATAAAGGGGAATATAGCTCTAGGAAGTTACACTCAGGAAATTTGTACAAGATCTGGGAATCAATTATGACTTTAGACCCAGGCAGAATGGTCAAAGCTGAGGTAGCCAAGAGAGGAACTCCTTCAGATGCAGGACAGGCTGGAGGAGGGCACTTAATATTGAAGGAGTGTGTGTGGTATTTTAGGGTGAATATTCCAGAAGGGCATTCTAGGACACACATCTTAAGGCACTTGTCAGACATTTTGATGGACTTCTTGAAGATGAGAGGAACTTTGTATCCAAGGATATACAGGTACCAATCCTTCATGTTGATTATACCATTGTATTCTTGGAGGAATTAGGTGCCTATCAATAGATTGTAGCTCTTATTCTCCAGGACTACAGCAGGGGCAGCAAGGAGTAGCTTGCCAAAATTCATAGGGAGGGCCAAGTACACATCAATAGCCCGTTTCATGAACAGGCCAGCTGCCCCATAGTCTGATGATAGTTGAGTTCTGGGGCTAGCTTGAGTTTTTTCACTAACTTGTAGGACACAACATTGACTGGAGACCCTGTGTCAAGGAAGGCCTTGATCTTCACCTTTTAGATGAACTTCTCTACACAAGCAGTCATACATCCAAAAGGGGAAAAGACAGCCAAGACATATTAGGCTTTAGATAACTCCTTATCCCACTTATCTAGTATTATGTTTTGGGCC
The DNA here is from genome assembly GCA_014839935.2 of Entomophthora muscae. Classification (NCBI taxonomy): domain Eukaryota; kingdom Fungi; phylum Entomophthoromycota; class Entomophthoromycetes; order Entomophthorales; family Entomophthoraceae; genus Entomophthora; species Entomophthora muscae. The sequence goes on along the minus strand of QTSX02004333.1, from coordinate 351,106 downwards.
TTATAGACGTCTTGGGGATTAACATCTGTGTTGCTAGCTTGTGATAGTATGGTTGTATACCTATACATAGATCAATAAAAGTCTTATACACTCTGAAGTCTTTACCTTTAAATCTAAGGTAACAACTAAGTAGAGTTAAAAGCAAGTAGGTAAAAGGGTGTCTTTTATTGGAGAAAGAAGGGAAGTTATATACTGTGAGTGATGCAAGATGACTGCAGAGGTGTTATTAGCACATGTACCATTGATTATAAAATTACACAATATTTTGGGATCCATCAGGATCTTGTAGCTGTGTTCCTGCCTTTTAGGGTTGATCTGGACAATCCAACAGGGAGGATTAAGTGCATATTACTCCAGATTGGGCTGCATTTGCAGCTACCCATTACAACAATGGCTATTAATTCACAAACCTAATCTATCAGGATGTAATAGGTTGGCCAAACCAACTTAGCATTCAAGTTACAATTGGGGATACAAATATTTCAGATCCAGCAGATTTGAGTGCACATCTAGAAACGCCTTGACCATCAGGACTAATTCCATTGATAGTCTTGACCATTCTAATATTCAACCTAATTTACGACATCTAGAACACACCTAAGGCCAGGAAATTCCTCATAAACTGTCTGCAGAGGTAGGTATATGGAGATGTTCTGGAAGACAGCATCAGCCACTTAAGCAGCTTCCTCAGAAGTTTTCACCAAGACAGGCAACCTCTTGGCTTGGGTGAGGTATGGTCTTGAAACAATTTTCTTGGCTTCAGCAAAAGGTTTGACAGTGGTTGTAGTTTTACCAGAACATAGTTTATAGGGGACAGGAATGGTCTTGGGTACAGCAAGGTCAGAGTATCCATAGGCATCAGGATATTTGGTATTGGATTCCTCCATTTTAGAGTCATCTGAAATGTTGTGAAAGAGGAGAAGGATGGGAGGGGCTTAGGAATGAGATGCATCATCAGCAGAAGTAGAATGAGGTGAAGGGGGAGACTGTAAAGAGTTATTAACCAAGAGCATCTCTGCCTCTAGGTTGACCTCTTTTTCCCACCTGGTCTCTAGAATCATCTCCTTCAACACAAGATTTTTACAAACTCAAGAGTGGTGGCCTACCTGACCACAATTATGACAGCCTTGTTGTTTGCGCTGGTTCTGGGCATTAATAGCTAGGATTTGAGGAGTGCGGGAATTTGTGCCTAACACAGCAGCTCAACTCTCTTGTACCAATGAGCCTTAATGGGTGAGTTACATGTCTTGGAGGAGGGTTTTAATACTCTTCATAGATGTAAGCATAGCCTTATGTGCTTTGAAGTGTAAATATAAGAGCAGGTTGAACTTGAGGGCCTGGATGTAAGCAGTGTAGGCTTCATGGGCAGTCAACTGTTTACTTGTTATCAATTTCTGACCTTCCATATAAAACCTATCATCAAACTCAGCTAGAGTTTCCTTGGGTTTAAAGTCAATGTGCATAAATGTGTCCTTCTTCACATCTAAGCTGAGATCTCCTCCAAACTCCTTGATCAGTAGCTGCTTCATCTCTTCCCAAGTGGTAATGAAATGAAACTTGGGTACCATCACCTCTTGGCAGGTAGGGTGGAGGCAGGTCAAGATATGCTCTTTCTTGATCTCATTGGAAGTCCTACGTATGGCAGTTTCATATATGGTAAGAAAATCAGCAATTGTGGACGTCTTTTGGTCAAAGACTTTCTTGAAGGTAGGTTTGAAATGAGTCTCAGGAGTTGGTGCATCATTATTACTATCTACCATATTGATGCAAGGAGAGAACTCAGCCTCAGATTCCATAGGAGGTTGTCTGGCCCACAACTGCCCAACTCTTTCTTCTAAAGTTACTAAAGTTTTGGTGTTACAGGTGCCTGTTTCAGCAGTGCAGCCAGTCTTCTGCTCAGTAGTAACCAACTGTTGCCCTTGGTTAGTCACCACAGTTGAGAGTCCAGCTAGTCAGGAGGTCAAAGAGGGACCAACAGACAGAAAAGGAGATAATTAATTATTGATATTCTCAATCAATTTGGCCATATCAAGGAAGTTTTTGTCTAGGGCATCATGATCCTGCTTCATATGATCAACTCTATTGGCCAAATAAATCAATTCTCTAGCGCAAGAATACAAGGCTGTCCAGGCATTCCCGGGCAACAGCCATCATCCTCAGAGAGTCCTGGTAAGCTGGTGGATTCTGTGATATCTGTTTGTAACTTCAAGATTTCTTGTTGGAGTGCAGCCACTTGAGTGGTAAGTACAGCCACCTTAGGGTTATTTTAGGGCTTAGATTCTGGAGGTGCTTGGCTTTAGGTAGTGACACACAACTCATGGATAGCTTCTTATAACTCCTTCTCTTGTCTCACCAGATCTTCAGAAGGGTGACCACTGTTGTGAATGCCACTATTCACCACGTTTCAATTTTGCCTTCAGTGGGCCATTTTGAAGATGAATCCCTTGCTTTTGCCTCTTGAAATGAGTCAATGGCTGAATCAGGAAATATAATTGTTCAGTTTTGTGACTCTGCGCAACTCACTTGCCCCACTCATGCTGGTGGTGAGTGATCCTACTGTCCTGGTAGTGTTTTGTGGTATCATTAAACACTATATATTACTTTTCCTATTCCTCTAATAAAATTAAGTTCTAATCACATTTTTGTCCTTGTGTCTTCCAGTACTTTGGCGCCTCTCTCTCTAGCCACAACTAGTAGAGATTATTCATTCAGGGCCATAAGGTAATTGCATAGCCTTCCCTACCATCTAACCAAGACTTAGTACAAATCCAATCCTAAGGTTAGAATTCCATGTGGTGTGTCTGTGCCGCGCCTCAGAACACGACAAAAATGGTGCTCACTACAGGGGCTGTAAGCCCCTTGGTTATCCCTTTTGCATCTATGTTTTCAGGTCCTTTGCCTCCACCTATAAAAAAGCCAACTTCACCTGAAATTACCAGCCCTCCTATTGAAGAAGACATTTCAGACCCGCCTATTGTCTCCACTGTACTGAACCTCAGGAATGGTCCCTGTCTAGTTGCTTACCCCATGGGTACCCCTGACTTAGAGCAATTCATGGCAGTAGCCCTTGGGATAGCCCGTGAAGGAGCCATCCCTTGCCTTCAGCTGCAATTCAGTTGAGCCAAATACTACAAATTAATTGTGGCTCCTCAATTTCCACAACATCTCCTCTCAGCAGCTGGCTCCACTGAGCACCTACTGTCATCCTTTGTGCAGCCTGCCCTAGACCATCATCAAATGGTTTTGGGACTCCACGTTCAGGAAATCTTGTCTCTACAAGCAGCTGTTACTCATCACTGGGATCAGTTTGCTGCCTACCAACAGTGGATCCACTCCCTGTTTTCCTTGGTATCAGACAACCAGCGCAACTCTGTCACCTCCCAGACCTGTCTGGTTAATTCCATCAAGAGGATGTGCCAGTCCATCCCCGGCTACGTCAGGGAGCATCTACATGAATTTCACCAGTTAGAACAACCCTGGCAATCCCAAGTAGATTCCACCCTAAACACCTATCTCACCAACTTTGAGTGGCTTGTACATTAGCTCAATGCATTTAGCACCTATTCCTTTGAGCAACTGCAGCAGGTAGAGGACCTTGCTGCTAAAGGCCTTAATGAGCTCAGTGCTGAATTCAATCAAGAGAGAGCTGTCACTGCTGCTGCTATAGCCAAGCTCCAGAGTCAAGTGAATGGATTATCTATGCCCAATCCAGATGTTCTGCCTTCTCCCCCATCTGATGACTTGGTGGACAGAGAGCAGAGATTATGGGATGCCATTCAAGAGCTACGTGCGTCTACCTGTAGCCAAGGACGTCCTCTTGAAGCTCCTCATCCTGATCCTCAGGTGCTTGCTTTGACCGCTCAAGTTGCTGAGCTACAACAGGAACTTGCTGCCTTACGCAAAATGATGGCAACTGTTACTAGTCCAGTTGGGGTTGTCGATGAAGATGGTTACTGCCCTGGCTTACCAGGGGCCCCTCAAATCCAATGCGCTAGGGAGTTGATTGCCCTAGCTAACAAGGTGGATCATTTGAAGCAGGATCATACTGAATCAGATAGAGACATACAAGAGATGAGTGAACTGATTGACTCAGTAAACAACAGGTTTGCCCCCTGCCTCTCAGTGGGACCATCCCTTACCTCTCAACTGGCTGAGCTCTCCACAGTAGTAACCTCCCAAGGCCAACGCTTAGATGTTACTGAGTGGCAGACCACTCTAGCTAATGACACAGGAGCCCGTGCTGCAGAGACCCTGACAACCCTCAAGGAGAGTGTTTGACAGCTATGGGCTAGACAACCCCCCTCCAAATCTGAAGCAGAATTCTCCCCGCACATAAATGTACTTGATAGCAATAATGGTGGTCCAAATCCTGAAGCACATTTCAAGCCTACCTTTAAACAGGTCTTTGATCCCAAAACCTTGACCATTGCATCTTTCCTAACTATTTATGAAATTGCCATGAGACAAGCATCAGATGAGGTTAAGAAGGAACATATTCTGACCTGTCTACACCCAACCTACCAAGAGGTAGTGGTGCCTGAGCTGCCCACCATTGAGACTTGGGAAGATATGGAGCAGCTTCTGATTGAAAAATTTGGTGGTGACCTTATCCTGGAAGTAAAGAAGGACACATTCATGCACATTGCTTTCAATCCTAAAGAGACGCTAGCTGAGTTTGCAGACAGATTCTAAATGGAAGGACAGCAGCTGATCACAAGCCGCCAGTTGAATGCACATGAAGCGTACATGGCTTGTGCTCAAGCCCTTAAGGTTAAACAGCTTCTGTGTCTTCACTTCAAAGCCCATAAAGCTATGCTTTCTTCTATGAAGAGCATAAAGACACTGTTGCAGGATATGCACCTTACCCATTCTGGAGCAGCCATTTGTGAAAGTTGTGCCACCTCTAACTCTGGTTTGTCTTCCTGTGGCCCTTGCATCCTTACCATGAACTCGCAAAATCCTCCTCAACGCCAAGGTTGCCATAACTGTGGCCAGATAGCTCACCATTCTCAAGTCTGCACCAAACTGCGGGTTGAAGGAGCTGATCCCAAAGAGCAGGCAGGAAAAGAGCAGTCAACCTAGAGGCAGAGACGCTCTCAGTTGACAATTCTTCCCAGTCTCTTTCAATCCCTCCCTCTATAACCAACTCTGAGCCTGCTGATTCCAAGGCTCCTCCTATCTTCCTATTGTTCCATGACATCTCTGACAACTCTGACCTGGATGATTCTGATGTTGAAGACCCTGACATGTATGGGTACTCCGTTCTTGCTGTCCCCAAAACCATTTCAGTCCCCTACAAACTACAATCAGGGAAGACTATGATGACTACTAAGCCTTTTCCTGAGGCCAAAGAAGTTTTTTCTTGCCCCTACCTCACTTAGGCAAAGAGGTCTCCTGTGCTAGTGGAGTCATTGGAAGAAGCTGCTGAAGTTGCTGACGCAGTATTTAAGAATGTATTGGTTTCACTCCCCCTCCAAACTGTCTACAAGGAATTTCCGGGCCTAAGATGCATGATTGAGAAGTGGTATAAAGAACTAGAAGAGGCTCAGGATATCTTAGCTGTCCTCCCACCTTTTGGTTGCACTACCACTCATGTATAAATATCCATTCAAAAAGTAAAGATCAAGGCTGTTCTAGACACTGGCTCTCCGGTTAATGTTGTCTCCTCAAAGCTTGTAAAGAAACTCAAACTTGCCCCTGATCTTAATTATCACCAGTTGTATGATACGGCTGGGCTATCCATGACCTGTGCCATAGGAGCATATTCTGCTCTCCCCATGTGGTTTGACAAACTTCTCCTAGCTGCGCCGGCAGTTGTCTTAGAGAACAAGAGTTACAATCTTCTAGTTGGTACCCAATTCCTTAGGGAATATAACGGGATCATCAACTTGAAAGATGGTTACCTCTCTATTCTGGGATACAAAGTCCCTCTAATATTTGAAGAGCCTGTCAAAGTCCCAAGGAAGCGCCTCAAGATGTGTGCCTTAGAGTATCCCACTGGTGTTTGACCATAAAATACTGTAAACATCCATCCAACATGAAGTGTCCCCCTATGGCTTGCCCTGCGTCTGAAGGGATCCCTCTCCTAGCTGCGTCCTCTGTCACCATCCCCCCTGGCTCCCAGGCCATCCTAGACTCCCAGATATCATATGAACTACCTGAAAGAAACCTCCTTGGAGTTGTACTCTCCCCCCTCATTAGGGAACAACAAACCTTACCTCTGTCCTGGAATCCTAGATGTCTCCCATAAGGACCCTGTTCAATTGTTAGTAGCCAACCTAACTGCTCTCCTCATAACTATGTCTAGGGGGCAGGTTGTCAGATATGGCAAGCTATTGAACGCTCCTGATGTCTTGTCCCTTCATCCCTTTGGTATGTTCCAATATTTTAACCTACCTGAGGACAAGCCCCAGGTCCTATCATTGTTTACTGCCCAAGACTTCCCACAACTATCCCCAGTTCAACAGAAAGAGGTGCTTGACTTTCTAGACCAATTTTCTGACATCTTTGCTAAGGACAGTACCAATTATGGACTAGCCAAAGGAGTTATCCACCAGATTAATACTGGCAACGCTCCCCACTTCTGCGCTAAACCGTATTGCCGCAGTTGCATGGAGGACGCCCAGGTGTCTAAAGAGCTCAAACAACTGTTATACACTGGGCTGCTGGCCCCGTCCCAAAGTCCTTGGGCCTCACCACTACTCATTCTTAAGAAGAAGGATGGAGGTCATCATATTGTGATGGACTACTGATGGTTGAACTCTCTAACCAAGAAGGACTCTTACCCCTTGTTGTGTATTGACAATGCTCTCCGACAGCTTGGAGGCTCTAAGTTTTTCTACACAATGGATCTGGCATCTGGATACTGGCAAGTTGACCTTTCACCCAAGGATTGCCAAAAGGCCGCGCTCATTACTTCTGAAGGGCTGTTTGAGCCTACCTGCATGCCACAGGGCCTCTGCAATGCCCTGGCTACCTTCCAAAGGGCCATGGACTCCATCCTCTGCAACTTAAAGCTGTCTTGTGTCCTAGTATACCTAGATGATATAACGGTTTTCAGCTCTCTTCACTGAACACCTGGCTCACCTCAAATAAGTGTTCATAAAGATTCAAGAAGCTGGCCTGAAACTAAAGCCCTCTAAGTGTGCATTTTTTAAAGAGCGTCTTGAATTCTTGGGCCATGAAGTAACCCAGACAGGGATTTGCCCAATGACCAAGAAGGTTGAAGCCATTGACAAAATGCTTCCGCTCACCAACCTGCGCAAGGTACAGGTCTTTCTGGGTATGATGGGCTACTACAGACAGTTTATTCCCAACTTTGCCAATACTAGTGAACCTCTAGTCCAGCTGCTACATAATGTCCTTTTTGAATGGACTGCCAGTCAGCAACAAGCCTTTGAGTCCCTTAAGCAAAAACTCAAAGAGGCGCCAATCCTAGTCTATCCTGACTATGATAAGAAGTCATCTATAAACTGATGCTAGCAGCCTTGCTATTGGGGCTATTTTGGCCCAACTTGACAACAAGGGTGTAGACCATCCTGTGGCTTATACTTCCTGTGTTCTAAACAAGCATGAGAAGAACTACAGTGTCACAGAGAAGGAGTGTCTTGCCGTATTGCATGCAGTCAAACAGTTCTGCCACTACGTATATGGTACCCATTCCACTGTTGTCACTGACCACACTTTGCTTAAGTAGTTACAACAGCTTAAGGAGCCAGAAGGAAAATTAGCTAGATGGGCTCTCTGCCTGCAAGGATATGACTTCACTGTGCTCCATTGCACCGGGATTCAAAATCAGAGTGCTGATGGTTTATCCAGAATGCCCATCCTTGCTTTACATCCTGCGGAGTCTGACCAGCTTTAAGAGTTAATTGGGTACCCTTCCTCCTGAGAAAAAGAGACACAAGAATTCCAATTAGACTTGTCCAAGCTATCTGAAGATACACTCATTTGCGACAATCAGCTCTTTAAGAAAGTACAAGATCAGTATCTGCCCTATGTACGGGCTGGTCTTAGCCTCTCATTGGTGTTGCAAGCTTATAAAGAGACTGGGCATGGAGGCATTGCCAAGACTTTTGACTGGCTCCAGAAGAATTACTTCTGGGAAACCCTTTGCCTGCTGATCCTAGACGGCATACCTAGTTGCCACGACTGCCAGCTTCAGAGGCCTTGTGCTGCTTCCCATGAGTTCAAATTAGTTCCCCTGAAACATGCCTTTCACACTGTTAGCATTGACGCTGTAGGTCCTCTCCCCCGCTCCCACTCTGGTTGCTGCTTTATCCTGATTGCTGTTGATCACTTCAGCAAATGGGTAGAAGCTTGCCTTACCAAGGACATCACCGCTAAAACAACTGCTGCTTTCCTGTTACAAGATGTTTTCTACCGCCATGGCTGCCCTCAAGTGTTGCTATCTGACAATGGGACTAACTTCAACGCCAAGTTGGTAACCTCTGTTGTTGAGGCATTGGGGTCTCACCAATCCTTCTCTGCCCCCTACAACCCCTCTATTAATGGGGTAGTTGAGCGTGCAAATTCAACTCTGGTTTCCATTATGAGAAAGCTCACCTACTCCAATGCTGCAAATTGGGATCTATACTTACCTGCTGTTCTCTTAGCATATTGCCTGAGCAAACATTGTTTCACAGGATATCCCCTCTTTGCTATGTTGTATGGGCATGAGGCTATCACTCTGTTGCTCCTGGGGGCCCCCTACTCTCCTCGGATAAGGCCATGAATCCCAACAACCACATCAAAGAACTAGTCAACTGCATAATTTATATACAGGCCACGGCTTACACTTTCTCATACAAGACTAAGATGCTTTAACTTTCCCCCAATAATGCTGGATGTTCCCCTTTGCCTGAGTTTAACGTTGGTGACCGTGTTCTTTACTACCAGCACAGAGTGGGTGAACGCGCACATAAACTGGATACCCTGTGGGTTGGTCCTTTGGAAGTGACTTTCAAACAAGGGTCTGAATACACTGTAAAGCTCCTCTCCAGTGGTCATTCTTTTGCTCAAGTGCATGCAAAATTCCTTTGAAAATACTACCCCCCTAAGGCCAATCTAGGGGAGGGTAATGTCGTGAATGCCGCTATTCACCACGTTTCAATTTTGCCTTTGGTGGGCCATTTTGAAGACAAATCCCTCGCTTTTGCTTTTGCCTCTCAAAATGAGTTGATGGCTGAATCAGGAAATACAATTGTTCAGTTTTGTGACTCTGTGCAACTCACTTGCCCCACTCATGCTGGTGGCAAGTGATCCTACTGTCCTGATAGTGTTTTGTGGTATTGTTAACTACTATATATTCCTTTTCCTATTCTTCTAATAAAATTAAGTTCTATTCACATTTTGGTCCTTGTGTCTTCCAGTACTTTGGCGCCTCTCTCTAGCCACAACTAGTAGAGATTATTCATCCAGGGCCACAAGTTAATTGTATAGCCTTCCCTGTCATCTAACTGAGACTTAGTACAAATTCAATCCTAAGGTTAGGATTCCCCGTTGTGTGTCTGTGTCTGTGTCACGCCTCAGAACACGACAACCACCAGCAGGGGGTTGGCTTAAATTGTCTACATGAGCTTGCAATCCTTTGATAATAGTAATTGCAGAAGCTTTTTCCTATACCAATTTATCCTGCATGTCTTACATACTTTTTGAGGCAACATCAGCTAAGCATTGCAGTTGATCAGCAGTATGAACACAGAATTATTGAGCTGTACAACCAACCGCTCAAAGTCAGTGTGGTGGGTGTTGAGGGAAGAGTCAACCTGGGCCTGTCAGGGTTGTTGTAGCTGGTAGAACTCCTAAAGGCGCTTGGAAATGTATTCAGGGACAGAAGAACACAGGTGCTTGATAGACTTAGTTAATCAAGCCTGGGAGGTATTCAAATCTCTCTGATTATCAGATACTAGGGAGAACAGATAGTATACCCACTGTTGATAGGCAGAGAATTGCTCACAATGGTAGAAAAAGCAGCACAAAGAGAGGAAATTTTGTGGATGTGAAGCCCCAGTTACATCTGATGATAGACCTAGGCAAGTTGGACAAAAGATGAGATCAAGCAAGTATCAGATGTCAGGATTCACCTTTTTTTAGCTGCTATTATGTTTTTTATATTTATTTGCCTCATTGGCTTGTAAGTATTTATCAGGATTGTCTCTTTCACCTATTTCTTAATCACCTGCTTTTCCCCTTCACTTTTCATATTTGGGGTTCAAATTTGGCTTTGTTAAAACCTAATTATAATCTAAATGCTGGTTAATGCTATTTTTGAACATTCCTTACCTTTTGCCACCCGGTTTTGAACCCTGGACCTACACAAAGAAGATTAGAAAGTTGGCTCTGAAAGACTTACTTTTTACTATACACTTGCTTACGTTTTCTTTAAGCTTTGGACTGGTTTTTCCTTTACTTTTTGCTTGCTCTTACCTCCAGAGCTTTGCCGTAACCGTCTCCTTCTCCTTCCGGTCTCCTTTATGTTGAGTTTAACTATTCTAAGTTAAATTTAAAATTATTGATGCCTTCAACCTCTTTTTTTTTCAAGAAGTTCTCTAACCAAAAATGGTTGAACTCTCCACCCCAAATTCTGCATTCTAAAAACAAAGCACAATAAAAGGCTTGGTTTTTTCCAGTCTCAACACTAAGTTGAGATTGTTTGATTTGCACCCCAAAAAGGTACTTGTCAGGGTTTGTGGCTTGGGTTTCCCTTCAATTTTAGTTTTAGTTTTAACTTTTGGTCCCACGATTCCTTTTGGCTTTCTTCTTTGCCAGTTAGGCTGTTTTTATAGTAGTACACACAATTTAATTGTTGATAGCTTTAATCCTCCCACTAGTGCAGGCCATTTCCCAGACTTAGAGAGTGACTTTTTAACCAAATCATCTGTCATTAAGGCTGGACTCTATTTTATCTTCTTAGGGTTAATAAACCGCCTTAGTCCTTATTTCACCTCGTATAAGCTCTTAGGAGCCTTAGTACAGTTGCTATTGCAGACCTTGCCCACCTTTTTGTATTTGACTAATATAAATATCACTGGGTTAAAAGCTTTAGTTTATAATCATCTTCCCCAGACCATGAGACCTTACATCAGAGCCAGCTGCTGAAAGGAGGCAGTGTTGAATACAAGGAGCAACCATCATCCTGTAATATTCTGTAGCTTTTAACTGGACTTGTAGATTAGGAACAACATCTTTGCAGGCTAATTCAAGAGCCACTGAAGTGATTTGGTCTAAATCAGGGGTACCCAGCGGATAGGCAACAAGATGGGGTCATTAGCCAAGTTCATAGCAGTAGAAGAAATAGGCAGGTTGGTAATGTCATCTTCTATTGGAGGGCTGGATACTTCAGGCAAAGACGGGTACAGAATTGGAGGAGATGAGGGACCAGAGAAGGTAGTTTCAAAGGGATTAACCAAGGGGCTGGTAGCCCATGTAGGAAGCACCATTTTGTCGTTTTCAACTCCTGGGGATGACATCCAGGAGAACATGGCAGGAAATCTTTATAACAAAAGATTTGAGGTTCAAAGCTAGCCTTGGGTTAGCCTTCAGGGAAAAATTAAGGGCACATACCTTAATTTCCTGGAATAAAAGAAGAGAAATTCCTTTTGTCAAAAAGGGATGGAAAAAGCTTGAAGATTATAAAAGCCAACACAAATGTGGATAAACTTGTGTTTATTAGGAGAAACAATTCTACTTAAATAGTGGACTGGGCGCGCTGATCATTCACTAGGTAGACAGGGTGGCTGGCGAGATCATTCTGAGCTGAACTTGTACCAGGATCATTTAGGTGCAGGTAGGGTGATCTGGAATGGGTGGACATTGATGCCAAACCATCTAAGGAAGGTGAACAATATCTGAAGGTGAAGGTGAAGCCAACCAATTCTTTGCAGGTATTGATATTCAAAAGCCATATCAAAATAGCATGAGTGGCGCAATTTCTGACAGCCGCCTCCCATGGATACCTCTTAATTAAGTATGAAGGGCCCCCTGTATCTACCCCTGAACCTATGACATTGGGTGATTAATTATAATATGAGCCAGGATCAATATTTGAATCTGTATTATCCTGTAAGTGTTTGAATTACCTAGTGGCACGGAAAGAATATCCGGCCCCCAAAAACGGTTGGATCACACACCTTAACCTCACTTGCGCCCAAGAGATGCTCCAAGGTTTCCACTTGAACAAATCCCAAGCAGTAGGTCTGGTGAAGGCCACCCTAGCTGCCATGAAACTACCTCCTGCCCATAAGAGCTATGCTCTGGCAGCACTTCCAGGAGGAGGAAAGTCCATGTCACTAAAGAATGAGAGTAATTTCAGGGACATAGTTTTCTTGGGTGTGACCAGGCCAAAGTGCTGCCACCCAGAGAAACCTGTTCCAAAGCCCTGCCTGTTTGTGGCAATTGTAGATTTAAATCTAATAATCAATTTCATGTGGGTGGTGATATAGAAAATGTAGTCTGAGTGGGGAACTGGTGCTCTGTTTAATTTTTTCAATTCTCACCTGTTGGGCCTCAAATCCTAACCTCCAAGGAGGCCAGGTAACAGCTTACATACAAGGAGGTCATCTCATCAATATGTATACAAAAGGCTTTAAGTAACACTATTTTTTACAGACCATCTTTTTAGGTCAATATTATTGGTCCAATAAAGTATGTTTCCTCACAATTCATTTATTCCAATACCTTCCCATAAGATCTGTAATGACAGGTTTGTTAGACTCTGCACTTTAGTGCCACTCCAAAATTCTGGAAATCTTCCTCCCCCTTCTGAAACAATCCCAGAAATTTTCAAAGCTGAATGTGAACCCATCTACGCTGCTGGCTCCTTGACGGTGAGCCAGATCAAAGTCTTTTGCCTATACCTCAGTGATGTGATATGTGGTGCTTTGCCCAATTCTTTTTTCAAAGGTCACCATCTCTGAGTAAATATACCCTGCCTCCTCCTCATTAGCAGTGGCATCCTTATCTGGGCATGTACTTCTCATCGGATCAATTCTGACCAGCTCTCACTCTAATTCACCATGACAATGCAGATGGTGTGGTTTGGGATAGTCATGTTTCCTTGGAAAATCAAGGGGTTGATCCAAGTGTAATATTTGGATTGAGCCTTTGAGTAGGGCAGTGTTGGATCTGAACCAATGGCCGCTTCTTTATAAAGCAGCATCCGTCTCAGACCCGGAAGTGTTTCTGTAAGCGTCCACAGATGGATATTTTCTTTTCAGATTTCTTTTGAATAGAGATATAATCTTTCTGACAGATTTAAAATTAAAGAGATATAAGAATTCAAATTCAACTTTTGTCAGAATATTTATTGAAAAATATTTTGAATCTGGCTCATCCGGAAAGAAGAAGGCCAGCTTTGACCTCTTTTTAAATTTTGGATCCCCCTTACCCAAGGGGAATCCAGAAATGTGCTGGCTTGGATGTGTCAATTACAGCAAATGCCGAAATTGACACGTCTTTAATCCACTGTAGCCCGATCTTTGAGCTGCCTTTACTCAGCAGCTGAGTTGTTTATTGGGGAAATGGTTCCCTGAGAGGGAGTAGTCAAAGGTGCTATGACTAGGGTTGTAGCGGACGGGATGCCCACCGATTTCAATGTTTATCAGAACCGATGTATACAAGTTGGACCCTTTCTGGAAAAGTGGGTTCCCTTAGCATGGGAACCCAACCCTTCTACAAAGAATCTAGGAGGAGGTTCCCTTCCTCAGAAATCCTGCGCCAGCCGTTTTGCCTATGTATGATTTCCCACCAGTAAACCCCGTGGTGTGGGGCAAGAATGGTATTGGACCAATAAATATAGCTTCTTTGCCCATTAGAAATGAAAAGTTTAACCCAAGCTTCAAGTTGGAAATCTCTTTATATCTTGTTGATTTTACAGAAAGGTTGGAGTAAAAAGGATCTCAATCTACCTATTGATACTTATGGCGAGATCCAAAATGAATGCTTCGCCAGTGGCAAAAGGAAAGCTCTGGTTCCGGATAAACTGAGCTGGCTCAATTTTTTTTGGAATCAGAGTTAGATTTGATCTGGATGGCTGGTTTATTATAGACAACCATAAGATCGGCCCTAGGGCTGCGTCAGCTTTAAAAAGGGATGATTACGGCATTTGCCGTAATCGTCCCGTCCTCCCTTCCCCGTCCTCTTCTTTCAGATTCCCCCAGCTTAGGGGAATCCGAAATCACTAAAATAAAAGAAGGTGATGGAAGGCTTTTTGCTTTCCGGATTTTAAGATTTTTTAATAAATATACATAATAAAATTTTATTTTCACAGAAAATAATTTTAATTTCAAAGAGTAATAAATAATTTTTAAAATTAAGAAAGTCAAAAAAAAATCCAAAATTCTTCATCCTTCTGTGGATGAAGAAGAAAACGATTCCGGAATCTTCTCAAAGAAGATTCTCTCGAAATCGTTTCCAGATTTCGGACGGGTGCTTCTTTTAAGAAAAGGAGCCACCCGTCCAAAATCCGACACAGCCCTAATCGGCCCCAACCCTAGTTGCAACAGTAATTGGTGATTTTATGGGCTTAATAACCGATTCAAGTTATTATTGGCTAGGAACCCCACTAATAATGCTCAATGCATTGATGCCCTCGCTTATCTCGGCTCCGTGTATGGCTGTAGAATGGTTCAGCCTAGGTGATGGGTAGTACCTCACCACTTATTAATATCTGATAAGCAGGCAGTGGAATTTTGATTTCATTGATGCTCTAGGCCCCCCATTCGAGAACTGCATGAGGGCCAAGGAAGGGTCCTGGCCATCTCGAGATCATGCCGGGCTTTTGATTCGCTGGCCGATCGAACGGGTGACCTGGTCTCATCTATTGCCTCTCTGCCCTACATCATCGTCTTCAATTCTTAGCTGTAGTTGAGGTTGGCATCTCGGCCTCCAATCCATGCAAAAGATGGGCTGGCATGGTATTTGGATTTGACGTGATGAGGGATGAGTAGAGCTGCTTCGGCCAAGCTCCAAACAGCCACGGCCAGTTTCTGGCTCTGGGCCACTAAAAACAAAGATTTATTTGAAAAAGCTTAAATATAAACTAACTCCGCTTTAGGTGTGGCGGTCTAAAGCTGGAGGCTGGCTGGATCTGGCTGAAGCATCACTAGGAATGAGAAGATCCAGTCATACCATGGGGTGCTATCTATGATGTAAGTTTTCGGGAATGGGCCAAACTTTGTGCTATAATTATCATTCCACCTGATCAGGGCCAGATTCGGCATGCTCGTGTTATCCGCTCTTTTGGCTTGTCGATATTGCCCGAGTGTGTACAGCCAATAGGAGAATGTCAAATATCATGCCGAGACGGTAATGTCTTTTTATTGGCTGGGTATACTTGAGCGATGTGGTAGAATATATAGCTGAGAAAATTGAGGGCCAGATAAGTAAAGGTGGCGATAGGTGGATAGATAAAGCAAGAGATTCTTTTATCTATTTATAGTCGTGATTTTAAGAAGTTTTCTGTGGAACAGGTATGAGGGTGGCTTAACCCAACAGCTCTCAAGAAGATGTGTTTGGTTTAAGTTTTTTGAACGGGTGAAAATTGGAGCCCAACCTGCGGTGATATTATTCCAATCGATGCGGAGTAATTCGCGACTTGGTCACAGCACGCATAGCCGTCTAATTCAGTATTGCGATGCTTGGCCTCACTCCCCACACGTGATATACACAGATTCTTAGATTACAATTCAATCAGCTACACTGGCATTGTTAAAGCTCTGCCGGCGAAAGCTTATAGACTGGGATCGATATGATTGGTGGATAACTATAACCAAAAGTATGATTTGCTGGGAGGGTTCGGCTTGAGTCGGGTAGCTGAAAAGTTCTTGGTTGGGCCAAGGGTGGCTCAGAAATGTAAGAATAGCTGATCTTTAGGAGGGAAGAGTAGAATTTATTAGGACAAACTGTTCAGTGGAGATTGTAAGATGTTATTTTAGAATGTATATTTCTATAGTAGACTTAATCGGAAGGGTTGGGTGTACTCTGAAGATACAATTTGGGATAACTGAAATAAGGGCAATTAAATAGAAGTGTTAATAAATGTAATGATACTTTGTCGATGGCGCTTGGGAAGGCTTGCATACGCCAAATTAAACCATCCCATGTCAAGAAGGCTCTGTCCACTCAAGGGTTAAATACCGCGCCAGGATCCAAACTCTTCAAATGGCCGCTGTTACACAACAACAACTCTACTTCACACCAATAGACCTTAGGAATGTCATTGCCAATATCCTGGCTAGCCGCACCCATCAACTGAACCCCAACCAGGCCGAGATGATGATTGAGTTTCTTATCAACACTCATTCGCCATCAGTTAGTGACTTGATGACCAACTTGGATTACCTCGTCAAGAACTCCAGCGACGTTGAGTTCCAGTTTATGGCCCATACCCTGTCGGCTGCGGCTGCATTCCGCATCGCCCTTGAACGCTACTCATACCCTCCCGCAATCGCCATTGACAGCTACGCCCACGCCATTGACTTGGTCCCACTCATCAACCCCGAGTCCATGTGCCAGCATATGGACCTTGTCTTCCTCCAACTGGAACTGACAAAGACCCTCGCCCAAAATTTCATTAACCAATAAATCCATGCTGTTTCCTCTGTACAAAGTCCTTCAAGATAAACTACAAATTCTCATTGACATTGAACTAGCTTTTTCAAAAGCTTTGCCCACCACCATACAAAAAATACTTTTACATTATAATTTATAAAGAACCGGTAATTGCAAAACCAATCCATGGCGATAAAATCCAAGCATGCAACTGGAATAAGCCGTTGCAGAATATGTCCAACCAATCAAAACTCAATACGAAACCAATACTAATTATCATTTATGACTGCATTTTACAACTACCTATACGAAGACTTCAACATTATTTAAAAGCCAAATTACATTCATTAAAACTGTAATAACAAATAAAGTACCTTTAACCCAATCAACAAAGGCACCTGATGTCACTTGTCATTTCCAATCAATGGGCAGCCAGAGGTTAGGAGAATAACCGAACTCTAAACAAATTCTAAACTAAATTCCACGTTTTGAATGGTTGGCTTGAAAATCGTATTTTGCCTCAAACCCCAGTACAGCTTATCTACCCAACTTATTCCTTGAACACCTTCTCCAGGAATGAAACTTCAAGTGCCGCCAGCTGATGTTCGCCCATACTGCGCCTGTAATTCAACCTATCCTTGCTGACATGCCTGTCAATCCAACCAATCACCGACCCCGAAAACTGTTCAACCTATCAAAAGCATCCCGCCGCCAACCTAATAGCCAACCCAAGATCTACGCCTTGCAGTAAACCCCATTGCATAAAGTATCCAGCCAATGCACAAACAATCCTACCAATCATCGCCCACCCTTTCAAACTATAACCCAATTGGCCACCAAATCCCTCACGAAAGTATCCCTAAACCCACCTCCCCTACAACGGTTGACCCAGCCTTCCTAGGCAATCAAACAGCTCACTCCCTGGCCAATTCCAAAGCCGCTGAACCGCCGAGCTTCGATGGGCGGAATCGAAGCGCCACATGCATCTGCAGCCAACCAAAAGGCGGCGTGAATCATTTCTAGAGGACAACCATGGCATCGGAGACCTAAACCCGGGCATTTCGCCGAAAACATCTACTACCCTATCCAACCTCATCTAGGGATGCTCCAGCCCAGCTAATCCCCAACTCCAAACCACTACAGCCAAACCTGAATCCTTCAATATTTAATCGGGTTAAATAGCACTTTGGTACTAGTGGCCCAGAGCAGGAAACTTTTCTTCGTCTTGTCCATTTCTTTTGCTCTCGCATATGGCGTCCATCCCATCTTCTCTTGATGTCCCACCTGGGGACACCACAGTTTTCTGTGTTTCCTTGCTAGCCAGCGGGCCGATCTCTGTGAGGGGATGAAGGCAAGGCTGCCCTTCTTGAAACAGCACTGTACCAAAATCACCATTTCCAAATCTGATCGCATCCACGAGGTGGTTGTTTACCTTTGCGGTGATGCCGGTGAATGCCACCAAGATGGCGAGCGTGGTGCTCTAATGTAAGGCCGGAAGCTCCAGGGTAGATTTTTATAGGCTAGTGCCTTAAGGCCCAAGATACTTATACCAGTTAATTATACCAAGGGAGGCAGACTCAGCAAAAGTAATTGAACTAGAGCCCCACCGACTTATAAGAAATGGAATGGGGGCTGAGCCGATCTATTGATCCCAAGGATATAAATTAAAGCCCTGCCTTGTCTATAGAAGCCAGATCTAAACAGCTAACTTTAGGGTACTGTTCTGTATCAACAGGGGGATTTGTTGTGATTTAGACTGTTGATAGTTAGTCCCCTAATTGTACTTCTATCACTATACCTGTGGCAGGATAGTGAACACTGTTACAAAGACATAAGAACTGATTAAAGAGTAAAACTGTATCATTTATTAATATATAGACCAAGTATTGTAGTCGTGAGGTGGGTACTCAAATAGGAGGGGAATTTGGCATTGGCTGTTGGTGTAAAGTTCTGTGGCCCACCTTTGGCCCTGGATCAGGATGTTTTTCCCAGGCCATCAAAAAAAGTGGCCCACATGCAGGCAAAACCCCTCCAAAACCTGGAGGACTTGGCCCACACAGTGGATGAACGCTTTGTGCTGGCCTTCCTGGCCGAAGTTCCCATTTCTCCTTTGGAGTCTCCCCCAACTACGGAGGAGACATTAATTCAGCTGGATTGCTTGTTGTCCTGGTGTCACCCAGTCCTGAAACAACTAGCAAACCAACGAAAAAAGGTGGGCCGTATGAAGCCTGAAAGGCCTAACCTGCGGCCCGGGGAAATTGGGTACCAAATCCCACAATCAGTGGTGTCCCCAGAAACCAATTCCTCCGTCCCGGAAGTCCCTCAGCCCGGAATAATTAGGCTCTGGGGCTCTCCAGTAGAGACGCCAGAGAAAGGCATTAGGGGAAATGTGCACCCTGAGTCCTCGGAAGGCTCCTAGCCAATAGGGGGACTGAGTCTTACATCCGGGCCTGCGGCCCCTAATTTTCTTGGTCTCAAGCCAGGAGAAGATTGGCCAGTAGTCTTTAATAGGCTCCCCTTTAGATTGCACTCCGATAGCCCTTTTTTTAACCCCCCGGTGTAATACCCTGAAATGGTGGGCACCACTTGGAGTATTTATGGTAGCAAATTGGTGAACTGGAAACCCGTCAGGGCGGTGATTATGGGATACACCGTCATCAGCCAACGGAAGACCTTGGTGTGTATGTTGAAGCATCTGAAACTCTCGGCGAAGTAGATGAGGATGTAGTAAGCAGACGTATACATGGCTATGGAGAGTGTCGGATGGGGGAAACCGGGGGCGGTCAGGGTCCAGTGTTTGAAGAGTTCAGTTGGCCTGGGTTGTGGTATGGGTCATAACCTAGTCCTTCTGTGGGGGTCCAAAGAACTCTGAACCTCGTTGGTAGCCTCCAATCCCAAGGCAAGCTGTGAGTACAGCTGTGAAGATGAGGTGATGCATCTTCCTTGGATTGGAGGGTTGGAAGGGGCTTGATCTGTAAGTTAACTTTTGTTGAAGTTGAAATTTCACTTTTATTGGGGGTATTAGTCTCAATAATAGCACAAGCTATTACTGAGAGGAGATCATTTATTTATAGTGTTCCCCCATTTGCAAAGTTTTGCAAATGGGAGTAAAAACAGGGAACTGGAAACCCCAAAAGTTTGGCCATGGGGTTTGGAAATTGGTGTTTGAAAGGATGGCCAAACCCTTGTTCCTGGGCAATATGTTGGGGTTTTAGACAATTCTGCTTGGGACCAATAATTTCCTCTGGATAGGTGGTCAGGTGGTGGTGACAGCTCTTGGGTTTAACCACTTCTATTTTTGGCTTGGGGATGTCAGTTTGGCTGGAGTCTAGGCCTAGCTGAGTATTGTAGTTCACCAGGTCCCATTGGCTGTGGATTATGTTATTTTTAACTTCTGAAACTGACTTTGGCCTTTCTTCTGAAATTCCAGAATTGGAATTGGTTTGTGAAACTTGGATTTGTCCTTTTTCTTGGACACAAGAGTTATTTTTACAATTTCCCTTGTTGCAGGGGACTTTTCTGATTGGCTGACTGTCATGGTGAGTTTTGGTTGGCTGGGGAGTGGGTCCTGGGACCCAGGTGGGCAACTGGCAGTTGGCTGGGGCCTGGGGAGCAGGCGGGTGGCCTGAGAGCAAGCAGCGGGTCCGCTGGGGGAGGGGTAGGCAAGCAGGTGGCCAGCAGGGCCCAGCTGGGCGGCTGGGTGGCAGGCGGGGGGCAAGTGAGCGGGTGGGAGGCTGGTGGCGGGTCCGCAGGTGGCAGGCAGGAGTCTGGCGGGCTGGGGACTGGCGGCGGGCCCGCTGGTGCCAGCCTGGGCTCACGGGTGGCAGGCTGGGTGTGGGGAGGCTGGCGGAGGGAGGTGGGCGCCTGCTCAGATGATAAAATATTCCGGTTTTTATTAAAATTGTTTTTTCCCAAAATTGATTTTTCTTTTCCCCTGATAATGGGGGAAATTCTTTGTCAAATTTTGCTCCTTCTCTTGTTGTTTTCTTTATTTGTTTCCAGCATTTTTCATCAGTAAAAATATGATTTATGTCAGGAATATTCCTGACACCCTGTCCTCTCACCCCCCCTCTGAATATAATGGAAGCATGGGCCGCCAGGTCCCTTGCTTACCAATTCCAATTGTTGAATAAACTCCTGACTTTGCAAATCTTTTTGTAGTTTTGAAGTTTGTTAAAACAATAAAGGTGATTGTCTCAACTCCCGCTGTTGTCCCCGCCTCCCGCTTTCCCTGGCCCACCTGCCCGACTGCCCGCCCGCCCGTCGTTTTTTGTTGGGAATTGATCTGAGTTTATTAATTCAGACCATTCCCCACTCTTTACCTGTGCACTTGGTCCGTCCACCCAGAAGTTTTAACAAAAAGGGCACCCTGCTGAAATCATGTTGTCTCCTTGGTACAAGATGGCTATGTGGATACTGGTGCCTATTTCCCTATTGTTCTGGTCCTCCAACCCTGTCTTTTGGAGAAAACTTACCTTGATTTCCCGACCATCTGAGTTTATTCCTGGTCTGTTAGTAAATGTAATTGGACATCTCACCCAGGTTCCCACCAACTCAAGATCCTATGGGTTGTTCCCTTGGTTGTCTTCTTATCTTGAAGAATTGTCCCCCCCTTTAGACTCCAGTACTACTGAAACTCCTGCCTCTGACTTAGTCTCCCCTTCCCCCGCAGCAGTTTCAGTTTCCATCCTACCCTCCTTGCATCCAGTCACTGAGCCAGCTGCAGAGGTCCCTCCCACTTGGGATCGTTCTCTGTGGTTACTTACGGGAGCCTTGGTAATGGCTTTGGATGTATACTTCCCTCCCCCTTTCACATCCGGTCTCCTTTGGGAGGCCCCTTTGAGCGGCTATTCCAATCTTGCACTGGATGGCATCCTGGTGGTTGATCCCACCAGGATGGGAGCCAGACTTTGTTAGTCTAGCCCCCCTCTCTTACAGTTGGCATCAATACTAATATTGGACATCAACACAGTCAAGTATATACTTCTGGGAAGTATAATAAACAAGATAAAGGGGAAAATTAGGAAGAGAATGATACTTTATTGGATATGAGTTTAGAGTATTATATAGTATCACGAGAAGCCACATGTTGTCCATGGACGTCATGGCAGTCATGGGGCTTGTCCAAGTAGTGTTCCTCTTAGGACTCAAAATGTTTGATCCCCGTAATAGATGGGTGAATGATAAGAGTGCCACTGACTTAATGATTAGTCATGAAATCATTCAGAGAGTCACTCAGCGTCAAGATTGACAATTCTCCACCTTTGGAAAACCAGGCCCAGGAACAAGCCTCAAACCCTGACCATGAATGCTTGCGGGTGGACAGCCCCACAGACTGAGAGGCCGCCCACCCACATTTTTCTGAGATCAAGCCCCTGCAAACTGAAGCCCCAGCTAAGCTCCAAAGTCAGGATACCAGCATAGGCTTGAGAGTGGTGGCACCCAAGGAGGGACTTTGCAACTTGCCTAATGGAGGCAAGGAAAGTCCCTCTGTGAACTTCATGAACTTGAAGTTCTCACAGGTAACCAATCAAGTTCAGTTACCAGAGTAAAACACAGGCTTCAGGCCCAACCCCATGACCATGACCCAGGAACTGGAGAATCAGGTAACCAATTTGGGAATTCCAACCAATGAGAGAACACCCAGCTGGGGTGTCATTTTGCCGCTTCTGTACCCAGGCGTCCTGGCCACCTGGCCCCACATTTCCCAATATTTTGATGGAGCCCCTTGGAAAATACTAAGTTTAGAGGTGGGATGCTATATAGACCTATAGACCCTGTGCTCCAGCCTTATTGCCATTTTTAAATAAAGATTATACCATACTGGCTTCCACAGCTATTACCACATTTTTTATTTGCCTTCTATCAACTCAGCACCAGATCAACCTGTCCTACTGCCCCTCTGCCCCCAGATTCCTGTCCACCAGGTGTTCCCTTTGGCACCGTTCATTTCACAGAGTACCCATTAAGGCCTGAGCATAAGGGCTATACCCCGGAAAAGATTCTTGAACTATACCCATCAGCCCATATAAAATCTGCAACTAGATACAACCGTCACGGCCTGGGGTCCTATCAGAACCCAAATTGTTTAGAGGCAGGTTCAACTTCTTGCCTGCCTACAAGCTTGATATGTGTCAGGGAACCAATCCTGATCAGCTGGCTGGCTAGCGTTTGGGAACTGACGGGTTGCAAACTGGGCGGGCAGGCCCCACCAAAGGATTGGTGCTAACTTAATGAGGTAGGACATTGACTTGCCCACCCACAACCATAAACCGCGGCGGGAACAATAGTATCTATTACTCTCACAGGAGTAATAGATAATATTCCAAAAAGCTTGTTGGCATGGTCCAGTGTGTAAGGTCTCATGGTCTGGGGAAGATGATTATAAACTAAAGCTTTTAACCCAGTGATATTTATATTATTCAAATACAAAAAGATGGGCAAGGTCTGCAGTAGCAACTGTACTAAGGCTCCTAAAAGCTTATACGAGATGAAATAAGGACTAAGGCGGTTTATTAACCCTAAGAAGATAAAATAGAGTCCAGCCTTAATGACAGATGATTTGGTTAAAAAGTCACTCTCTAAGTCTAGGAAATGGCCTGCACTAGTGGGAGGATTAAAGCTATCAACAATTAAATTGTGTGTACTACTATAAAAACTACCTAACTGGCAAAGAAGAAAGTCAAAAGGAATCATGGGACCAAAAGTTAAAACTAAAGCTAAAATTGAAGGGAAACCCAAGCCACAAACCCTAACAATTACCTTTTTGGGGTGCAAATCAAACAATCTCAACTTAGTGTTGAGACTGGAAAAAACCAAGCCTTTTGTTTTGCTTTGTTTGTGGAATGCAAAAATTGGGATGGAGAGTTCAACCATTTTTGGTAAGAGAAAACTCTTGAAAAAAAAGAAGTTGAAGGCATCAAATTTTAAAATTTAACTTAGAATAGTTAAATTCAAAGTAAAGGAGACCCTAAGGAGAAGAAGACAGTTACGGCAAAGCTCTGAAGGTAAGAGCGAGCAAAAAGTAAGGAAAAACCAATTTGAAAGCTTAAGGAAAGTGTATAGTAAAAGTAAGCCTTTTGGAGCCAACTTTCTAATCTTTCTTGCGTAGGTTAGGGTTCAAACCCAGGTGGCAAGAGGTAAAAAATATTTTAAAATAGTATTAACCAACCTTAAGATCATAATTAGGCTTATACAGAGCCAAATTTGAAGCCCAAATATGGAAAATGAAGAGAAAGAGTAGGGGATTATGAATAATTGAAAGAGAACAATCCTGATAATACTTATAAGCCAATGAGACAAATAAATATAAAAACAGAATAGCAGATAAAAAAGGTGAATCCTGACACAGTGGGAGCTCAGCAGCAGAGGCAGGCATTGGTTTGGGGGTGACGGGTGGCTCCATGTCCATTTGGTAGGCAGGAAGGAATTTGTATTTATCTCTGAACAGGCAGGGTTTGGTAACATACCAAGGGCCTTCTCGGTTGTATCTGGTTAACTCTGTAGTTCTGGTCAAGGGATCCCAAGCTAGTATGTTGTTGGCGGTGTAGTCCTTGCACTTGTCAGGGAGCCAACCAGTGGGGAGTTCCTGAGAACTCGCGGGCAGACGGCCTGCGGGCCCAGCAGGGAGGGCCCACCACAAGATTGGGGCTAACTTTACAATATAAG
This sequence comes from Entomophthora muscae, assembly GCA_014839935.2. NCBI lineage: Eukaryota > Fungi > Entomophthoromycota > Entomophthoromycetes > Entomophthorales > Entomophthoraceae > Entomophthora > Entomophthora muscae. The sequence goes on along the minus strand of QTSX02004333.1, from coordinate 326,887 downwards.
ATAACAATTTTCCAAGTAATGCCCAGGGTCTACTTACAGGCACCATAGAATCAATCAATCCAGTGAGGGTGATATACATCACCCCAAATATCTGGGTGGAAGTGGATTCATTAGTGGCAACGGATTCTTGCGGGTGGTTGGGCCGTGGGTGAGGGGAAGTGTCATTGGAACCAAATATGCGGGCAGGAAATTATACTTGCCTTGTAATAGCAGAGGAGGTATGGTGATTTTGGTCCCTTCTCTGTAAACAGTTTCTGTCTCTCTAGTTCTAGCTTTGGGGTTGTGGATTAGGATTTCCTCTAGAGTAAACTCTGAATACACCGGGTTGGGTGAGTACTCGGTGAAATGTACTGGGCCAAAGGGAGCTCCTGGTGGACGGTAAAGGTCGGGCGGCTGGTCCGCAGCTTCTTGGGGTAGGAAAGTGTGGGGGGCAGAACCGCAAAACATAGGCTGTAAATGAAGTAGAACAAATAACAAGTATGGTATGATCTGGTTGAACCAAAGGTTCATGTCACTTTATTGCAAGAATGGTGATGGGCATCTTCCTGGCGGTCCAGGGTATAAGTATGCCCATCTGTCATGGTAAAACTTTCACAAGTTCCCTTGGCCCGGGTTTTCCTGTTTACCCAGTCTTCCCAGTCTTTGGTGGCATCAATCATGGGGTTATTCCATTGGCTGGCTCAAACTGAGAATGCTCAAATTCCCTAGTCAGGTTGTGGGATTGATTGGTTCTGGGTGGCCCGCGTTCTATGGGAAGGTTCTCTGTTTCTCCTTCCACGTGGGCCCAAGTTATTTTAGGATCAGTGGCTGGACCCACCCGCTGATTGGTTGAGTTAACAGGAACCTTTAGCATGGGAGGTATCAATGTAGGTGAAATTGATTCATCAAGCTTCAAAGGATTTTCCAAAGTTGAATCCTGCTCTGGTTTGAGCCCTAAAAATGCAGGCGGCTGGGCTGGCGGCACGCAGGGTGCCAGGGTTCAAGTCCTGTAGTTGAGGCTTTTCAATAAGCATAGTCAATAAGAGTTTGTCACTTGTGACAGCACTCAGGCCTTAAGGGGTACTCTGTAAAATGGACAGGGCCAAAAGGAGCACCTGGCAGGCGGTATGTAGCTGGCGGACTGGCAGAGGGGTCAGATGATTTTTGAGTTAACTGGCAGATGACAAGAATAAAATACGGCAATAATTGGGGAAACCAATATCTCATAACCTTTATTTAAAAATGACAATGGGGGTTGATATTGGCCTGGCAGGTATTTATACCACACTGCCAGGCTTCACTTCCTGGTTGGGTTTTCTGGTCTCGGGCAGGTTGGCATTGGGGGTCTTAGATGGCAGTGTGGTGCTCGGCACTGGCAGTTTGCCACTGGCTGCTTTGGGATGAGAAGACTTCAAATCCTTCTGTTTGTCAATTTAGGTATTGGGTGCCTCTTCAGGTTCAGTGCCTCCCCCAGGACTTTGGGGGAGTTCAGAATAACTCTCATTGAGAAATGTGTGCATTTTACCAAGCAAACCGCCGGTGTCAGGCGTTGGCACCTCAGGGAAATTCTCAGCATCTTGCACTGGCAGTTCACTTGCAGAATCCTGTGGGACGGCTAAGGGTTTGGGTCCTGGCAGACTGGTAACAACTTTATCAATCAGTAGTGGGTTATTGGGTTCCCAGCCCATGGGTCTGGCTGTCATGCCCTGCCCCAAAGGGCAGGCTTCTTAGATAATTATTTGTTTTTAGGTTTGATTAATCTTTCTTTTATTTTTTAATATTTGAAATGTTAAGTTAAATTGTTAAATAATTAAGTACTTTAAGTTAGTTACCTTGTTTTACGCTATTTGCGTTCAAATTGTTGTTGTTGTTGCTCTGCCTTCCCTTATTCTATATTATTATATATTTCTACTTTAAATTTAGAATATTTTCATCATCACTCACCTTTTCAAAATTCCTGCTTACGTCGTTGCCGCTTCTCCAGTTTCCACATTGCTGATCTGCAACTTCTGTTGGGTTTTACAGTTCTCCTTCTGCTCCAGGTTCTTACAAAGGTTTTCTCCAGTTGCTCCTTTTCTTGGCTGTTTCCCTCCCTGCCTATCATTATAAACTGAGAACAAACAAACCTATATAATAAAGAACTTGTGAAGAGTAGAATTTAAGCCAAAATTCTAAGTGATTTCTACCCTTCAATTCTTTATCAAATTTAAACTTGAGATCTTAATTTTTAGAAATTCATACATTTTTATCAAATTTGTTTTAAAGTTTAGCCTTTTCTTTTCTTGAACAAATGGAACTTTTAAAACAACAAGCCTTAGGCTTGTTATATCCATTATTTTCCCTTAAGGAATCTTTCAATAGTTATATGTACTAATTTGCTGATGGAGAATATCCAAATGTTGACATTCCCTTAGTTAAAAATTTTTCACTATTAAACACCTTATTTTATCTTCTTTGCTTAGGGTTCTTAAACTCAATCACTCCTTTTGTAACCCAGTATAGGTTTTTAGCAGGGTTCTGTAAGATTATTTTGTAGACAGTTCCCACCTTTTTATACCTTTTAAATCTGAATCCTAATGCCTTACACACTAGTTTATAACCTTGCACCACTATGGGCAAGACCTTAAATTATTTTGGCTTCCCATGGGATTGACCCAGACAATACCTTTTCCATTTCTTCTATCATCTTTTTAGCCTTGTTTCTCTCTATTATTATTATAACATTGTTATCTCTAGTAGTTTTTTTACTTGGTTGGTTATATGATAAAGTTTTTTGTAATAAAGAGGGGCATAATCCTACTTCCTACACCAATCAAACAGTAGTTCTCAATACCTTAGCTCATAGTTCACCACCCCCTAGTATTTTTAACACTTTAGCTTATGCACAGACCCACTTTACTGCTTACGGATCTGAGTTCTCCACCAACTCCTAGAAGGTCCTCTATCTTGCGGAGAAGCTCACTGGTCACTACAGAGATTGGTTTAGCTCTCACTCAATACACAACCCAGGTATCCTCCAGAATTACGACCTCTTTGTCAGTTCACTCCTATCCTTCTCTGGAGAAGACAAAGAGTCATCCACTCCCTCTGCTTCTTGTTTTTCAGGTCTCACACAAGGTTTGCTCCCACTTGGCAAATACAACCAGAAGTTTTGCTCTCTTCAGTCAAGACTATAAGCCTCTGACACTGAGGCTTGTAGCTTCTACAAGTTAGGCCTCAACAGATTTCTCCAAGAATTTTTGGTCCACCACAACCTCCCTGATGAACTATAACATCTTATCAGAGAGGTGGTTAAGTGGAACCAAAAATACCTTTCCTCAAAAACTGTCATGGCCATAGTTTTCCCGGGTGTGGCTCAGCCAAAGCGCTGCCACCTGGGGAAACCCGGCCCAAAGCCCCGCCCGCTTGCGGCAATCATAGATTTAAATCTAACAATTGATTGTAAGTGGGTGGTGGCACAGGAAATTGGGTCTGAGTGGGGCGCGGATGCCTCACAATCAATTTTCCCTTCCTTGACCTGCTGGTCAACAAATCCTGACCTCAAAGGAGGTCAGGTAACAGCTTACAGAACCATCATTGGTGGTATCTATAAGCTGTCTAAATATTGTATTCAAGAAGACCACCTCATCAAGATGTACCCAAAGGCTTTAAGTAACAATTGTCCCCACCAAACTACCTTAGTAGTTTGATATTTTACTCTCAATAAATATCTTGCCTCAATGATTCACTTATTTTAATATTTTCCAACCAGATTTGTAATAACCAGACTGCTAGATTCTGCTTTCTCACCTCTGCAATTTCCTAGTAATCTTCCACCTCCTGCTGAAATGATTCCTGAAACCTTCAAAATTGAATGTGAGCCTATCTATGCTGCTGATTCCTTGACGTTAAGCCAAATGAAGGTCTTCCTGATGTACCTGTGCATAATCTTCTTCTGCACCTTTCTTTATTCACTCTTCAAGGGTTATCATTTATGAGTAAACACTCATTGTCTCCTCCTAATTGGTAATGACATCCTAATTTGGGTGTACATTCCCCATTTGATTGATTACAATGAGCTATCTCTACTTTATCCTGACAAAAACACATCCTTCTTCTAACCTATCCCCTACAGCTCGGTTGTTTGTACCAGAAAAGGTACCACTTTCTTCAACCCCTCCACCTGGCACCAAGCCAAAGTCTGGGAGAGGTTTTTGCCTTACTGCTGAGGAAGTCCTTAGAAGAAGGAACAATAACCTCTGCTCCTACTGTGGATCAAAGGACCATCTTCTACCAGCCTGCCCTCTCTCCAAGTGTTCCCCCTTTGTCAACAAGACCTCCACTCTCACTTTGCTTTCCCTTATTGACGCTTCCAAGTCACCTACCATCTTAGTAACTATTCATGGATCTTTGGGAAAGATCAAGGTCCTTGCTCTTCTCAATACTGGTGCCAATGCCAACTTCATTGAGGAGAAACTTGCTAAATTAATTGAACTCCCCGCTTCTGGGTCCCTTGACGTTAAGGTGTGAAATAGCACTATCACTGACGCCACACCTATCCTCCAATCCATCACCATTGACTTGGAGGGCTCTCCATTCTGCGTCATGTGTAACTCCTCCCCCAACTTATCCTTCCTGTTCATCCTTGGATTCCCGTGGTTGAGAGAGTCTTTGCTTAACTTTGATCACCCAAACAACAAGATTTCATTCACATGCAATGACATTGTCAAATTGCTGCTCCTTGTATCCGGTACTCTTTGCCCAATCCCCTCCAAACTGAACCTGACTACCATCTCTAGTACAATCCTGGATACTCTTTCTTCCAAGGACGAGGATGGATTACCTTATTGTTACTCTGACTTCAAGGATCTCTTTAGTGAAGAGGAATGTAACTTGCTACCTCCTCATAGGCCCTAAAATATTCAGATAAACCTTAAACCAGGCACCACTCCTCCCTGGGGAAGGATTATCACTCTCTCTGACTCAGACAACACTCTACTAAAGAACTACATTAATGAGGAACTCTCCAAAGGTTTCATCTCATGGTCCACGTCTCCATGTTCTTCCCCCATCTTCTTTGTCAGTAAATCAGATGGCTCTAAGCACCCTTCTGTAGACTATAGAGCTCTCAATGAGATCACAATCAAGGATAGATGCCCTATTACCTCTGCTGAGACTTTGACCAATTGCCTTGCTGGTAGTTCTGTATACACTAAGATTGACCTCCAAAGTGCTTTCAACCAGATCAGAGTCTCTCCTGGCCACAAATGGAAGACCATGTTCTGTACCCCATTTGGGTTATATGAGTACAATGTAATGCCCTTTGGATTATGTAATGCTCCGTCAAACTTTCAGGCCTTAATGAATGAGGCACTTCTGCCCTTTCTTAACGAGTTTGTTGTCATCTATCTTGACAATATTCTCATATACTCCTCTTCCATTGACAACCATGTTGCCCACGTCCGCCAGGTACTCCAGAGACTTCAAGACTACAACCTATTTGCAAAATCTTCAAAGTGCTCATTCTTCTGCACCAAGGTTGATTTCCTCAACTACGTCGTCACTCAAAACGGTTTCACTGTCTCTCCTAGCAAGGTGGATGCTATCCAAAACTGTCCTGTTCCCAAGACTCGCTCACAACTTTGTGGTTTCCTTGGGTTGGCAAACTATTGCCGTAAGTTTGTGAAAAACCTTTCTTCTTTAGTTTTGCCTCTCACTACCATCACTTCTCCTTCTGTTCCTTTTGTCTGGACATCTGAGGCCCAGCTCGTGTTTGATGCTACCAAAGCTGTCTTTGTCTCCACTCCCGTTCTCCTGATGCCTGATCCTTCCAAACCCTTCTTGGTTGAGATTGATGCCAGCAACTATGCTGTTGGCGGTGTTCTCCTTCAGCTTGGGGAAATGTGATGCAACACCCCATTGCATAATTCTCTCAAAAACACCTTCCAGCTGAACAAAACTACTCCATATACAGCAAGGAACTTCTTGCCATCATCAAAACACTCAAGCATTGGCATTGCTACCTTGAGGGACTTGACAAGCCTTTCCTCATTTACACGGACCATAATAACTTGCTTTAATTCACCAAGTCACGCCACATCTCCCAAAGACACACTAGATGGGTACTGGAGCTGTCAAATTTCTGCTTCAAGCTTGTGTACAAGAAGGGTATACTCAATACCCTACCTGACGCGCTTAGTTATCATCCTTTATTATCCAATGTTGACAAAGACTACAAACTCCTTAACACCAAGATAGTCCTCCCACCTGAGAGCTTCCTTGAACTCAATGTTATCAGTACTACAACCCCCAATATACTGAAGCAAATCCAAAAATCCCAGCTTTCCAACAAAGCCTTGTCTCAGATCATTGACGCTCTTACAAACAATAAGACAGTGTCATGAATGATATTTTAATACTTGTATTGAAAACCCAAGAGTTGAACCCCAGCTCCCTGAAGGCAGAGAGAAACCTCCAGGACAATCCAAGACCCGCCAATCCGTTAAGTCACAGACTCAAATTGTTAAATTATCCCGCAAATCACCGGCCTGCTACAGAAAATTCCCTGGAATTGAACCCTGACCCTCCAAAGACTACTCAAGTCACACAAAGTGGTTGGGAAACCACCCACTTGTTAAATTGCAAACCTGAGTTACTCTGAATTCTGCCAGCCTCCCAAGGACAATTCCCCAAATGGTCACCAGATTGATGCCAACCTTGAGCCACCAAAGATCCAGACCTATGCAGAGGTTGTAACTTGCCTTAAGGAGGTTAAAACAAAACCTACTATTAACTCTGCTAATGATCACCAGCAACTGCCAGCCTTCCATCCAGAATGGGTAGTACAATTGAACTACTCAGGTGACATAGTGAACAGTGGCGGAGGAATGAAGCATTGTCACTACTATTCACCAGAGAAAGCACAACCTGGATCTGCCACCCTCAAAACTCTAAGCCAAGATCCACACCCCGCCAGTGCCATGTCTGCAAACCTGAACCCTGCAAAAACCAAAGAAGCAAAACCCCATGGTATAAAAACCCTGGCGTCATGATGAAGACCACATCATCATTTTTGATAATAAAGTTTTATGAACCTTTGGTTCAAACAAATCTTACCCTATCTAGTTTTAGTGATCTTCCATCTTAATTCCGGTCAAGAAGACCACCAGGCGGCCGCCCCCTCCAGAGACCAACCTGCCAAATTGCCCCAGGCATTATACCGTCCCCCAGGAGCCCCCTTTGGACCTGTGCACTTTACTGAATACCCCCCAACCCAGCCTATTCAGAATACAACTTGGAAACAATCCTCATTGCCAACCCCTTGGCAAGGACTAGAAGTACCAACTACGTAGGATGCAAAGGAAAGAGGATTGAGATACCACCATTATTGTTCAAAGACAAGTACAACTACCTACCAGCGTACTTTTTTCTCATGACTCCACCCCTAACCCCTAGACCAGACTGCCCGCTAGAATCCCCCTCCGCCGCCAAGACCACCTCTACCTAACTGTTTAGAGTACTCTATATTACTTTGACAGGATTGGTGGATTCCATGGTCCCCAACTCCGGACCCTGGTCCCTGCTTGGTTGGTCTGTCTCTTAAATTATCAAGTTAGCACCCATTCTATGGTGGGCCTTACCCGCCAGCTTAGCCGCCCCTCACCCCGAGCCGCCCAATGCCTCTACCTATGACTGGTTTCCTGACAGACAGTCACAAATCCTTCCTTCTCTCTGCTAGATGGTGTCTTATACTTCAACAATCTTTTAGTAGTCCCTTCTCTGGACCTTCAACAGCTTCTAACCATCACGTTCCATGACTTCCTTGCTGCAGGCCACACTGGATATAAGAAAACCCTTTCTAAACTCTGCAATCACTTCTGGTGGCCAAAGATGTCCACCTTTGTCAAGTTATATGTCAGTAGTTGCCTGGTTTGCCAGAGAAGCAAACACTCCACCCAGAAACCTGCGGGTCTTCTATGCTCCCTCCCAGTCCCTGAAGGTCCTTGGCAGTCTATCTCTTTGGATTATATTGTCCAGCTTTCTCAGTCTGAAGGTTTTGACGCCATACTGGTCATTGTAGACAGATTCTCAAAGCAGGCTATTTTTGCTCCCTGTAATTCTAAAATTACTGCAAAGCAGACTGATTCCCTCTTTGTTAAAAACGTCTTCATCCATCATGGTACTCCAAAAGATATTGTCTCTGACTGTGGACCATAATTCCTTTCCCTGTTCTGGAAGGAGTTTATGGCTCAGCTAGGCGTCCACCTTTCTCTTAGCATGTCCTATCATCCCCAGTCTGATGGGCAAACCAAAAATACAAACCAGACACTAGAATGTTTCCTTTGCTGATTTTCCAACAAACAACAAGACAATTGGCTTCTCACCTATCTTTGGCCCAGTATTCCTACAATGCTAACCCCCATTGCTCTACCAAGATGACCCTGTTCATGGCAAATTTAGGCTATACTCCTGCCTTTGTCCCCTCTGTCATCTCCTCTGTCCGTTCCCTGCTAGCCAAGGAGTTTCTTGTCCAGCTAAAACTCATCCAGAATTCCTTAAAAGAGAATCTCTCTAAGGCTATTGAGGTTTACAAGGTCCAGGCCAACCGTCACCGTCAGGAAGGAAAGAGCATCCAAGACAATTGGCTTCTCACCTATCTTTGGCCCAGTATTCCTACAATGCTAACCCACATTGCTCTACCAAGATGACCCTGTTCATGGCAAATTTAGGCTATACTCCTGCCTTTGTCCCCTCTGTCATCTCCTCTGTCCGTTCCCTGCTAGCCAAGGAGTTTCTTGTCCAGCTAAAACTCATCCAGAATTCCTTAAAAGAGAATCTCTCTAAGGCTATTGAGGTTTACAAGGTCCAGGCCAACCGTCACTGTAAGGAAGGAAAGAGCATCTAAGTCAACAACCTTGTATATCTTAATACAAAGAATCTTCTTATCAGATGGCCCTCTTGTAAGCTTGGTCCACAATTCATAGGGCCTTTCCTTGTAACAGAAAGAGTTGGAAAGGTTGCATACCCTATTCAACTTCCTCCAGGGTATCACATTCACAACGTCTTCCACGTGTCCCTCCTCAAACTCCATACTTCTCCTCCTCCTTCTCATCAGAACAACAAAGCACCTCCTCCTCACATGGTCCAAGGGACTCCTGAGTATGAGGTTGACTCCATTATCAACCATTGTTATCACTATGGTAAACCCCAATACTTGGTACTTTGAAAGGGATATACCATTGAGGAGAGTTCTTGGGAGCCATTGTCTAACCTTAAAAACTGTCCTGATGCCATCAACTCTTATATCCAAGCACATCCTGAGCTTGGATCTGGAGGGGGTAATGTCATGCCCTGCCCCAAAGGGCAGGCTTCTTAGATACTTCTTTTTTTTGGTTTGATTAATCTTTTATTTTATTTCTTAATATTTGAAAAGTTTAGTTGAAATTGTTAAATAATTAAGTACTTTAAGTTAATTACCTTGTTTTACACTATTTGCATTTGAATTGTTGTTGTTGCTCTGTCTTTCCTATTTCTATATTATTATATATTTCTACTTTAAAGCTAGAATATTTTCATCATCACTCACCTTTTCACAACTCCTGCTTACGTCATTGCCGCTTCTCCAGTTTTCATGTTGCTGATCTGCAACTTCTGTTGGGTTTTTAGTTCTCCTTCTGCTCCAGGTTCTACACAGGTTTTCTCCACTTGCTCCTTTTCTTGGCTGGTTCCTTCCCTGCCTATCACTGTAAACTGAGAACAAAACAAGCCTATATAATAAAGAACTTGTGAAGAGTAGGCTTGAAGCCAAAATTCTAAGTGATTTTTACCCTTTAATTATTTATCTAATTTAAACTTGAGATCTTAATTTTTCTAGAAATTTATACATTTTTATTAAATTGATTTTAAAGTTTAGCTTTTTCTTTCCTTGGACAAATGGAACTTGTAAAACAACAAGCCTTAGGCTTGTTATATCCATTATTTTCCCTTAAGGAATCTTTCAATAGTTATATGTATCAATTTGCTGATGGATAATATCCAAATATTGACATTCCCTTAGTTACAAATTGTTCACTTTTAAACACTTTATTTTATCTTCTTTGCTTAGGGTTCTTAAACTCAATCACTTCTTTTGTAACTCAATATAGGTTTTAACAGGGTTCTATAAGATTATTTTGCAGACAGTTCCCACATTTTTATATCTTTTAAGTCTGAATCCTAATGCCTTGCACATGCTAGTTTATAACCTTGCACCACTATGGGCAAGACCTTACAGGCCCCCTTCATGTCGTTGACCATGCAGGAGTGCGCCTAACATAGCACAGACCTCTTCTAAGGAATACTGACGAGGTTGGTGAGGTCCCAGAACATTGGCAGGGTCCAAGTGGAGGCATTTGTCTTGGAGCTCGACGACTTGGTGTGGCGTAATAGCCAAGCAGAGACTAGTGTCCCTTTTGGTGTCACTAGTGTCCATGCATCCTCCTGTAGTGAGCACCACTGTCAAGATTTTGTGGTCTTGAGGAAAGATCTTTATTGTTCACTATAGTAGGGATGTTGATATAGATTGTATGAGGACAATCTTTGCTACCAATAGGGTCTTAGGTGAGGCTACGGCCTGGTGGTATCCCAAGTCCGTAGGAGAAAACACACAGGTCTGCAAGTAAACGGTGGCGCATTCTACTTGGATACTTCTGACTACTAGGCGTCGGCTAGTGGTGATACAACAATAGAGATTCTTTAATCTCTATCTTCAAGGGTGAATATTCTGCTCAATCTCTAATCAGGAGAGCACCTTATATAGGGTGGATAAAGCCCTCTTGTCAGATTATAATCTGACGCTTCTAACTCTTACTAGTCAGTCTATCTGTTCCCCAGACTGCTAGTTCCAGCCCCCAGAGTTAGGCAGCCATGCCGGTCTGGCATGGGACTTCAATAGATTACCGGACCTCAGCTTAACTCATCAGCATATTGGCAGCATCTGGTTTGTGGTTTATGCATATGCGAGTTTGGTTACCCTGTCAACTGGGTTTTTGCATCATGCATTATTCTTTTTAAATGACCTTCTATATTGGTCATAGAATTTGAGGTGTCTCCAAGCGCAAATGTTTGGCGGGAACCATTTTGCATTATTATTCTTGGGCATTACATCTTATTGGCTGAGAGGTGTTCTGTGCTTGAGATCAGGTATCATCAAGCTTATCCAATCAGAGTTGATCCAATGGGAGGATCAGAATCGGATCAGGATCAATCTTCGGAGTAATACTCAATGTACTGATTAGCCAAGGTGTGGAGCGGGATCAGCTAATGCTTTCCTTAAGCTTTCCAGCTGTATGGCGATTTGCTGTCTAACCAATCAGCCAGGGGAATAATGGTCAAGTCTACCATATTATTCCGGAGTCCTGACAGTGGGTTAAAAAGTACTGAAGGTATCTAGGATATTGAATTTGGTTCTAAGTGGTAATAGCTTTGCTTTGGAATATGGCTACATGAATTTTGCTGATTGTTTAAAATGATTTGCACTTATTTACTACTGACTCTGAGCGTTTAATCGTGAGAAATCAAGGTCGAGCAGTGAGAAAAGCATGGGGTTGGATAAAAATTTCCCTTGGGATCCACTGAGTAAATCAATTGTGATTGGATTTAACCCTGGGCAAATAAAAAAGTTTCGGGTTGAGAGCAGTCCACTTGAGCTGGAATCTATTCAAGGTCCCCACTGATAATCACAAGTCAGCCAACCTACACTCCAGATGCTCTCGCCCTTCCTCGCGTTGCGCATGTCCAGCCTGGGCCGTGTGAACCCGATCAAGGAGTTTGAGGTTCAGAACTGGCTGACCTGTCTGCTTTCTGCCCGCAAGGGAGGTTTTCAACTGGACCAAGAACTAAATGTCACAGCGCCCGATTTCAGTAAGCTGGATCCTTTTATTTATTCATTATATCTTGTAATATCTTGAAAAGGTTTTTTTATAGTTTTCGTTCTCTAGGTTTTTAAATGGAACTTTTATTTTTTCCCTAAGCTTCTTCGGAATCTCTAAACATGCACACAACTTCTATCCTTTAACTTTTGTTTGCGGTCAAAGATTTCTTTGTATAGGTAGGTTTTACATGTATTTGAGTGGCTTGTTAGTGTAACTAGCTACTTCGAGGCCAAAATATAGTTGCTACTAAATGCATATTCTATAGCACCTCCCAAATTTTATTTGGGAATACTAAAATGCATGTTTTGCTATTTTATGCACTCTAGTGATGGCGAAGACATTGTAAATATCCCCCTTTTTTCGACTTGGGATTGTTTTAGATTAAGCTTCGATGTTTTAGACTTGGTTAAAAAGCTTGATGCTCATGTCATTCATTTAACCAGCTGTTTTTGTGCAAATAATCTTTAAAAATATGATTTAGGGTTGGTCGGTGAGAGCTGTTCTTTAAATAGCTTCAACTTTGCTCAAAGGAAATATATCGAATTGCTTGAAATTAGTTTTGAGGCGTGAATGGGTTTTTTGGTGTGTCTTCAATAGCTTGAGTCAAGTTATTTTGCTGCATGGTTTAGTAAAAGATTGAAGCTTTATTAAAGAGCTTAGTTCTAAAAGATACCTCACAGTCAAGGTTTCTTAAACCTCGCATACGAATTCAGACCTTGATACGTAATGTAAGGCATCGCTTTATTAACCGTAAATAGGTTTAGCTTTTAATGCTTTAGTCAAACTCTTTTTTTCTTAATGTTCTTGTGAAACTAATTTTTCTTGAAGCAAAACTACCGCCAATTGCCGTCGGGGTTTCTGGGGGAGCGGACTCTATACTCTTAGCATACCTTCTTTCAAAAGTTGTTGATAGCACCAAGTTACATGGACTAGTTGTGGATCATGAGTTGCGTCCTGAATCTAAGAAGGAAGCAGAATTTACAATGCAGACGCTTATGGGATTAGGTATTTTGGTGAGCTGTACACTAAACGATTAGGAATCAATTGCTCGCTCTTGAACCTGAAGTGGGATGTAGAAGGCAAAGAAAGCAATTTTGACTTGAACGCTAGTACCAAACTACGGTTTGGCCAGATGAACTATTACGCCGGCAAGCCGTTGCCAACAGGGTCACGTTTAGAAGTAGCAGCTCGTGAAGCACGCTATGCTGCCATGGTTAAAGCCATGGGCCATACAGACTCACGAGTGCTGACGCTTGGCCATCATGGTAATGACCTTGCTGAGACCTTCCTGTTTCGCTTTTTCCGTGAAAGTGGTGTCGCAGGACTCACTGGGATGAATCCACTACGCTCTATTCCCCTCAGTCTCCTTGATATCGAGGGTTGGACCAACAGCGAAGCATTGCGCAAACTAAAGCTGTTCCGGCCCATGTTGATGGTTCCAAAAACACGCATTTACGATACTTGCAACTTCTACGGTTTGAAATGGGTCGAGGACCCCACTAATGTCTGCAGCACATCTGTCCAGCAACGCGCCGTTATTCGTGCTGAGATGAAAAAGTGGGAGGCCGACTCCTCTCCTGAGAAAGCCCCTCTGCAATTCAAAGCGCTCATGAACACCGTCACCCACTTTGCTGAGCACAATCGTGCCATAAATTCCAGGATCCTTCATTTAGTAAGCAAGGAAGTCCAATTCAACCCCACCTACGGCATTTGTGAACTCCATGTTCCAATCAGACCCTCCCCTCAACACTGGCTGTCTAATCCATATCTGGCATGTCGTATTCTCTCAACCCTGTCCCAATGGATCGCATGCTCCGATCACGCCCCAGGCCTCGGCAGTGTACGTGCAGCATATAGCGCCATGCTTGGACTGCCCTCTTCGCACATTGCTTCTGATAAGACAACTACATTCTGCTTACAAATAGGCCTATCGATGCTTGTGTCTCCAACCAAGAAAAACCCCTACTGGGCCATGTGCCGATCCCCCTTCCCCAGAGAAAAGATGAAAGTTCTTACATTCGCATTAGACTTATTGATCCCAGACAGCGGTAAAGAGTCTTCTGCCGTCAAAATAGCCCCCATATGGAAAACGCTCTGGGATCAACGCTATTATATCTATGTTGCTGCTAAATGCGACTTCAGACAGGACAAAAATTTACTGCTCTGGGCCAAGCTCTTCCTGCCTGGAATCCAAAGCCTTCCTCTGGGCGATGATCTGGTGCAGTTCATCCTACAGCCCCTTAATCAAGACCTCATCAGCAGTCTCCGGAACAAGCACGTTGTCTTTGGACGCAAACTCCCCTCCCCTCTAAAAACTTCTGTGTCTGATGCCTCCTTTAAGCTTTATAACTTGCAGAAGCAGATCACCGTCAAGACTGTACGGGGCACCGTGCCTGTTGTCGTTATGCGGATTCACACCGCTCGCTTGGGCGAGTTTGCGCCATCTCATCTCGTTGGCAAGATGAAGCACAAGTTCATCGATGTCCCGATAGCCTTCCCCACACTCAAGGACTTTACCATCTTCCCCGATCTGTTTACAGTCAGATCGGAGCATAACTTCCCTAGGCTAACTGAGATCTTCTCCTAATAAACTCTTTACTGTTTGACAACCCAAGCCAACACCCAAAAGGGATCTGATAGGCTACATTACGAGTGCCACATATTCATAATAAGGTTATGAATATACAATGATAACACATCCTAGGCAATGACCTGCAGCTCAATGGTGCTGGCAGGGTGTGGCTTTGGGGAAGCTAAACATGAAAAAAATTAACAAACTACTGATTTGATCAGATATGCATCCATGGCGGAGGGTTTGATCAAGAGCGTCAACAAGAAAGAAACCCAATTCCCCATCGTACGGATCCCAAAAGCCGGATCTTTGGGTAAACCCCTAAAGGAAGGATTTTGGGCGTGGGAGTTCCTTGACTTGGATGTTAAACGGCTAACCTGGGTCAAGGATCGGTGAACAGGTTTCAATGGTTAAAGTGGATTGGGCTGATCAGAGTAAAAGCGTGCCATCCAGGCTGGGTTGTATTCCTGAGGGGGGGTTCAAACCTATATAGACCAAAGGATTAATGTAAAAGAAGGTTTTAGAACCGGATGCTCTCGTCCATAGCCCATTGGGAAAGTTGAAACCCCCCAATCACCATGGGCGAACCTGCCAGATATCCATTTACTTTAGGTCGATCCAACAGATCAACCCATAACTTATGGATAATTGGGGGTCTTTTTTTGGCTTTCATCTACCAGCCCTTTAAAAAGCTCTTGGGCATGCAATAGGTTTCAGATCTAGCAGTAGGACAAGGTATATCGGATTGGTAGGCTTTGTCTAAATATATAGATGTGCCAACCAACACTACTCATGACAAAGGGGCGATCTGAAGCAGAGGAGGGGATACAAGAGAGATAATTTATTGGGATGATCGAACTGGACTTTAAGCTAAAACCATTGCCGCTTGAGCTTGGTGAGGTACTGGGATAATGTCTTGATAAAACTGTGGGGGTGACCCCCCAGCAACTTTTCACACAAGAGACCCTGTACCACCCGGCTTGACTATCCTGGCACTTGAAACCAAATGCAGAAGTCAACTCAAATGACCAAACCAGGAAACAAGAACCAATACTGATCTCACTCTGTTGGCAACTTGACTCCCCACTTCCCTCACTAGTAGGAGCAAACTACCCCTAACCACCCAAATGATCAATCCCCAGGAATCTTGTTTCCTCCTAAGAGATATACTAAAAACTATCCAATCCCAATATCTCAATAAAGACATTATCTAGTTTTCAATATTTTCCCACCTGTAACTCTGCTAATACAGCACAGTTACAGCATTGGTAGCACAGGTAGGTTCTCCACTCTATCTCTATCTTCAAAATTCCCCTGGTTGTCCATACTTGCTGTGGTCAAAAAATTTATAAAAGGATCATGTCAGGGCTCCCCTTGGGTTGGGTACCCTACACGCCAGGAACTGAAATCCCTGAAGGGCACATCCCCTATCCAAACATTGTCAGAAATTGTGCCATTCATGCTATTTTGATATGGCCTTTGAATAATGATATGTGCAAAGATTTGGTTGGGTTTGCTTTCAATTTTGGGAATTCCTCACCTTCCACAAATGGGTCTGGTTCAATGTCCACCCATTCTGGATTACCATACCTGCCCTTGACTGATCCTGGTATGACCTCACCCCAACATGACCCCCTATGCCACTCTGTCTACCTAATGAGTGATCATTGACCCTTGTCTACTATTTAAGTAGAATCATTTCTCCTAATAAAGACAAGTTTATCCACATTTGTGTTGGCTTTAATATTCTTCAAGCCTTTTCCTTTCCTTTTTGCCAAAAGGAATTCCACATCTTGTATTCCAGGAAATTAAGGGATGTGCCCTTAATTTTGCCCTGAAGGCTAACCCAAGGCTAGCTTCAAACCTCAAATCTTTTTGTAATAAAGATTTCCCCAGTGTCCTCCTGGATGTCGCCCCCAGGAGCCAAACACAACATTGGTCATTCCAATGGCTTCCTTAAGGCGAGAGAATTCTTCAACATAGTCCTTGATGGCCATTCTGCCTTGGTATAAGTTCATTATGTGATCTCCAAGCTCTTCTGCAGTTTGTGCCAGCATTACGGTGGGCACCAAGGAATCACAGAAGGCTGGGTAGTTATCCAAGAGCTTCTCCCCTTGGAGGGTGGCCTTGGTGTACCAGATGCGCACCTTACCTGTCAGCTTTTGGCCACATGGTGTACCTTCTGTGTGTTGTTCTGATATTGTGCAGAAGATGTTTCAAACAGTGACTGTGAAAAGGCCAGGAGCATAAGGATCTCATTTCCTTTGTTGTTGTCTGGGGGAACTGCCAATTTCTGGTTCAATATCACAGTCTGGTTTTGAACCTGTTGAGATGCAGATTTTTTGCAGGCAAGGGAGGTCTTGGTCTGCATGAAGAGTCAAACAAGATGATAGATGGTAAAGCTGATGATGGCGGTGATCAGGGTGACTGCCAGGCTTGTGATGATTGCAGTGTAAAGCAGGTGACTTGAAGGGGTTGATTCCAAGCTTCTAAGTAATAAGCCCAAAGGGGTTCAATCAAACTGGCAGGGACCCACTTGATAGAGAACAAGTTCCCAATCTGATGAGCCAAGGCCTCTAAATTAAGGCCTGCTATAATCAAACTGATAGGAACCGTAACCATTACCAGGCAACCAAAGTGCCCAAGGAAGGCAAACTGACCCATCATTGAACTAAATCTACCCAGCAAGTAATATCCAACTAAGTAGGAAAACAGGTATTATGAGACATTTGGTATCACCAAGGAAGGTTCAGGAGGGGGAGGTAAGGTTGTGGACCGGCTGTACTGGAATTTCCTTCCCAAGTGGCCTGAAGGGTATTTGAACCAGCAATTTGCCAGTGACTCCTTCTGATGGGAGTCATCAGGAGAGGAATCATTCCAGTCTGTGGTGGGAGTTGGGTTTTCCAGGGCCAATACCACAGAAAGCAAAATAACTAGAAACCATAATAGAAATGAACTTCCTTTCATGGTTTCAAAAAGAGGGTGCAGAATATAAGTATGTACAAGCTTTTGGAATAGGAGAAAATATTTTTATTGATAAAACAAGTAGGAATCATAAGGATAGCTCACTTAAATACACTTAAATGGAGGCTGGAACATTTAAGTGGTTATTTGAGTAATAAGAGGAATTTACATGGTATTGATAATTAAAAATAATCCCTTTTTCATGTGTTGGTAAAGTTGAAGCTTAATAAGATGCATAAAAAACATATTGAACCCAGAGGTACCATGAATGAGCCACAAGGTTAATCATAGTTGAGCAGCTTAATTGCAGAATATCAAAGAAAATCAAGTACAGAGCTTGGCCCAAAGTTAAGTAGATCAGGTTCCAGAGCGTCAGGCACAGTTTGCTCAGCCAATCAGAAGTGCAGCAGTAAGTAATGTTGCTTCTTAAACTACTCACCTTTTTGAAATTGAATTGAAGTTTCAAAGCAAAAACTGAATGAATTGGTTTAACATAAATAGGTAATATGTGTAAACTGTTTGAATTTGGACTAACTTTGACCTGGTACTTAGGGTTTTGGGTTTGATCCCCATCTGAATTCTTCTCAGAGGATACATTGGTGTCTAAAACTTGGTTGCTGGTTTTCTTTGCCTTAGTGTTTTGACTAAAGGCCTCCAGATAGTTGATGTAGTCAGGGAAAAATTACCTGACAGTGGGGGAAGCAGTGTTGTTTGTAAAGAAAAAAGAAGGCTCAATCCATCTAGTAACAGACTACAGAGCTCTAAATGCAAGCACAGTAAAGAATAAATATCTCCTTTCACTCTTAGAGGATATGTTTGAAAGACTCTCTGGAGCCAAATTTTTCTCCAAAATTGACCTCACCTCAGGTTACAACTAAGTTGAAGTAAAGGAAAAAGACATACCAAAAACTTTGTTCTGTACACAATTTGGATCTTTTGAATGTAGGGTAATGAACTTTAGGATGACCAACGCTCCTGCAACGTTTGTCACCATGCTGAACCAAGTGCTAACCGGCCTCTCAAACACATTATGCTACCTTGACAATATCTTCATATTCTCAAAAACAAAAGAGGAACACCTCACATATGTCTGTGAGACACTCAATTGACTCTCAAAGCACAAACTCTATGCAAAGCCTAGCAAGTGCCAATTTATGTAAAAGGAACTCTTTTTCTTGGGCCACATTGTATCTGAAAGTGGCATCAAAGCAGATCCAGATAAAATAAAAGCCATAAACAACATGCAATGCCCCACCTCCGTTAAACAGGTTAGATGTTTTTTTTGGAATGATAGCTTACCTAAGGAAATACATCAAATACTGTGGAAAATTAACTGCACCAATCAATGACTTAACCAAGGGTAATTCCAAAAAGAAATTCATCTGGACTCCAGAATGTGACAAGAATTTCCATTTATTAAAACAAGCTCAGATTGAAGCGCCAATCTTTCAATACCCTCAAAACAATGGGTGCTACAAGCTTGAGTTGGATGTCAGTGACACTGCCATTGGCGCATTACTACGCATCTTCCAGCCAGGGCAGCAAAAATTCCTTTCAGTATGTTACAAAGGTAGAAAAATAACTAGCACTTAGCAGAGGTACCCTATACACGATAAAGAATTGCTAGCAATATATCACACATGCAAAAAATGGAGATGTTATCTAGAAGGAAAATTAAATGTTTGAGTACTAAATGATCATAAATCCTTAATATACTTTAAAAATCAGAATGTACTTGCATGACAACAAACCAAATGGATGTCCCTGCTAGAGCAGCTTAAACTGGACATCCAATACAAAAGGGGGCAGAGCTGTTCACGGCTGATGCTCTTTCTAGGCTATGTCAGCCAAGAGAGGATCATCCTGACCACCTGGACCCTGAATGGCCAAACCTATACAATAATGAGTATTAAACCAAAGGGAAAGACCCCTCAAAACACCAACTAACCCACAATACATTAGTAAGGAACAAAAAATATTTTGTCAAAACTGCAGGCTCAACCCGCCAGCAAGGTTCCAACCAAGCAGGTTTGTGACCCGCAATCTAATTACCCAGCCACTCAAAGCCAAACCCGGAAGTCAACTCAGATTACCAAATCAGTCAACATGAGCAAATGATGATCCCTCACGGTGGATACCTTGATTTGGCGCTTGACTCATTAACAGGATCAAGCCACCCCCCTCTTCCATCCAGCCGTGTGATCACCAATCATGTTCCTTCTATCCATTGATTCACAATAGCTATATAATCACTATCTCACAATAAAGATTATTATCTATCCTCTAAATATTTTTCCCCTTGTAACTCTGCTAAAACAGCACAGTTACAACATTGGTAGCACAGGTAGGTTCTCCATCCTACCTTATCTTGAAAAATTCTGCCTGTTGCCCTCACACGCCGCGGCCAACAAAACCTCAACAGAATTATGTCTGGCCTCCTGCCCGACTGGACTCCGTATACGCCTGGTACCGCAATACCTGATGGTTTTGTCCTCTACCAAAACACAGTGATCCCACTACCCGCCTTCAACACCATGTCTGCACAAGGTTTCTTTCAGGCACCTCCCTCAATGCCGCGACCAGCTGACAAAACCACCATGCCTGCCTATGTAGCACAAAGACTTTGCAGCACCGCCTTGGAACCCTTTGCGGGGGCCAACAACAACAATGCTGCCGCATGGATTCAGTCCGCCCGAAGCAAGCTGGCTCAGATGGAATGCCCACAGCATTTTTGGATTGCGGAGATTTCCATTTGCCTGACCCATGACGCTGGCACCTGATGCAACAAGTGGCACAAAGAGCACACCAACAAGAACTGGGACACTTTCAAACAGAACTTCTTGCAAGATTTGTGCTCAAGGATATGGCACTCATGATCATACGCCAAGTAAAAAACCTAACCCAGACAGGCACCATCAAAGAACTCACCCGCGCCTACGAGGAACTCTGTCTCTGCGCCCCATCCGACATGGCCTTTGACACTCCAGCAACACACCTCATGTACTACAACGCTCTCAAGTTGCACGTAATGAGACATGTGAACCTGGACCAAGTTACCAACCTACAAAGCCTGTACTGTGAAGCAGAAAAAGCGGAGCAAACATCCAACGCTCTACACAAGGCACAGACCGGGAAACAAGAGAGACCCAAGGACTCACATTCAAGTGGGCGTTCCTCTTGACCACCTCCTGAAGGTAATGGTAACAACAACAACCACAAACCCACAGGATCAAATGGGAATGGGAACGGGAACGGAAATAATGGCCAATCAAATTGTACCCATTTCCGTGTCACTGCCACCCAAGGCAACTAAGATGAGGGAAAAGCCCGGGGAGAGCACTAAGCAAGCCAAGCTCTCCCCACGCAACTCCTGACTTGCCTATGATGAATAACAACCTGAGGACGTGGACCAATGCCCAATGATCCAAGTGCCCTTGGAAGACCTGGTGCTATACACCATCACCAGACATCCCAATAAATTGATGTCTTACCCTTTCTGCTTTCACAGTTACACAGGCTCAGCTCTCTTGGACTCGGGCGCAGATCAAACCTTAGTCAACAGCAGCTTTGTGGATAAATTCAAGCTGGCCACTAATCCTTTGCGGATTAAAAACGTGGTCCTGGCTGATGAACATCACATTGCCGTGACAAAAGAAACTGCCCCCTTCTCTGTCATGCTTGAGAACCTCCACTCCACCATCCAAGGTCCCGTCATTGACTTCCCCAAGTTTGACATTGTACTGGGACTAGACTGGTTATGGAAGAACAATCCTCACGTAGACTGGGCAACCTCAGTGTTGACCATCAAGCGTGAAGGTGTCAACCACCAAATCTACCCAGACTCTGTAGACCAACTCCTACGAGACCATGTCTTTGTACGCATCACGGAGACCTTGGACAAGAAAGAAAGCTTGAAAGCAATTGACTGGGACTCCTGCCAGTATGAAATCATACACTTCAAGGACCACCAGGACACCTCCACGCCGCAAGATTGCAACATTGTGGCCCGTCACCCAGAAATCTTTAAGGAAGCTTTACCTGGTCTACCCCCTGAGAAGCACATCCAACACTGCATCCAACTCAAGGGGGCCTTACCCAAGGCACACCCCATTTATAGGCTGACCCCAAACAAGGACAACGCCCTGCACACCTATCTCAAGGAAGCACTGGAGAAAGGGCTTATCTGCCCCTCACAGTCTCCCTTTGGGGCTGCCATATTCTTTGTGGCCAAGAAGGACGGCACCTTACGCCTGGTCACCGACTACCGCGCCTTGAACAAAGTCACCATTAAGAATTGTTACCCATTGCCACTGATTGGCAATCTCTTTGATGCCTTGGGAGGAGCCTCCGTCTTCTCCAAGATTGATCTAACTGCAGGCTACAATCAGATTTGTATCAAGGAGGAAGACATCCCCAAGACAGCCTTCTGCACCAAGTACAGTTCCTACAAATGCATGGTACTCAACTTTGGCATGACCAATGCCCCGTCCACCTTCGTAACCTTCATGAACAAAGTGTTTGCACCACACATAGGGAGAAATGCCCTCGTGTACCTGGACAATATCATTGTCTACAGCCCCTTAGTAGAACAGCATCACAAGGACCTGGAAGAAGTCTTTGTGACCCTGGCACGACACAAACTGTTGGCCAAGCCCTCTAAATGCCAGCTCTTCCGGGAGCAACTACCCTTCTTGGGACACATAGTCTCAAAGGACGGCATCAAACCCAACAGTCAGAAGATACAAGCCATCTGCAAGATGCCACCCCCCAAGGACAAGTCAGAACTATGCACCTTCTTGGAAATGGTGGCCTATGTATGACGCTTCATACCCGGCTGTGGCGTCTTGACCACCCCTTTGTCTGCCATAACAGGCGCCAAGTCCAAGTTTGTATGGACCCCCCAACGTGACCTCTGTTTTAGACGCCTCAAGGAAAAACTCACAACAGCTCCCATCTTACAATACCCCAAACAGGATGGCAAATACCAGATGGAAACCAACGCTTCAGATGCATCCATTGGGGGAGTTCTGCAAATTAAGAATAGTGACAGTGACTTCCTGCCTGTAGCCTACGAGTTGTGCAAGCTGACAGATGGCGAGTGTAGATACCCTATCCACGACAAAGAACTACTGGCCATTGTACACTGCCTAGTCAAATGACGCTGTTACCTAGAACAGCAGGAAGAATTCACAGCATTAACCAATCATAAGTCACTCATCTATTTCAAGACACAGGCAAACTTGTCACACCGCCAAGCGCAGTGGATGGAAATCTTAGAAAGGTTTAACATGCTCATCCAATATAAGCCTGGGGCCAAACTTGCCATGGAAGACGCCCTGTCCCGCCTGTATGTCTGCGCTTCTAGGGGAGAGAATGGGCTTGACCCAGACTGGCCTCTCCTAGTGCTCTGTACAAAAGACAAAGTATTCCCCGCAGGCACAACCAATATCACCAAAGAAACGGTCATCAAGAATGAGCACCTCTTTGCTGATGTATACGGGACTCTTCACAGAAAGATGCCAGATGGCACAATCATTCCCTACATCCCCACACATCAACAAGTCAATACCATTCTTTGCTACCACAGAGATCTTGGACATACCAAGAGCCAAAATCTGTACAAATTCCTAAAACATAAAGCCTGGTGGCCAACCTTATACCGCAATGTCCTAGAAGTGTTAGAACAGTGCGAGGTCTGCAAAAAGTTTGCCAGAAGCAAAACCCCGCCTAAGTCTGTACTCCCCATTTAAACCCAACTACCGTTCAAGGTGTGGGCTCTGGACATTGTGGGCCCCATGCCAGGAAATCACAACAACAAAAAATACATCATTACAGCCATCAATTTTGCGACAAGGTGGCCAGTAGCCCAAGCGGTGAAATTGCACACCGGTAACAACATCTGACAATTTATTGGCAAAGAAATCATCAGTAAGTTCGGCAAGCCAGAACTCCTGATAACCGATGGGGGCAAAGAATTGACCTCCAAAAACACCAACGTTTACCTTGTCAAAAATGGGGTCAAACACACTGTCACTACACCATACCATCCACAGGCCAATGGACACGTAGAGCAGCTCAATGGTAGCCTCGTGCAAGCCCTAGCCAAACTCACCGCCAGGAGACCTGAAGACTGGTATAAGCAGCTACCAACTGTGTTACTTGTGTGCCAAACCCAAGTGAACAGATCTACAGGGAAAAGCCCATTTGAACTGGTATACGGCACACAGCCTAATATCATTCAAGAATTGACAGGACCCAAACTGGAAATCCAAAGTCAAGTCCCCCCTTGTTCTGATCCTCAAGTAATGGAAGCCAACAGCAAACAAGCAGCCAAAAAAAGGAACACTTACAAAAGACCTTCATTCCCATCCATCAAAGACATGAAGTTGGGGACAAAGTCTGGGTCATGAATGTTGACAAGAGCAAACTACAACCCAAAAAAGTAGGGCCAGCAATAATCCTAAAGGTAAACAACAATAACACTTACCTTGTGCAAGGGCTCGGGAAACGTAAGCAAGACAAGACGCTACACTACAACTGCCTATGACCTTGCAAAGCAAGACAGAAGCAACAAGAAACTGCCCTGCCTCCCACCAAACAACAACTGGTTCAATATGGCGCCTGGGCTCCTGACAACCTCCACAACAACCTGCCTCCTGAGGAGGCCAACTTTCAGCCGGGGGGGGGGGTGTCAAAACCGCAGGCTTGACCCACCAGCAAGGTTCCAACCAAGCAGGTTTGTGACCTGCAATCCAATTACCCAGCCACTCAAAGCCAAACCCGGAAGTCAACTTGGATTATCAAATCAGTCAACATGAGCAAATGATGATCCCTCACGGTGGATACCTTGATTTGGTGCTTGACTCATTAACAGGATCAAGCCACCCCCCTCTTTCATCCAGCTGTGTGATCACCAATCATGTTCCTTCTATCCATTAATTCACAATAGCTATATAATCACTATCTCACAATAAAGATTATTATCTATCCCCTAAATATTTTTCCCCTTGTAACTCTGCTAAAACAGCACAGTTACAACAATTTTCATGTATCAAATGGTACAATATATCACATCATCAAAGACAAACACATCCCCTACATTCCACTTTCACAAAGGGTTGATACTATCCTCATACATCACCTCCTACTGGGGTACACAAAGGCCAATAACCTATATCTCAATTTAAAAGAAATAGCATGGTGGCCCAATAATAAAAAAGACATTATTGAAGTTTTGAAAAAGTGCACAGTGTGTGAGAAATACGCCAGCACCAAGGCTCCCCAACCAATAGTTAATCCAGTACCAGATCCTGAACCGTTTAAGGTTTGGGGACTGGATGTGGTGGGACCCTTCCCGGAAGCAAAAACTAATCAACACTTTCTAATTGTAGCCATTGACTTTGCTACATGCTGGCCCATTTTCTGGGAAACACAGAACTATAAAGCAGAAACATAAATTGCTTCATCAACAAGGCAATAATAGCCAACTACAGAACTACAACCTACATCATAACTTATGGAGCCACAAAAATATCAGAACTCATAGTAAATAAAAATTTAAAATAAAAATATCAAACACTTCACAACCTTACCCTACAGGCCACAGGCCAACAGCAGAGTTGAACGCCTAAACGGCAGTCTCATCAGGACCCTAGAGAAAATAATGGATGGCAAAGCCAGAGACACATGGCCGCTATATGTGAAGCATGTATTATTAGTATCTCAGGTACACACCAACCAAGGGACGGGCTACTCAACATTTGAATTAACATACAGATTCAAACCAGAGATAGTCACCCACAATAAACAACTGTATGTAAAATTTCTCCCAGGAAAACCTCCCACAGTAGAATAAGCGCCAGCACTACAACACATACACCTCAAAGCCAAAATAGCAGAAATAAAAAGGCTCAAAGCACAAAAGATAACCTCAACAGAGGAACCACTCCTAATCAACTCCCCTGTCTGGGTCCTAGCTGGAAACAGGAATTAGCTGGATTCAGTACAAGGGGACCAGGAAGAGTCATCAAATACAGACCAGACAGAAACACCTATCTAGTTAATTATAAGATACCAAAGACCCTGTCACCAAAAAGTACCACAGATCCTGTCTCTGTCCAGCAAAGGGGAACACTCAACTTTTCTAGTGCCAACTAGTAAGCAACTCCAGGAACATCAGGCAGCAGCTTTCAAGATAAAGCCCCCTCTGGATGTATCAGAGTAACCCCTTGAGGGTGGAGAGTTGAGGAGCTGGATGTACAGGTATTCTGATTTCCACCAACACACTTAACATCTGGTCATCTCCTGGTTAGTACCAATCAAATATACAGTTCAATATACCAAGAAAGGTAAAAAACCAATATCACATGACTTTTCCAAGTATCCAGCAACCCAAACCCTTTCTGCACATGACCATTCTTATCTTTGATCTGAATTAAATCTCCACCACAGTGCAAGCTATATAAGTCTAAAGTATTATCCAATAAAATATACTTTTCTTCTTTCTTAACTCCATATTTGAAGCTTCCCCAAAGTTGCTCCTCATCAAAGTTCAACTCTCAAGATTTGAGTCCTCCCTAAATTACTCAATAAACAAATATTTTTCTGGTCCAACTTTATTTTAACAATGCATCTGGTAGTTGGTCTACTCTGCTATATTCTGTATAACTTGATATTGAGTTAAATTATCACTAGAAGAGGGAATAGCCAGCATTTAAACTGTCTACATGTAACATCCTCCATGTCAACAATCTCAAATTTTATTTCAGCTTTATTTTTTAAAATTTCACTTAAAAACTTGAAAATTAAAATCAAATTTAACTTTTGTCATTAAGAACAATTATTTCAGGTAAAAAATCAATAAATTGTAATAAAAATGCAAAAATATTTTTTAGGAGTTGTCAACACGGAGGATATTACATGTAGACAGTTTAAATGCTAACTGTTCCCCTGGAAGATGGGCCCCCACCTTTGGTACTTTGTTGTTGGCGTCCCCTAACATCACTACAATGCCTCTGAATCTTGGTGTCTTCCCTGCTTAATCTGAAACTGAGATATTTATGTCTTTTCAATTTTCAGAGTTCTATGCTGAAGACACTTTAATCCTTTCACAGGCTATATATCTGGGACTCCTTTGGTTGGGCTTAATTATTTTGTTAAACCCCATTGTTTCTTTTGGAAATTTTACCAAACAGTATTTGAATCTTCAGTGGTGGTTAATCATCAACTCCATTGTCAGGAAGCCAGCCATAGGTAGAGGCATTAGGTGACTCAGGACGGGGTACTGCTGGACCAGTGGGTATGCCCGCCATAGGATGGGTGCTAACTTGATAATATAGGATACATATTGCCCAAGGAAAAACAAGGGTTCTGAGTTGGGCATCATAGAGTCTACCATTCCTGTCAAAGTAATGTAGAGTACTCCAAACAGTTGAGTGGACGTGGTATCAGCAGCAGTGGGGGGTTTCATTGGGTGGTTAGGTTGCCAGGTTAAGGAGAAGACATGGGGGAAAAGTATGCAGGCAGATAATTGTACTTGTCTTTGATAATAAGTGCAACACCTTGTACCACTTTCATTTGTGTCCTTTGTATTTGGTCTCTCTAGTCCTTGCCAAGGAATTGGCAATGAGGATGATCTCCAAGTCAAAATCTGAGTAGGTGAGATTGGTCAGGTATTTGGTAAAATGCACAGATCAAAAGGGGGCTCCAGGGGGACAGTATAGTGCCTGAGGTGGGCCAGCATATTGGTCTCTGGAGGGAGCGGTTGCCTGACTGTCTACTTGGCCGGAGTTGAGATGAAAGATCACTAAGACTAGATAAGGTAGGATTGGTTTGAACCAAATGTTCATAAAACTTTATTATCAAAAATGATAACAGGGTCATCCCCATACTACTGGGGTTCTTATACCAGGTGATTTTGCTTCTTTGCTTTTTGTGGACTTCAAGCTTGTGGACAGTTCACTGGCAAGACATGGAATTTGGCTTCTGGTTTTGAGGGCAGCAGATCCTAGTTGTGCTTGCTCTAATGAACAGAAGTGGCAATGCTTTGTTCTGCTGCTACTATTCACCACATCACCTGAGCAATCAAATTGTATTACCCATTATGGACTGAAGACTGGCATTAGCTGGTGATCATTGGCGGGACTGGCAGGAGGCCTTGTTGTAACCTCATTTAGGCAAGCTACAACTTCTGCGTAGGTCTGGATCTTTGGTGGAATAAGGTTAATAGCAATCTGATGACCATACAGGGAATTGTCCTTAACATTCTGGCAGGTCTTGGACTAATTCAACAACTTGGGCTTACAACTCAGCAAGTTGACAGGTCTCTGTTCATCCTGGCTGACTCAATTAGCCTTTGGAGGGTTGTGGTTTTAATCTGGGGTTTCTAATATTAATATTAAACTTCCAATATTGACACTTGGAAGGCTGGCAGGTTTCTGTTTCTCCTGGCTGGGGCAAGGCATCTATGACGGGCCAGGAGTTGGCCTAACTGGTAGTCTGGCAGACTCCTGTCTACCCTGGTCAACACAAGGCTTTTTCTGAGGCCCAGGGTCTGATTCTTGGGGTTTCAATACAAGTATTGAAATGTCATTCATGACATCCATGTGAATTTGGGTGGTTATTTCCCACCACCTGGAGACCTCTTCTTACTATCTGTCAATTTCTGTCACAGTGGCAGAGCTTCCTTGACAGTTCTATTTTTAGTGCATCACTTCTATTAATTAGAGGCACCTTCTATGAACCCATCTTTGCAGTAGCACTATCAGGGCATCAGTGCAAATACTATCAAAAAAATATGTTCTCAGAGAAACCTGCAGGTAATCAAGTGCCTTATTATTAACCCTATTTTACTGCTATCATAGCAGAACACTATATGGATTTAGATTATTATTTACTAATCAAAGCTCAGAGTCTAATTGTGAATCTTGAACGTCCTTGATTGATATTTTGTTCCTGGGCCAGAGCTTATTCTATCAAGCCCTTTTGGGAACAATTAAGCTTAATTGTAATATATCAGAAGCTTCTGAGATTAGAGTCTCTTCAGTGTGGCTTGGCAGAGGGGTAGACTTAAGGGCTTGTCTTTGTCAAGGATTTAGTTATTCTAATTAGGTAAGGCAAAGTAAATAACAAGTAATAAAATTTCCTGACAGAGCCTCACTAGTTCAATTTTTCAGCAATGTACATTTCCTTATTTAGGATTTTCTAAGAGACCAATTGTTTCAGAAGACACTACAGTGTTGGCATAATTAATGGGCTGCCAGTCTGTTCTCAGGATGGTATTATTATAAACAGGTTTGCCCAGTGTTGCCTTATCTGAAACTAAAATATTGTTGAAGTTTGCATGTAGGGGATTTAGACTGTTATTTTGGATCCTAGCTGCAAATCTAATGGGTCACAAGTGGGCTTTTCTGTTAATCTGTGGAATTTTAAGTTAATTGGGTCACAGAGTGTCAGATCAGATGGCTGTTATATTGCTTATTGCAGAAAATCTTGGTCTTTTGTTGCAGGGCTCCTTTTGACAATCCAAACAGGTTCACTCTAATCTGGCTTTGGTTTGTTTATTTCAACAGCTGTGAAAATTACAGTACATTAAAATCCTACAATTCTGATTTATTTATATCTCATTTTTTTGATGAGTTTTGGGCAAAACCAAATTAATTATTTCTACCCAGGATTTAGAACTTTAACTTTAAATTGATTGAAAAATGATAAGTTGAATGATTGATTTTATCAAATATTTTATTTTTGACTTAGTTGAACTGCTCACATTTCTAATTGCAACTAATGTATGTTAAATTTGACAATACTGCATTTTTAAACCAGTTCAGGTTATAAAGCAATGAACTTTGTTTAGTTCAGTTGCAACAGCAGCTAGGCCAGCTTCATTTTCAAAAAATAAAAATAAAAATGATACAGTAGTTTTAAAAGCTATGGTGACAAGCAAAAATTCTTCAGATTTAAACAAAATGATTTCAGATTTAAACAAAATCCAACTCTCAGGTTAAAATATACACTCTGTTAACAGGGTTTATTGGCGTTAATGGGCAAAATGGGTCAACACAGCAACAAAAGGCTCACACACAAAGCAAAACCATTCAAAATATAATCCAAAATACATTGATTCACAAACAAAATGGTGTGAGTTGACTTTTGGTGTACATATGTTTACTATGTGAATTGGTGACAAAATACACCCAAGCGTGGTGTGTCAAAACTCAATCCAAAAACAAAACACAATAGCAACTCACTATGTAAACAAAATCACTCACACAATGTGTGCAATGGATTGTAATCATGAATGATACCAAGGTATCTAAAATAAGACACAAGATCTGAAACATAAATTTTAAAAATATTGTGTTGGGTGTTTGAATTTGGCAGTAAAATCTAGGAAAATGGGTGGATTTTTTTGAGTATTCTAAAATGGGCGTTGTAAAACCAAAAACAACTAACTAAGAAATAAAAAATCTATAATTGGGATATTGGGTGGGAAAAAATATTAATTGAATATCCATAAACAGATAAAAGCAAAAATTAAAAATAGGGAGTAACTTAATTAAGTTTTATTTAATATTTTATTAAATTTTAAAATGGAAGAAACACAGCAACAGACTACCATTGCACCTGTTGTGTGCCGCAGTTGCAGTTGCCCCCGCAGGTCAAAGAATAGACTTAGTACAACACAAGTGCCTACTCAGGAGGAAGGCGGGAGAGGAGAGTTCCATAGTGACGCTGCACTGACACAGCTGGTTCAAGGAGCACAAGCTGCTAGGGTGCAGAGCATAAACCCTTGGGTCCCAAAGCTGACCCGGAAGCCAACCAAGGTCACCACTACAAAGAAAGTTAGAAACAAGGAGGTAGAACTTACTTCGTATGTGTTTGACGTTGTGTACCGGCAAGAGTTGGTCCCGTCAGCCATGCTGGAGAAGGTGAAGCCTGTACTTGATACTAGCTACAAGCCCTACGTCAGTGATGGCAATCAGGAGGATGACAAGGAGCCCCAGTTCTACCAAACCAATGAGGGACAGCTGGTGCTAAAGAAAGTTGCTGCCTTTTACAACAAGGTGCCCATGCCCTGTGTTGTGCCCAATCCCAATGAGTTGACCCCTACTGCCAAAAAGCCCGCCCAGAAGCGCATCCCTGACATCAAACGCATCATCCTGCTTAAGCTAATGCGGGAATTGGGTGACTACAAGGCAGCCGCGGCCATTGTTGGAGTGGATCCCAAATACGCCAGCAAGACCTTCCATAAATTCATTAATACTGGTTGTGTCCTTGCCGCGGAGAAATCCTTGCGCGTGTCAACCATGCTCACCAAGGAGCACAAATGGGCAATCCGCCAGTGGATCACCTGGGACTGCCATCTTGAACTGGCAAATATACAGGCCATGGTCAAGTCTGCTTTTGGGATTAAGGCCTCAATTTCCTTTTACTACCATCTGGTGAAGGGAATGTGATTTTCTTGGAAAAAGCTCAGGGTATCCCCCTACAACAGAAACAGCCCAGCCAACATTGACGTCCAGAAAAATTACGCAGAGGCGTACACTGCCCTCAAAGCCAAGGGGACGGTGAAATTCTATTATATCAACAAATCAGCATTTGCCTTGTCAATGCACAATGAGTATGGGTATGTCCCCAGAGGCTCCAATGACAGGATGGCTTGGCGTGCTGCAGTCCGCGCCACAGCATACTCAATGGTGGCTCTCCTTGGTCCAAAGGGGGTCAAGCTCTACCAAATGATACTAGGCTCCCACAATAGCCGGACCTTCCTATCATTTCTCTGATTGGTCCAGGAGCACCTGAGGCGCACAAGCCCTGGCTTCACCAATGTGATTGTGTTGGACAATGTTGGTCTCCACAAGGTGGCTGACATTCTTGAGGAATTCCCAATGAATTGACACAAGCATTGCAGTGGGCCCCCAGCAATTGGCCACAGCAAATATGCGCCTTCTCTTCCTCCCCGCCTATTTGCCCTTCCTAAATCCCATTGAGGAAGTCTTTGGGTGGCTCAAGCAAGTTGTCAAGCAAGGAACCCCAACTGGGACTGAAGGACCTGTTTGATTTGCTGCAGGCCAGGATCCATACCCTCCCAGCTGAGACTGTGGCCAAATTCTATGGCCACGCTGATTTGTTCATCCCCGCGTGCCTAGCCAAACAGCCAATCAATTAAAGGCTTAGTGTGTCCAACTTTTTTATATTCTCTAATTTATTATTCAATATTTATTAATTATCATTTTATATTTAGATGTTTCCAAGCCCGCAATCACATTCAACAGGACCATCAATAGATGTAAGTAATTTATTTATTTTATTGTATATTATTTTATTATGCCATCTGAGGTAATCCCAAATGCTCAGTACTGGATTACGCAAAAATATTTAAATCACTTTGGTCAAATAAATGTAAAAATAATTTTAAAAAAATTAAACGTAAAATGTACAAGTTAGAATTTATTTTATTAACGTATAATTTTATACTTTTATGAAACCCATTTCTGCAATATATTTTGCAAATCTTGTTTGCTAAAATATTATTTGAAAAATTAATTATAATAAAAATATTGTAGAGTATAAAGATGTTTATTAGAAGAGAGAATTTATTACAAACACCTGTAGTGAGTTTGGCGGTATGTACCCACCCCACAATGGAGGTGGCGCACAACCTCCACTGCCACACCGTGGACGGTGGATACACCTGTATTGAAATACTCCCTCCTGCTGGTGAAAGGCAGTAGGGTCAGGTGGGAGTGAAGCAGCAGCTTTTCAGGCGGGGCTGCAAACCCAAAGATGCCTGCCAGGACCAGGGCGTCCTGGATCACATGATCAACCAAGTTGTATCCAGGGGGGACCTTCTTCCCGTTGAGTGCAAGCTGGGCCTTGTTGATCCCCAGAAGGACCCCGTCCAGGTCCTCAACAGACGCGCCCATCCCAAAGAAGAATAAGAACCCCAGGTAAACAACCAGATGAAGCCTTTGTCCAGCAAAGGCTTCTGTAAACTTGCACAATTTATTATAGACCGCGCTAATCTTCTTCTTGTGCTTTGTCTTGGCAAACGTGAGCTCCATAGCTGCCGGGACCCCCGTCTTGTTGGCACTCCAGGCCAGCCCAAAGTCCGCCAGGAGGATCTTGGTCTTCTTTACGGCTGTTGTGTCTGCAACAGCCAATTTTCCCACCGCACGCCCAAAGTTCTCCAATAGGTAAGACAGGGTGTGCTCCACCGGGAAGCAGAAGCAAGCAGCCGCATGGGCCTGGCCCATCTCTGGTATATTCTTGAATGGGAGCATTGCCAGGACGTCCCAAACAAGCTCAATGGAGTTTACACAGTAAACTCCACTGAGGTTAACCGGGTCCAGGCAGACCAGTTGGGCATCCTTGTAGGCAGTAACTGCCCACTCAGATGCCCCCTCAGAATGCAACAGCCCAGCCAATGCCTCCCTGGACATTGGGAAGGTACCGTGGATTCTGTCTTCAAGCTCCCGCACAACAGGGGGGGACAGATAGAGCTGCTTGGCCATGTGAGTGGCATAATTAGCATAAAAGGTGGCCAGGACAAAAGGGACCAGGACCCGGCAGAGTTCACCGTCTATGTTTTCTAAGAAAAAAGGTAAGTATTTTGAAAATTTATTAATTTTATTTTTTAGGTTACCTTCTTGTGTTTCTTCTTTGCCGGCGGCTTCAGCCGGCTTGGCCATTCTTGGTGCAATCAATTGCGCTGGCAATTTGGTGTCCTCTGCCCTGGCACGCTTGGCGGGTTTGAGGTGGGCATACATCTCTGGGTCATTAACCCAGACAGACGGTGCAGAAAGATTGTAAGCCTTGAACTGGAGCCCCTTGACCACCGTTTTTTGAATATTAAGTAAGTGCTTGATTGTTATTTCTGGGGTGTCAGGCATTTTTGACATTAGTGCCTTTGCAGACACCTTATCAATTTTGTCCCCAGTGAGGACGGCGGACTTCATCTTTGCTTTGACCTTGCAGTCAATGTCTTTGATTTTGGCAATTGCCAAGTCGAGGTCCTTTAGAAGCTTTTCAAGTTCTCTCATTTGATTTTTTTACTAACCTTTCCATATGTTTTTATAGCTTTTGCCCCAATAAATTCTGTATTATTTTGATACTGTTGCCTCTTTGTTTATTCCTTTTTGTTTTCCCATCTACTACATTATCCCATCTTTTTACCCATTGTGTATATGTTTTACGCTCATCTCAATATGTGTTGTTTGCTTTGTGTTGGCATTGTTTCCTTGATTACCATATTATTTTTTGCGCTCAACATAGCCCCTTGTGAAAATATTAACAACAATTTGGTGATCAGCTAAATTTGAATTAGAAAATTATAGTGTTATCTGTTTTTAGATAAAGTTGTTACTGATCCAAATTCAAAACCTTAATGATAAACTTTAAGCCAATCAGGAGCTGAGTGATAAAGTGATTGTTGTGACATAAAGGGTCATTCAATAATTCTTTGATGCATGTGCACTAATTAATATGATTGGCTGGTTGTTTTGCCATTGTGCGCCATTACTGCTGTGGCAAGTTGTTGATGGACTAGTGCCCAATCAGCTACTGGGTTAGCACTAGTCCATCAACAACTTGCCACAGCAGTAATGGCGCACAATAGCAAAACATCCAGCCAATCATATTAATTAGCGCACATGCATCAAAGAATTATTGAATGACCCTTTATGTCACAATAATCACTTTATCACTTGGCTCCTGATTGGCTTAAAGTTTATCATTAAGGTTTTGAATTTGGATCAGTAACAACTTTATCTAAAAACAGTTAACACTATAATTTTCTAATTCAAATTTAGCTGATCACCAAATTGTTGTTAATATTTTCACAAGGGGCTATGTTTGGGTGCTAAAAATAACTGTGTTCAGGATCTAGATGCACAACATAGTAAATATATGATTTTATAGAAATAAGCTGAACATAAAGAAGAAAACCAACTATAAACAAAGAGAACACAAACAATTGAAATTCAAAATAAAGATAATATAAATAGAAATTTTTCTGGGACCAGGGGTTTATTGAGGTGGGGAAGAGTGATGCCTAGTAGGCAGAATGGCGCGGGAAGGAGGACGTAGAGGCGGTGCTGGACTGGGGGGTCTGGGATTGGATGGGTTGGGTTTGCGGGCAGGGAGGTGTTGGTGGCGGGGGTGGAGGCAGGAGGATTGCACGTGATGGCCGCCATATACCACTCATTGTACTCCTTATCAGTCATTGGCTGGATGGGCTGGTAGGTGGCTGTGGCACAGGGTGGGAGGTGCTTATCCTTGCATGATTGGTTGCCCATGTTCACATGGAAAACCATTTTTGTGAACAAGTCAGCCACCATTTGGTGACCAAAGAGAAAATTGTGATCAAGGACCTCAAGATAGAGGTTGTTGAAAGCCTGAGGGCGGCGCTTCAGTAGTGTATCTCCAATGTTGAAGAAGACAACATCAGCCAGATGGATGTCTGCATGGCCGGCGGGGTAGACTGAGGCCTGGTGCCCGCATCCCTGGATGGCCTCAAGGGCGGTGGAGCTTCCCTCCATCTGGTGGCTCAAGAAAACCTGGTATTTGGAATTTGAGCCATCCCAGGAGTTGAGCAATCCACCGAGGATGTGGCTGTATGAGTACCCATTGATGAAATCAGGGTTTGTCTGATAGTAGACAAAACCCTTGGCTGAAACAGTCAGAAATGCACCAATGAAAGTCCCCTTCTTGACCTTCTTCCTTCCATTCTTGGTGGCGGCTTTTCCTTGCTCACTGAAATTGCCAAATGCAATTGATAACTTGTAGTACGAGACAAACATGATGTCATCTGTTAGACTTGTCAAGCATCTGACCAGGGTTGATTCAATTGCAGTGTCATATGGGGAATCCTCAGCACCATCCCATTGGTTGCCGGCAAAATTGGTAAGAACCCGTATGGAAGCCACCTTTCTGTGCATCCAGAGCTGCACCATGCGCTCAGACACCCAAATGCCATGGTGTGCAAGTTGCTTCCGGACCTGGGGCAAGGGAAGCTTGGGGTCCTGCTGGAGGAGGTCAAGCATTATTGGGTAGGCCTCGGTTATCTGGGACTCTATGGCCTTCTTTGGCTTCTTGGCTGTCCCAATCAGATTTCCCTTATTCATTAGGTTGTTGAACTCCCGCATTATGGTGGCTCGGGTAAATTGTAACTGGGCGGCAATCTGATCCCAGGACAGACCCTGCAGGTTGAGTGCCACAATTTCCTGAAGAATTTGTGCGGTGATGATTTGTCGCTTGGGGTGCTGGGCCGGGGGAGCTGAAGCCTGATTGGCTATAGGGGGGCAGGTTGGGCAGTGGCGGGAAGTTGTTCTGGATTGAGGTTGCCATCCTGATTAGTTGATTGGCGGGCAGCTTGTGCAGGGGTGAGTACGGGAGCAGGGGCAAAGCTAGACACTAAGTGACTACTGAACAAGTCAAAGCCATATGGGTTGGGAGACAGTAACAGGTCAGCTTCCTCGTTATCCGCCTCAAAGGCTTGGGTGTAAACAGGTGCCTTCACGTTCTGAGCCTTGCCTTCATTGCAGCTGGCTTGGCTGCTGTGCACAGTTGAAGATATTGCTTGTAAAAACCATTGTAAAAAACCTAGGATAAAATCACTAAAAGTAGAAATTTTAAATTTAATGAATTATTTTTATTGTAATCTCAAGTCCATATTTGAAAGGTTCTCAACACCTTTTCATACAAATCTGGAGCCATGAAAATGGATAAAATACCTCTGGTCCTAAATTGGATAGCTGTTGATTGGCTGTTAAACTGTTATTTTTCTATTTTAGGCTGCTCATACTACACATCTTGTGTGAGTTCATTTTGTTTTATGCTTGTGTAATCTTGCTTCTAGATTGCTCAAGTTTTGTTTTACTTTAGTCCTTCTGTCAATGCCTCATATGAATCCTGATTGGATTATAATATACTCTGGAACAGCATCCATCCATTTCACTTGTTGCGTCAGTTCATTTTGTTTGTGGTTTGAACTACACCGCTTGATGTTTGATATAATTTTGTATGATGGGTTAGTGAAATTTTGTTTTTGGGTTGACAGTTCATTTATTAACCAAAGATATTTAAATTAATTGAATCCTGAATCTTGCGCGACTTGGATTTTGTTTAAATCTGAAATCATTTTGTTTAAATCTGAAGAATTTTTGCTTGTCGCCATAGCTTTTAAAACTACTGTACTCTTTGGGGGACTTAAAACATTTTTTTACTTAAAACCTGAATCTGATGATGAAAAAGTTATCAGCAAGAGATTCAAAAATCTCTGGCAAAATAAAGTTTAAGGCCAGAGCAGTTTGTAAATGTTAGCTTCTGAAATATAACTTAACATCAATGTAACTAATTAAATTTTGTGCATGGTGTTAAGCTATAGCTAAGTTATTTAAAAGCTCTAAATGCCAGCTTATAATACTCTATGTATTTTGTGACTCAATTGATTTTTGGAATAAGCAATTAGGTGTATAAGTTTAGTTTGAGCAGCATAATTGAAGAAATTAAAGCTTTGCCTAAATTTAAAATATACTTGATTGGGTTTGTTTGCTGGCCATTTTCAAAGCTTTAGGGTGTAATCAATAATAATTTGTGCTCAAGAGAGGCTGATAATCACTTTTATCATGAATTTATAATATAACTGTTCTATAGAGTATAGTCAAAAGGAAGAAAAGGATAAAGAAAACAAAATTAGAATGCAGTAGCTTTCAATGCTGTTGAAAAAAATGAAATTGAGTTGTCTCTAGGCAAAATGAACCCAACTCAACTGAAAATAAAATTAACTCAGCTCAGAAAAAATAGAAGGGAACCCAAATCTATTGTTAATCAATATAGATTCATTGGTTTCTGGATTTGTTCTAGTTTGATTTTGTTTTTATTTGAGTTAATTTTGCTTATAATGACTCAATGTTTTGTTATCATAGCCTTGAAAACTACTGTAAGATATAATATTTATTTAGAAATAAGGTGGGTTCAAATCTTTTAAGAGAAAAAAGGCTTCCTTGGTAAGATAATAAGGCAATTCATATATTGCTCTGAATAATGGCTTTGTGATCTCATTGTTCAAAAATTGGCAAAACATGGAGTAATAGCTTTGGGCTCTAGAAGGTTAAGTGAAGAAGCCATATATGCCTATTTTGGGTTATGGATCAAATCTTATCATTAGGTAATTTAGGATTGAGATGGCTTGTTGCAATGGTTATATTCTTCAAGTACATTCCTAACAAAGAAAACTATATATGGATTTTGTGATAAAGTGCAGGGCAAAAAGCTTGGGGTTTATTATTTTTAGTATTTAAAGAGGCTAAATTTGAATAATAAGCCATCTGCTGATTTTAACTCAGGAGCAAGCAAAAATATATAAAACAAATGCTATTATGTGATTGCTATGGCTGAGTTGGTTGGGCTAATGTTTTGCCTTGAAAGTAGCTCAACCAAACTATTTAATGAAACTAACTGTAAATTAAAACAAAATATATACATGTATAGACCTTAGAATTCAATGCAAACAAATGGCTATTTAATGCAGTGATTCTAGCTGCAGGCTAAACAGAAAGTACTCTAATCAGTAGGTATTGAAGTCAATAAGGTATCAAGCACACTAGCAATTGCATCTACTTCTCCAACCTTACGCTTCATTATCTTCTTGATGACTAGAGGATCTAGCCGGGAAAGATGAGCCTTCTTTCCCCATACCTTAAGGAGCTTGGAGTACTGATGAATAAGTCTGGTCATGCGGGTTTGCGGCATTGAGAAGGCTTTTGTTGCTTTAGCCCAAAAGTGGTTATTGTTGAGAGCAAGGTAGCATACAATGAAGACATATCTTGTAACATAGTATTGGCAATTTATTATCTCAGGGATACCATCACTCTTGTTGATTATTTTCAGAGTATCAAACAGCAAAGTTTGAGGATCTTTTCTTAAGTCAAAGCCAAATTTAAACGGATCAGCAGAAGGAACTTTCATAGAGATGAAAAAGTCGGTTGCAAGCCCACAGATTGAGATTCCATACCTATTAAGAATCTTCTTTCCTTCACAGTTCCAGTAGTGATGGCATAAGTTAGCCAAATGGGCTGGATCATGTCCAACCTTGACACAGGCATCTTCAGATATCAAGCTCATAGGAAACAACTCCAGACAGTTTTGCTTAAGATCCACTGAATTGGTTGGGCTTAAATAAGAATCCTGAATGGAATTAGTCAGAATATCCGCAGTTGGTTTCCTGTCAGAAAAATGACTCTCATCAATTTCACTTAGTGGAGAGGAATAAAGTATATTATCCATATCTACATCATTGAGCTGGGTTGAGGGTTGAAACAATTGAGACTCTTTATCCTTGATAGAATAGACCACAGCACTACTCAGAAGTGGAGTAAGCTGGGTAAGGAGGCTTTGATGGTCTAGGCTATTCAAAAGGGATTTGATCAAAAGTAGACTAAAGTTCATTGCAAGCACTTTTTCGGGATCATCAGAGATGGGAATTGGTCTAGCCCAGCCAAGCCCAATTAAAATGACAGAACCAGAAAGAAACAAATACAAGAAGGGCTCCTCGGATTTATACTGATCAAGAGCAATCATTTGATCCCAGCTTATGGAGCCATTCAACAGTAGATTTGCATATTTGACATCTTCATAGGTATAAGGACGAATCTCCCAGAATAACTGTGAAAAATCATGAGATTTCATGGCCATTGCTATATTTTTGTTAATCTTATTGCTGAATATTTCAATTGAAGAAAGGACTATATAAGTTTGAGTATTTCTTGATATTTACAAAAATTTAAATTAGTAATTATAAGTTAAAAAATCTTATAAGTAACCTAAAGTTTACGAGATGTCCTGCATAAAAAGGGATTAAAGCATAAACTGTATAACAAGAATAAAATTTTAGTAAAACCCTGATAAAAAATAGAGTTCCAAAAAAATTAAAATCAACAGATGAAAGTGCTATAAACTACAATAACTAAAAAAGAATCAGTTTATTTAAAATACGAAGTCTGCTTTAAAATCTAATAACCATGGATTTAAAAGGTCAATACAAAAGGTTTGGATAGACTTTTTTAAAAGCCACTAGAAAGTAAAAAAAATCTGATACAAAAAAGTTTAAACACACTTTATAAAGATATACCTCCTTTAGATGAAAATGTAACCTAGCACTAAATCTCGTAAAAAATAAAATCAGATTAAACCATCAAAGAAAACTATCTAATGTGATAAACAATAACAACAAAACAAACTTTTATTTCAACAATGGGAATGAGAATAAAAATTATAAACACAATTCATATTGGTAAAAGTCCAAAATAAATTAGGTAAAAGCAAAAGGTTTTTAGCTAAAACTAGGAGCTAAATATTTAAGTTTATATATTAGTTTATGAAAGTAAATATATAAATAGCAGCTTATGCTAGCAGCCCAAACTCTATTTTCCTACACAAAAAACTGTTTGTAGTAAACCTTAGAAAAGCTAAAAGCTAAAAGACTGAAAGATTTTGACATCTCAAACTTTAAAGACCAAAATAAATTTAAGATGCAAAGATAACATTATCTATGGTTGCTTGTGAATTTTTAGGTCATTGGTAACACATGAACTTAAAGGAGATCTATTTCAATCATAGGAAATAAAAGAGTTTTAAGACTCAAACCATAGAATAATATATCTTTGGCAATAGTGTGTTTGACTAAAAAAAGGTTCAGTTGCATTTAAGTCTCCAAAATGAGTAAGCTTATAAGAGCTAATTTAAGTCACATCAAGCAAGAAGTATTTTTACTGAGCCTGTAATATATATTAAATTTTTAAGATTTTAAATCAGGCTAGATGAAAATTTTAATTTAACCCATTCTTATCTAATTAAACATAATCACTATATGCAAGGTTTCTTTTGTGTTCTAACATTACCTTTTTTTTCTCCAGCAGCAAAGTGAATAGCGCAGAATTACAAGTAGAATAGTATGTGTTGCATGGTTTCCCTTGATACAATCTCATACAAATTGTCCACCCCTGTGTATAGGAAGCTTTATTATTGGCTGAAAGGAGCAATTCAAAAATAAAGTGTATTTACCTTTTTGATTTGATGATGTGGTGCCAAATTCAAATCCACACAAAATATTGAATTATCAAGCTGCCAAAACCCACAAAAATATTGTAAATCCTTTTAATACAGTAGTTTTAAAAGCTATGGCGACAAGCGAAAACAATTAAGATTTAAACGAAATTGAAAACAGACGAATTTATATTGATTTACAATAGATTTGGATTCATTTTGATTTCGTTTAAATCTGAATTGTTTTCGCTTGTCGCCATAGCTTTTAAAACTATTGTATACTTTCTCAACGATTTTAATAGACTGTCTTTTAAATCCACGTTTTGAATAATAGACGCTGATCACGACAATTCAAAGTCCCGCTCTTGAAAAAAGACCAACTATTTTCACCATTTCAATATAAACACCAAATAAACCCAATTTTGAATTGATGTCATTTATAACCTGAAAGCTCATGGCGTTGTTAGCTCGCTGTCATAACCTGGTTTCCCTTTTGCATTTACCATTCTTCCTGCGAGTAAGTAAATTTATAAACTCACTGTTATTTAAATACGACTACTTCACTTTGATTGATTTTTAAGCTTATACAAATGTTTTCTTATATTTAGGGCTCTCAAGCGGTTGTAAGTTTTGGGGGTTTCCAAATGGTTGAGCTTGTGGACTTTTATGGACTTAAGCTTTCCGTGTGTTGTGTGGAAATTGGTAAGGTGGTCTGATTCGGGCTGGGTTGATAATCAGAGGGAAAATATGTGGTTTGGGCTGAATTGCTGCACATAGGTCTTTTAAAAATAATTTATAGCGTCAAAAATTGAACCTTTTCACACAGCGAAATGGGCAATTTAGTGGACTTTCCCACAGCTCACGAGAAAATCAAACAGCCCTATTGATATGGGTGATTTTATTTATAGCCTTGAACCATAGGCAATCAAACAAAGTTAAATTTTACATGGGTGAATATATTAGATCGTTAACACTCCATGTGTGAATTGGATGAATTGTACACACTGTAACGGTGAATTGCAATATCATATATCAATTTACAGGAGATCGGGCACAATCAAGCCATCAATAATATTAACACCAGTCAGGAGGAACCCAAAGCATTAATAGATAAAGAAACTAAAACTAGAATTAAAAACAAATCAAATAATATAGTTGTTTTTATAATTATTCACACTTTGGTTCAACTTTATAATCTGTCACCTTATCTTTGACAAGGTGAATTCTGCCATTTTTTATTGTAAAAATGACTTAACTTACCTTTTGTGGAAGATAAGATGGTAAAGTATAAAACGTGGAACCACAATTTAAAGCTCACTGATAAGTGTTATTAGTTTATCAGCTATTGAACTGATAACAAGATTTTCAACAATATCAGCTATTTTTACATTCACCTAAGTTGTGATAAATTTTATTACACAGGCTGCTTTATTAGAACGCAGCCTTCAAAAAATTCTGGGCCTAATTTCATCAGATTTGGGTGGTATCTGATCTCACTAAAATCATGCACTAAAAAGGCTGCAATCTTAACATCTGTTTTGGGCCAGATCCTTTTTTGTAACTGTTGTGTATATATTTCTGGGAAAAATATAATATGGAATAAAAGAGGAAATTAAAGAAGTGAATGATATCTTTATTGAATATAGATAAGAGTATTATATTATTAACTAATAAGCCACACAGTGTTCATGTAGATCATGACAGCCATGGGGTTTGTGTAAATCTTGTTCCTTGTGAAATTTAACTGTTTGGTCCAGGTATGGTATATATGAATGTGGCAACAGTGACACTCATTAATTGGCAATTAAGTCTTTTTGGGGGAAATGGTTTCCTAAGAGAGATTAATTAAAGATGTTATGACATCTCCCTCTAGAGTCTTAAAAAGCAGAGTTTGAGAATTTTCTTGGGGTTATATGGGGGGCAATTTTGGTATTGATCTGGTTTGGCCTTGAATACTGGTAGGCAGAAATCTTTATGTGTATGTCTTGCTTTGAATAACCTGTGTTTGTTGTGGTGCATTAAATTGAGAGCTGTTTGTGCACCAATTTCTTTGATAATGATAAGGAGCGCCTTTTGGGGAAGCTTAAATATAAAAGTAGGAAGAGAAGAAGTATATTTTATTGGATGATACTTTAGACTTATATAGATTTAGCTGTGGCGGAGATATTAGCTGGACCAAACCCAGGGGCTGGTCATGTGCTGGATGGGTTTGAGTCGTTGAATACCTGGACAGTCATGTGATATTGGTTTGTTGCCATTTCCGGTATGTCAGACAGTATATTGGAAAGGCATCAAATCAGGCAATGACTGGATGTTAGGTGTGATGGCAATAGCCGGAATACTCGTACATCTAGACCCTTGACACACCCCTCCCTTAAGGGGTTACTTGGGTACATCAGGAGGGGGTTTTATCTTGACGGCTGCCGCCTGATATTCCTGGAGTTGTTTACTAGTGGACACCAACTGAGTTGAGTGTTCTCTTTTGCTAGGGCAAAGGCGAGATCTGTGGTACTTTTTGGTGATGGGCTCTTTGGCACCCTGGAACTTAACCAGGTAGGTGTTCCTGTCTGGTTGGTATCTGATGATTCTTCCTGGTCCCCTGTGTACTGAGTCTAGTTTCTTTCTGTTCCCGGCTAGGACCCAGACGGGGGAGTTGATGGAAAGTGGGTCCTCTGTTGAGGTTACCTTTTGAGTTTTGAGTCTCTTTATTTCATACAGTTTGGCTTTGAGGCGTATGTGTTGTAAAGCTGGTTTCTGTTTTACTGTGGAAGGTTTCACCAGGGGGATCTTTATGTATGGCTGTTTGTTGCGGGTGATTATTTCTGGTTTTTACCCGTAGGTTAGCTCAAATGGTGAATAGCCTGTTTCTTGATTGGTGCGGACCTGGGATACTAGTAATGCATGTTTCACATATAATGGCCATGTGTCTTTGGCTTTGCCATCCATTATTTTCTCCAGGGTTCTGATAAGGCTGCCATTTAGGCGTTCAACCCTGCCGTTGGCCTGTGGCCTGTAGGGTGAGGTTGTGGAGTGTTTGATGTTCTTTGTTTTTAGATTGTTGTTTACTACATGGCTTGTTAGCTCTTTTGCTCCATCTTTTATGATGTAGTCTGGAGTACCGTAGTCCACTATGATTGCTTTATTGA
The DNA here is from genome assembly GCA_014839935.2 of Entomophthora muscae. NCBI lineage: Eukaryota > Fungi > Entomophthoromycota > Entomophthoromycetes > Entomophthorales > Entomophthoraceae > Entomophthora > Entomophthora muscae. The sequence continues at coordinate 283,289 of QTSX02004333.1, read as the reverse complement.
TGAATTGATTTATTGTTTCCGCCTTGTGATCTTTTGTTGCCCAGCAGATGGGCCAACATGTGGAAAAGTTGATGGCTACAATTAGGAAACATTGATTTGTTTTGGTTTCTGGGAAGAGTCCCACTACATCCAGTCCCCAAACCTTAAATGGTTTGGGGTCAAGTACTGGGTTAACTGTTGGCTGTGGCGCCTTGGTGCTGGCGTATTTTTCACATACTGTACACTTTTTTTAGAACATCAATTATGTCTTGCTTTAGGTTGGGCCACTATACTATCTCTTTCAGTGTGAGATATAGGTTGTTAGCCTTTGTGTGTCCTAGCAGACAATGGTGTCTTAGTATAGTGTCAACTCTTTGTGCAAGTGGGATGTATGGAATGTGTTTATCTTTGATGATTTGGTATACTGTGCCATTTGATACATGGAAATATTTTTTGTTCCTTACTAATGTACTGTGGGTTAGTTGGTGTTTTGAGGGGTCTTTTCCTTTGGTTTAATACTCATTATTGTATAGGTTTGGCCATTCAGGGTACAGGTGGTCAGGATGATCCTCTCTTGGCTGACATAGTCTATAGAGAGCATCAGCCATGACCAGCTCTGCCCCCTTTTTGTATTGGATGTCCAGGTTAAGCTGTTTCAGCAAGGACATCCATTTGGCTTGGCGCCACGGAAGTGCGTTCTGAGTTTTAAAGTATATTAAGGATTTATGATCATTTAGTACTCAGACGTTTAAATGCCCTTCTAGATAACATCTTCATTTTTTGCATGCGTGATATATTGCTAGCAATTCTTTATTGTGTATTGGGTACCTTTGCTCAGTGTTTGTTAGTTTTCTGCTTTTGTAACATACTGGCAGGAAATCTTGCTGCCCTGGCTGGTGGATGCGCAGGACTGCGCCAATGGCGGTGTCACTGACATCCAACTCAAGCTTGTAGCACCCATTGTTTTGAGGGTATTGAAAGATTGGCGCTTCAATCTGAACTTGTTTTAATAAATGAAAATTCTTGTCACATTCTGGAGTCCAGATGAATTTCTTTTTGGCATTACCCTTGGCTAAGTCATTGATTGGTGTGGTTAGTTTTCCGCAGTCTTTGATGTATTTCCTTAGGTAAGCTACCATACTGAGAAAGCATCTAACTTGTTTAACGGAGGTGGGGTGTTGCATGTTATTTATGGCTTTAATTTTGTCTGGATCTGCTTTGATGCCATTGTCAGAGACAATGTGGCCCAAGAACAGGAGTTCCTTTTCCATAAATTGGCACTTACTAGGCTTAGTGTATAGTTTGTGCTTTGCGAGTCAATTGAGTGTCTTGCAGACATGCGTGAGGTGTTCCTCTTTTGTCTTTGAAAATATGATGATGTCATCGAGGTAACATAATGTGTTTGAGAGACCGTTTAGTGCTTGGTTTATCATGGTGACAAACGTTGCAGGAGCGTTGGTCATCCTGAAGTTTATTACTTTACATTCAAATGTCCCAAATTGTGTGCAGAACGCGGTCTTTGGTATGTCCTTCTCTTTGACTTCAACTTGGTTATAACCAGATGTGAGGTCAATTTTCGGGAATTTTTTTGCTCTGGAGAGCCTTGCAAATAGGTCTTTAATGAGAGAAAGTGGGTATTTATTCTTTACTGTACTTGCGTTTAGTGCTCTGTAGTCAGTAACTGTGACCGTACTACAGTCACTGCTGAGTATTTAGCCAAATAAATGCTCCAAAATATAAAGATGTTCTGTTTTTACTGTTTATTACATATAGATAGGTTTGTTTGGAATTCTTAAGGTAAAGGTTCCTAGAAACTGGATATTTATGTTTAATAAAAGAACAGAATGTGGATGGTCAGTTAGGTTATGCTAACCAAAAGAATTAAGGCAAGATTAGCCAAATCAATCTTGGAGACTAGGCATCTCAAAATGGGTTAATTAATCAGGAAGATTAATTAATAAATATGGGATATAATTAATGAGGATTTAATTATATTAAAATGGACTTGACTTTGTCAAGAAGTTTGGTTAAGGTTAACCATGGGAAAACCCCCGGAATTTGGGTTAAAAGCGTCGCATTGGCAAATTTATTGGGTTAGAGGCGCCTCTGCGCCGCCTAATGAATTTGAGATGCGCCAAGGCACTGCTATCAAATTTTCTCAGGCACCACCTGGGGAAATTGCTGGGCGCCACGGTGGCGCCTGGTTTGAGTTTCAAATCAGTTTAATGGGTTTTAAAAGCAAAAAACCATTAAATTTGAAAATAACTAAATATAGGCAAGGATGCCTAGGAATTCAGGTTTGATCAGCTGGTTCCCAGTTGGAACACTGATAGCTGAGTTTAGGATGTGCAATCCACAGGGTTTTGGCGCTGGGAGCTGGGGAAGCTCCATGCCAAATTGGTACATTGGGTTGGATGGAGTCAGGTGACTTCTGCCCATTGTAGGTCAATTCTCATAGGTTGAGAATTATTGGTGGTCTATCAGGTAAAGATCTATGTTGGATGACTCAAATGTCATAGACCACATGACGCAAATCATTGGTTGATTCAGGAACCAGAGGGGTTTTCAGCTGTGTATGCCCCAAATGGTATATAAGCAAAAACAGTTAAACATTAATAAAATATATTCACATTGTCGGTTTTGACGCTTTCCCCTCACCTATTTTTCAATTATCATGTCTTCTTTGTTAAAATTTAAGAGAGCCAAATTTGGAGTACTTCAGGTAGAAACCGCTGCTGCAAGGAAGGAGGTTCCTACAAGTTCATTGAAAGAAGCTTGGGCCAGCCTGGAGGTCACCAAGACTGTTCCTTCAGAGTCTTTGGTGGAAGTAAAGGCTGCATTCAAAGAGCTGTATTCCAAGTATTTTGCAAAGGAGGGGACTCCCGCCCAAGGAAACAGAATCTATGCTTGGGATGCCTTAAATTTGCTAGTAGAATGGGATGAAATCTTACAACAAGTAAAAGAAATAGCAAACCGTGAAATTGAGGCGTTGAGAGCAAGAGAGGAAAAAAGCGTTGAAATCATGGCTCATTGGCGGGATGACAACAAAGTGTTGTCCCAGAAAATTGCCTCCCTGGAGGCAAAGCTCCTCAAAGCTTTGTCTTAGGGAGGTAATGGCAATAAGAGTTGAGGGCAGGATAATGGTGGGATGGACTGGTTAGGCCTGGATCCGCCACAGAGCCCAACATGGGGGCAGAAAAAACCCATGGTGAAAGGAGTCCAGTCTATGCTTGCCAAGATGTCACCGTTTTCTGGAAATCCCAAGGAAGGAAAAGCTTTCCTGGAGGGTTTCCTTATCCAAGCCTCTGGTCTGGAAGATGATGAGAAACATCATTGGTTGGAATTTCTTGCAGGACCTGCCTGTTTCAAGTGGTTCAAAAGACGTAAAGGCAACAATTGGACCACATTGTTAGAGGAATTTTGAGCCAGTTACACTGTAACCCTTTGACCTGGTGATGCTCTACAAAAAGCTTGAGATGTTACTCAAGCTGGCCATGAGACAGTGTCAATGTACCTTTCCAGAATGGAGGGGTTCTTAGCCTTTGTTGACGTGGAACGTAATCAGGATCTAGTGGAAGATGCTTTCTTCACTGGAATGGGGCCTGGGTTGCAAACTCAGGCCTCTATGTTACGCCGTGAGAAGTTGTCATGGTCAAAGTTCGTTCAGAAGGTTATTCAGATTGAGTGGGATCTTGGAGGCCCTCCACACAGTGCTCCTTGTCCCAGAGTAGGAGCTCATGTGGCGGCAGGAGAAGAATCTTCCAAGAGAACCAGACGTCCACAAAGTCCATCTGATAAGGACCACATGTCAAGATTTAAGCGGGCATGTAAGTTCCCCATGGCCAAGGGATGCTGGATCTGTGGGAAAGATGGCCATTTTGCTGAAAAGTGTCCCAACCGTGCAGAATTTGACAAGGAGCACCCTGACCTTATGTTTAAGGATTCAGGAAAAGAAAGGCGGGCTTAGGTGTCTCTCAACCTGAGTCCGGTAATTCAGAGAATAATGGGAGAATGAGACTTTGATCTGGGAAGGCTTTGAAGGAATACGGGAAAAGTGCCAGTCAATCAGTGGAACCACCCATACAGGAAATTGATGTCTCTTGTCCAACTCTGCCTGAGGGAAGTCCAGATGCCTCTCCAGATGAGTGGATATTGGATGTGCGCTTAGGGATGAAGGAAGACGGGGAGATTACATGGCAGCCTGTGCAAGTTCAGTTGAGCGTGGATTGGCTCAAGGAAGTTGAATGGCGTAAAAAGGTGGCCCAAAGTATGCCTGCACTTTTGATTGAAAAACCTTTTGTGTGGGAATTACAAGGGGTTATCCTCCTGGATATTTTGCTTGATGGTATCTCCACAAAGGCAGTCTACAATCCAGAGTGTGCTGGAGTGGCGGTATCAAAGAACTTTGTCCATAAACATGGTATGGACCCATCAAGATTGGTCATGTTGACCTTATCTTCCGCAGATGGGGTTACCACTATTGAATGAGACGTGTTTGATGAGGTGGTGATAAAATGGAAAAATACCAAGGTCAAGACTCCTGCTGTAGTTTTAACTGGGGCAGGATTTGATGTTCTGCTTGGTATGGCTTGGATTGTTGAGGCCAAGGTGAGCCTGGACGCTGTCAAGAATGTCTTGGTTCATGAAGGAGTTGAATACGCTTATCAGCAACTGACAGTTCCGCCAGCACCAGAAGATGTCCAGTCAGTAGTCATCTATGCCAAGGAATATTGCTCAATTCCACCAAAGGGAACCGCTTGGTTAAAACCAGTAGCTTTCAATTGCAGAACGCAAGGAGGACAGGTTATCCCAGAATTGCCCTGTCATATATCCTCAAATGTGGCAATATTTGAGGATGGTTCAAATGGTGAATCTCTCAAGTCCTGGAAGTTGTTCAACACTTGCGCAGTTCCTGTAGACATTCAGCAAGGTCAGTGTATTGGAGTTTGGATGCCCATAGTTGGAGAAGTCACAACAAATAAACCTACTGTTGCAACCGGGTTTCTAGGCTTGCCTGCTAACGTATCTTACAATACACAGGGGGCGCTTGATGAGTTGCCCCTTGACGTGTCTAACGTTATGGATTAATCTGATGGCAATGTCAAATGGCGGGTACTTCATCCTAATTAGGAGTGCTGCCAATTTGACCTGCTGATCCCCGCACAAGTTATTCCTTGGCTCCAAACCTTACATGGAACTTCCCACTATGCCACCCCCTTGTGGCCTTGTGGCTTCCCCATATAGTATATTAATCACAATATTCTACAATAAACGGTACCTTATTCTTATTATTCTGTCCTTTCCTATTGGACTGTTGTCTTCCCCAATTCCAAGTACTGAACTCTCATTGGTTCAGTTGCAACAGTGGTAGCAGAAGTAGGTTCACAACCTATCTTAAAAACAAAATTCCCCCCAAGAAAGGACAGAGTATGGGCCGCATGGCTACTCCACAACAAGAGACATTCCTTCCAATCCCCAAGGGGGACATTCCTGAAGGTTATGTCATCTATCAAGATCAGCTAGTTCTTACCAGTGTATACAATTGGCTCCGCCTCAGGCAGCGTGACGCTAGCGTCACCCCGCCACAGTTGGATCTGTTGCAACGTATGCTCAACCTCCAACTAGAGTCCTTCACTGGCGGTGTCAAAGGAGCTGACATTGTCAGTTGGCTCCAGTCCACCAAAACACGCCTTTGTATCTGTCAGGTCCCGGAGTCCATGTGGGTTGCCACGGCATCTGGCCGCCTTACAGGGCCTGCCGCTGTGTGGTTCACCAACTGGGCCAGCCAGGAGTTTGACGTCACCTGGGCAACATTTTGAGACGCCGCCAAATCCCGATATAGTGAAACTTTCTCTCCCATTGTCTTGGGGACTCCCCCTCCTAGCCATCAAGCAGACTGGTTCTGTCCCCAAGTATCTTGCTGCTTGGCAACAAGCCCTTGCTGCCGCCCCCAAAGCAGTGACCGATGGGAACGCCATGTTGCTCACTCTCATTGTTAATGGGTTAAAACCCCATATTTGCAAGTGGGTCCCCGTCAGTTGCTGCACCTCCATTGACAACTGTTATAAAGCCATTGTAGAGGCCAATAACCAGGCTTCAATGGGCTTCTGCCGCACCAACAATGCTCCACCCCAACCACGTCCTGCACCTAACAATGGCCAAGGTCAAGTGGGCCATTGCCAACCTCGTCAACAAGAAAGTGCAACTAAACGCCCCCACAAGGGGGGAGCTCCAGCTAGCGCTAATTAAGGACCAGGGAAAAGCCTGGGGGTTGTAACAACAAGAGGCCTTACAACCCCAACCAACCTGCCCTCTCAGCCCTTGCTTGCAAAGAACTCCTGCAACTACAATCTTCACGAGGTTGAAACTCTGGACGTCTTTCAGGTCCATAGCAATGACCCCGTGTTGCAAGCCGCCCATTCCTCAAATAAAGTAACACACTTGTCCTATCCCTTCTGCTTCCGTGGGAACACCCACAAGTTACTGGTAGATACCGGGGCTGATCACACCATGGTAGATCAGACGTTTGCTGACTCCCAACAATTAGACCAGGTACCCAGCAGATTCAAAGCAGTACATGTAGCTGACTCCTGCAGAGTGGCCATCACCCACGAGACGGTACCCTTCTCTGTAAGAATGGGGAACATCCAGGTTAAGCTCTCTGGGCCAATCATGGCAGGCCTCAGCCACAACGTAATTGCTGGCCTTGACTGGCTCTGGCATAACTGTCCCTACATTAATTGGGATACCTCTGTCATCACCCTCAATAGGAATGGGGTGGGGTTCCAGATCTACCCTGTGGAAATGAACAAGCTACTACATGACACTGTGTTTGTCAGGATAACAGAGACAGGCTCATACAACTTCAAGGGGGGAAACTAGACTTTAACCAATGTTCAGTCAAAGTTATCCGTGCAGAACCATCTGCAGTCCCTCCCTTGTCAACATCACCACCACCAGCGCTAGCTGCACTCCTTGAGGAGTACAAGGACGTATTCAGTGAAACACTCAAACAACTACCTCCACCCCGGGAGATCCAGCACGCTGTACAACTTCAAGGATTGTTACCTAAAGCACAACCATTATACCGTCTCACACCAAAGGAAGATGAAACCCTCCGCCAGCACCTTGTGGACGCGCTTGATAAGGGCTTCATTTGCCCCTTGCTCTCTCCATACGGGGTGGCGGTCTTCTTTGTAGCTAAGAAGGATGGGTCTCTTTGCCTGGTTACGGATTACTGCGCCTTAAACAAGGTGACAGTTAAAAATAAATACCCCCTGCCGCTGATTGACAACCTGTTTGATACACTTGCAGGCGCAAAGGTCTTTAGCAAGATTGATCTCACTGCGGGGTACAACCAGGTCCGCATTGCACCAGGGGATGAGGCAAAAACTGCCTTCCGCACACGCTACAGGTTGTTTGAGTGTTGTGTCATGAACTTTGGAATGACCAACACTCCCTCCACCTTTGCCATGTTGATGAACAAAGCCTTTGAGGAACTGATTGGAAAGTGTGTGGTTGTGTACCTTGACAACATTATTGTCTTCAGTCAAGATCAAACCACACACCTCCAACACCTCTGCGCTGTCCTTGACACCCTTTGGAAAAACCAGCTGAAAGCTAAACCCTCCAAATGTGAGTTCCTCAAGTCAGAGTTACTATTCCTTGGGCACACCATCTCTGCCCAAGGGATAAAGCCCAACCCTGCCAAAATCAAGGCAATCACTAGCATGCCGCCCCCCACTGATGTGGGCCAAGTGCAAACATTCTTAGGCATGGTTGCCTATGTACGCAAGTTCATCCCCAATTGCAGGGAACTAATTGCACCTCTCACTGAGCTCCTCAATACCAAACAGCGCTTCCATTGGACCCCTGCCAGAGACCAAGCCTTTGAGACGTTGAAGCAAAGGCTCACAACAGCACCAGTACTGCAGTTTCCCAACCAAAATTGACAGTACAAACTTGAGACTGACGCCTCTGACAGGGCCATAGGGGGCGTGCTAAGGGTAGAAACTGACAATGGCGTCTTCCTTCCCGTAGCATATGAGTCCAGGAAGCTCACTGACTTGGAACAACGTTATCCCATCCATGATAAAGAGCTGGCAGCCATTGTACACTGCGTTGAGAAGTGGCGCTGTTACTTGGAAGGTGCAACCTTCCCACCCCGCGTTCTGACAGACCATAAGTCACTCCAATACTTCAACACACAGTCTCATTTGACACGCCGCCAGGCAGGATGGGTTGAGCGTCTATCCCCCTATCAATTACGCATTGAATACAAGCCTGGAAAGGAACTTGTCACAGCCAACGCTCTTTCACAACTCTACGTAGCGTCCATCACTGGGGACAACAGTTTGGACCCAGACTGGCCCATGCTCTACCTGCGCCCTGAGGCAACCCGCTACAAGGGCCTTAACTCGGTCACCATCTCCAAACTGAAGGACAACAAAAGTCAGTTCACCATTGATGCTGGAAACGTCTGCCGCCGGGCAGAGACAGGTGAGAAGACGCCTTACATTCCCACCACACAACAAGGGGACACCATCTTGCACTACCACCAAACCTTGGGTCACATCAGAGGGCGTAACCTCTTTGAGATTATGAAACAAAAGGTTTGGTGGCTGCGCATGCGTCAAGACATCTTGGACCTCCTTGAGACGTGTGTGTTGTGTGAGAAGAATACGTCCAAACCTGCACCTCCCAAGTCTGTCCTACCCATCAAGGCTATGGAACCCTTTGAGCAGTGGGCTCTCAACATTGTGGGGCCGCTCCCCAAAGACAGACTGGGTAAGAAGTATATTATCACCACTATCAACTACTTCACTTGTTGGCCAGTGGCTTGGGCAACAACCAACCATACTGCCACCACCATTACCCGCTTTATTGGCAAGGAGATTGTGGCTTGCTTTGGGCAACCCAAGCGTCTCATCACAGATGGCAGACCCAAACTTGTTGGACACGTTGTGAAGGCATACTGTGTCAAGAACGCGCTCCAGCATATAGTCACAACCCCTTACCATCCGCAAGCCAATGGCTGTGTGGAACAGTTAAACGGCTCCCTGGTTCAACTGATTGCCAAGCTCTCACAAGAGCACCCTAACACTGCGTGGACTGAACATCTCCCCACCGCCCTACTGATCCTGCAAGCAAGAATCAACAGGGGCACTGGGTTCAGCCCTAGCACCCTGGCCTTTGGAACACCTGACAGTCTGACTGGGGTTGAACAGGGGAAACTACGGTCCAAGGTTCCCGACAAGCCCCCCTAGTGACAACGCCCTCCCTAGACCAATGGCGTGCCAAAGCCTGGGAGATCGAACACAAGCAGATTGCGGGAGGGACAAAACACCTCAAAGCTAGATACGCCATAGGTGACCCCGTCTATACCCTCAATCCCAATTCTGCCAAATTAGAACCCAACCACCTAGGACCTTTCAAGGTAGCTGCAGTCTATGACAACCACACCTACCAACTTGAGGATGCCCAAGGAAATACCAAGAAGCTTCACCATGACCGCTTGCGCCCCTGCTGCGCCATCCCCACACAAAAATTGTTTGTGCGGACCTTCCCAGACCTTCCGCAGACTCCAGTCCTGGTGTCTGACAACAAACAGGGGGCAAGGGGGGTGTTGCAACCAAGTTTCTAGGCTTGCCTGCTAACGTATCTTACAATACACAGGGGGCGCTCAATGAGTTGCCCCTTGACGTATCTAACGTTATGGATTAATCTGATGGCAATGTCAAATGGCGGGTACTTCATCCTAATTAGGAGCGTTGCCAATTTGACCTGCTGATCCCCGCACAAGTTATTCCTTGGCTCCAAACCTTAAATGGAACTTCCCACTATGCCACCCCCTTGTGGCCTTGTGGCTTCCCCATATAGTATATTAATCACAATATTCTACAATAAACGGTACCTTATTCTTATTATTCTGTCCTTTCCTATTGGACTGTTGTCTTCCCCAATTCCAAGTACTGAACTCTCATTGGTTCAGTTGCAACACTACTTTCTCTTATGTTTGTGTGCCCTTCAACAATTTAACCTGTATACTATGTCCAAGTGAAGCACCAGGTAACCTGTTGTATACTCTGGTATGGAAATGGAGTAGTTGTTTCTCATTGGACAAATACAATGTAGGGAGAACTGGTCCACCTTATATCATAAAAACGCTTACTGGGAAGCCATACAAAAGATATGTACCCCGTCATAGTCCTGCTGCAGTTGCTGCAATTAGAGAAGAGGTGGAGAAGATGCAAAGAGCCGACCTGATTGAGGAGAGCATCAGTCCTTATTCTGCTCCAATGGTTTGTGTTCCAAAGCCAGATGAGAACATTTGTGTTTGTATTGATTTCCAAATGGTAAAGAAGGATATTGTAAATGATGCCTACCCAATGCACCAAATTGAGGATCAGCTGGATGCCATGACTGGATCTTCTTGGTTCACTACTTTGGATCTGACTAAGGGATATCACCAACTGTTGATTGACAAGAAGTCTAAGGAGGTTACAGCATTCTCTACACCCAATGGTCTTTATCAATGGAAAGTCTTGCCATTAGGAATGAAAACAGCTGGTGCTGTGTTTCAGCAAGTGATGGACCAGATTATGGCGGGATTGCAGCCTAGGTGTGTCTCAGTGTATATAGACAACATTACTGTATATAGCCCTTCCTGGGAGCAACACCTTAGGGATCTTGATGAAGTATTTGGCCAAATTGAGAAAGCAAAGTTAAAGATTAGTGTATCTAAGACTAAGCTTGCCTGTCAAGAGGTCAAGGTGTTAGGACATATTGTGAATTCTCAGGGGATTAAGCCAAGTACTGAGAGAGTTACTCTGTTGTTAAGCATGAGGTCACTACAGTTGGTCTGAGAGGTGCAGGGATTTATGGGATCAGTGAATTTTTATCGGAGATTCATTCCTAATTGTTCTGCGCTTGGAGAGCCATTGTTTGCTTTAATAAGGAAGAACACCAGATTTGTTTGGGGACAGGAACAAGAGTCAAGTTTCTTAGAGCTGAAAAAGAGACTCTCTGAAGCCCCCATCCTAAGATTCCCTGATTGGTCAAAGTTGTTCTACATTGAAACAGATGCAAGTTCAACTGGTCTGGGTGCCGTTCTTACTCAGGAAGGAGAGTCAAAGTTGTCCCAGCATCCTGTGGCATATGGTTCCAAAACTTTGGGGACCACTCAAAGAAAATACTCTGCTACTGAACGTGAGGGATTGGCAATAGTATGGGCTGTGGAGCATTTTAGGACGTATATCCTAGGAATGCCGTTCATTATAGTCACCAATCACGCAGCATTAAGAGCAATTCAGACTAAGGAAGACTTACAAGGCTGTATGCAATTGTATGAGGAAAAGCTCTCTGGATATGATTATGATATCATCTATTGTCCAGGGTTGGAAAATCAGATTCCTGACTTGTTGTCCCAAGCGCTGTTGGCCTGTGGAGAAATTGAGATACAAGAAGCACAGGAAGCTTTATGAAAAATAGGATTTACGTAGAGCAATCCAAACGTCTTCAAGTGGTGAGAGATCTTCATGTTCAATGGGGAGGTCACCTCAGATACAAAAAGCTCTGGCAAGCAGTAAAAGCCTGATACTGGTGGTCAGAGATGAGAGCTACGGTCCTCCAGATTTTACGAGAATGTGAAGTTTGCTCTAAGTTCTCAGCGGCAAAATCTAAGGTACAACTCAAGTCAGTGATGTCACATTATCCTTTTGAGTTGGTCTCAATGGATACAGGTCATATCACATTACCAAGTGGTCAGAAAGAATACTTTGTGGTTGCCGTTGATTCTTTCACAAAATGGGTAGAGGTTTGAGCAATGGCTAAAGAAACAAGCATTGCACTTGCTAAGTTTCTCCGAGAAGAAATTATAGCACAACATGGTTGTCCCAAGAAGGTTCTCACCAACAATGGACCACCCTACGTAGGGCTAGCCTTGACTAAGGAATGCTTAAAATGGGGCATTTCTAAGTTAACTGCAGCCCCCTACCATCCAGAGACCAATGGCTTAGCCAAAAGAACCATTGGAACCTTAAAGTGCATCATGGAAAAACTGGCTGATGGAGCTACAACCCGTTGGAAGGATCACCTAGCAATGAGTGTCATGGCATACTGAACAATGCCCCATGATTCTACTGGGTTTTCACCATTTTGGATATTGTATGGCTGGGAGACTACAACCAGCACTGAGGTGGGCCAATGGGAGTTTGTGGAAAAGCATTCCTATGAAGCCGCTGTAGAGGAACATGCAGCTGAGATGCAGAAATTATTTGCTGAGGCAAGGAGTAAAGGAGAGCGGGTTTGAGAAAAGCGTGCTGCCAAGTGGAACTCAAAGCCTGGAGTACTTCCTTGTGATCATTTCCAGGTGGGAGATATGGTGTGGTTTGATCAAAGGCGCTGAGAAAAGCACCCAAGAAGAGGTCTTCAGCAATGGGTTGGGCCTATGAAGATTATTTTGGTTAGTCCAGGGCCAAACTACCTAATTTGGGGGGTTGGAGCTGCCTTGGGAGAAGAATGGTCCCGTGTTCATCCTCAATTCCTTAAGCTATTCCATGGGGAATTGGAGCTTATAAAGATCCAAGAAGATGAGGCCAATTCCCCCAAAGGGAAGGAAGGGGCCTTGTGACCGTACTACAGTCACTGCTGAGTATTTAGCCAAATAAATGCTCTGAAATATAAAGATGTTCTGTTTTTGCTGTTTATTACATATAGATAGGTTTGTTTGGAATTCTTAAGGTAAATTTTCCTAGAAACTGGATATCTATGTTTAATAAAAGAACATAATCTGGATGGTCAGTTAGGTTATGCTAACTAAAAGAATTAAGGCAAGATTGGCTGAATCAATCTTGGAGACTAGGCGTCTCAAAATGGGTTAATTAATCAGGAAGATTAATTAATGAATACGGGATATAATTAATGAGGATTTAATTATATTAAAATGGACTTGACTTTGTCAAGAAGTTTGGTTAAGGTTAACCATGGGAACCCCCGGAATTTGGGTTAAAAGCGCCACATTGGCAAATTTATTAGGTTAGAGGCGCCGCCGCGCCGCTATCAAATTTTCTTAGGCGCCACCTGGGGAAATTGCTGGGCGCCACAGTGGCGCCTGGTTTGAGTTTCAAAGCAGTTTAATGGGTTTTAAAAGCAAAAAACCATTAAATGTGAAAATAACTAAATATAGGCAAGGATGCCTAGGAATTCAGGTTTGATCAGCTGGTTCCCAGTTGGAACACTGATAGCTGAGTTTAGGATGTGCAATCCACAGGGTTTTGGCGCTGGGAACTGTTGAAGCTCCATGCCAAATTGGTACATTGGGTTGGATGGAGTCAGGTGACTTCTGCCCATTGTAGGTCAATTCTCATAGGTTGAGAATTGTTGGTGATCTATCAGGTAAAGATCTATGTTGGATGACTCAAATGTCATAGACCACATGACGCAAATCATTGGTTGATTCAGGAACCAGAGGGGTTTCCAGCCGTGTATGCCCCAAATGGTATATAAGCAAAAACAGTTAAACATTAATAAAATATATTCACATTGTTGTTTTTGAAGCTTTCCCCTCACCTATTTTTCAATTATCATGTATTCTTCATTAAAATTTAAGAGAGCCAAATTTGGAGTACTTTGGGTAGAAACTGCTGCTGCAAGGAAGGAGGTTTCTACAAGTTCATTGGAAGAAGTTTGGGCCAGCCTGGAGTTCACCAAGACTGTTCCTTCAGAGTCTTTGATGGAAGTAAAGGCTGCATTCAAAGAGCTGTATTCCAAGTATTTTGCAAAGAAGGGGACTCCAGCCCAAGGAAACAGGATCTATGCTTGGGATGCCTTGAATTTGCTAGTAGGATGGGATGAAATCTTACAACAAGTAAAAGAAATAGCAAACCGTGAAATTGAGGCGTTGAGAGCAAGAGAGGAAAAAAGCGTTGAAATCATGGCTTGTTGGCAGGATGACAACAAAGTGTTTCCCAGAAAATTGCCTCCCTGGAGGCAAAGCTCCTTGAAGCTTTGTCACAGGAAGGTAATGGAAATAAGAGTCAAGGGCAGGATAATGGTGGGATGGACTGGTTAGGCCCAGATCCGCCACAATAACTAAGCAAAGAGATCCTTCTTTCTTCTTTATGAAGAAAACCGCTGCCTCCCACGGGGGTTCAGACGGGCAAATGAATCCTTTGGCTAGATTGTCCTCAATGTGGGCTTTAAGTGTTTGGGTCTCCACGGGGGAGAGTCTGTAGAGGGGTGCAGGTTTGGGAATGGCTTTGCACAAGTTGATGCCATGTTTGACCTCTCATTTGGGGGGTAACTCTATGAGTTCTTCCTTGAATATGTGAGTGTATTCATTTAGTAGTGCCGCAAGTTCTGGGCATTGGATCTTTTGTGTTTGTATGTTATTAAATTTGGAGTACCTCATTATGTGAAGGGTACTGTCTTTGGTTAGATGTTCAGAGTCATCTTGATTTATGACTTGGACAAATACTGTATCTCTTAGAATTAGGTCGTTAGGTTCTTTGAGAATGTTGAAATTGACTCCATTGCATTTTATTGTCATGGTTTTTGTTTTCCAAAATACACTGGGATTCACTTGGATGAACCAGTCCATGCCTGCTACAATGTTGTAGTTTATGTTATTCATGACAAGTCCTTTGATGGACTTTTGTATGCTTTGGAGGTCAATTCTGAAAGGAGTTGTTTTGCCTTTGAGTAGAACTTTTGACTTGTCTGCCATTCTGGTGTATTTGAAGTTGGATTTGATAACTGGTATTTTGTACTTGGTTACAAAAGGTTTGCTAACCATATTGTGTTGTGCACCAGAGTTGAATAAAATTTTATGTGTATGTGATTTGTAAGTGCATGGGTAGACAAGAAGTTGTGAGCAATCTTTAATTTTTACATTCATAAAAATGGAGGATTGCGGGACACGGGGGATGCAAGCAGCAAAGTTTGTGCCTTGGTACTTCTTCTTGTCAAGTTGGGGGGAGACAGGGGCACTTAAGCATGTTCCCCATCCTCTTTTCCCTGTTTCTCTGTTTCAAGACCTTTGAGGTCAGAGAATGTGGGGTCAGACTTGTAGCGGGTTGCTACTTCAGTGTTGTTAACTTCAGCGGTGTCCTCTTTCTTGGGACAGGAGCGGTTTGTGCTTTGGCTACAATTGCCATTGTTACAATTGGAGTTGCTGTTGTTATGGTTGGTATTTTGGCGTTTATTGCCATTGGCGTTTTCTCTGCCATTGCCGTTTGAGGAGCAGCTGCCGTTGCGTGCAGCATATTCCATGTTGGCACATTTTTCAGCGTGCTTGGCTTCAGCAATGAGCACAGGCATGGAGGTATTTGCTTCTGGGTGGATGAGGGCAGCAACAGAGGGTTTCATTCTGTTGATGAATGATACTCTGGTGTGTATGTTATCAGCTTGTGCTGGGTTTTGGATTTTGCAATGTATTTCCTCAAATTTGTTGGCGTAGGCTGTGATAGTGGTCTTTTGAGGGAGGTCACTGAGCTGTATTGCAATGTCTTGAAGAGATTTGGTGACGCAGAAATTGTGGGTGATGTTGGCTTTGAACTCTTCCCAGTTGTCAAGCTGGTTGTTGGTTTGTGAGCCAACCCAGGTGGCAAACCAGTTAGCTGCAGCCTTGTATAGGCGCTTGCTGGCTTCCTGGACCCATTTCTCATGAGGGATGCGGCTGGCGCGGAGTTTAGCGGCTGTGTGGTCTAGCCAGTTGATGATGTTTTCTTTGTTTTTACCAAATAACTTGTCAATACCAATGTATTTGGTGTTGGAAAATTCACCTGTGATAGGCAGTTGTGTGTTTGTTTGTGTTTGAAGAGAGCAACTGTATTGAATTATCTTGGCACATGCTTTGGGCATGACCAGACCTTCAAATACGGTGCATCCACTAGGAATATCTTTGTCAATGTTGTGAGTGCGGAAGTACGTTTTCCAGGTCTCTTGAGATGTGGCCTGGTTGAGTACGTGGGCGAAGGTGGGCAGGTTCTATTCAGTCATTTTCTCTTTCATTGGCGTGGTCAAAAACCCTTCTGCTACCAGTGATAAGGAGCGCCTTTTGGGGAAGCTTTGAATATAAAAGTAGGAAGAGAAGAAGTATATTTTATTGGATGATACTTTAGACTTATATAGATTTAGCTGTGGCAGGGATATTAGTTGGACCAAACCCAGGGGCTGGTCATGTGCTGGATGAGTTTGAGTTGTTGGATACCTGGACAGTCATGTGATATTGGTTTATTGCCATTTCTGGTATGTAAAATGGTATATTGGAAAGGCACCAAATTGGGCAATGACTGGATGCTAGGTGTGATGGCAATAGCCAGAATACTTGTACATCCAGACCCTTGACAATAAGTCAAATATTTTTTGGCTGGGCTTCCATTAATATACCAGGTCTTCACAGGCAAGGATCAATTTTTGTTAGTCATGGTTGTGTTGCAACCAAGATTGGCCCTTCTCCACCAATATATCTTACAACACATAGTGGGCACTCACAGAGCTGCCTCATGATGTATGTAGCAATATGAGACATTCTGCTGCCAGTGTCAAATACAGGAAATATCACCTAATAAGAAGTCTAGCCATTTTCAAGTGATAATTCCTTGATTAGATATTGTTGCTCACATCATACTTGGATCCTTGTCAGGGCCCAGAGGGTCTTGACTGGTTTCCATCTGACTGAACTTAATATTTAAATCAAACTAAATTAAAACTTTATTTCAAGGCTAACTTAAAATGATCACAAGAGGATCATTGTGGACAACACCTTTATATAGCATTTCATTAGATTCTTTAGAATCTTCTTAAATCTTCTAGACAGTCTTAGGGACTCTGCTGGTGGCATCAGGCTGGGGTTTTGGGGCATCTTCTGAACAGCATGGCTCATGTTTCTTTGCAAAATCCCGCACATCGGGCTTTGCATCCGTGTTTTGTCTAAAAATAGCACAGATTGACTCTCCTGGTGTTTGGCTTCAAAATGCGTGTTTGGACGTCCAAATCCGTCCTGTTGTTGCTGAGTTATGCTCGAATTAAGATTCACATCAATTTTTGTGCCTTGGTCGCATATTTTTGTCACTTTGCACTGGTTAGGAAGTTTAGCTAGCGGCCAAACTTTAAAAAGCCATAACTCATCGTCAAGAGCAGCTAGGAGAGTCATCAAACTAGCATTAGGATTGTGGAGAATAGCATAATATTCCCAAGTCATTTTTGTAACACAAGATGTGTCAGGGCGTATCCTGACAATCCTGCCACAATGTCATCCCTTTGTCAATTAGTGGCTTTTTTTACAGTATATTAACTGTAATTTCCCAATAAAGCTCTTATGTTATCCTTATTCTATGTTTTTTACTTTTGTTCTCCCAATTCCAAAAAATAAACTGCAATTGATTTAGTTTCAACAGTGGTAGAAGAAGTAGGTTCAATTTACAGCCTATCTTCAAAATATTCTCCCAAGAAAGGACAGAGTGCAGGCTGTATGGCTACTTCCCATCAAGAAACCTTTATGCCCATTTCTGATGGGGAAATCTCAGAAGATTATGTTGTCTATCAAGACCAACTTGTATTAACCAGTGTTTATAATTGGCTTTGCCTGAGACAATGCAATACCAGTGTCATCTCACACTAGTCAGATCTCTTCTAACAGATGCTGAACTTACAGTTGAAATCCTTCACA
Organism: Entomophthora muscae; assembly: GCA_014839935.2. NCBI lineage: Eukaryota > Fungi > Entomophthoromycota > Entomophthoromycetes > Entomophthorales > Entomophthoraceae > Entomophthora > Entomophthora muscae. The sequence goes on along the minus strand of QTSX02004333.1, from coordinate 265,639 downwards.
GACGGCATGGATGGCTTCAACATAGTAAACTGGTTGTAGTCTATAGAAAAACCACTTTTGCATCTTTCATATGCCAGAACCTATGTGAGGGGCCACAGCGTCAGGACACATTGTTAAGCCTGCTTCTGTGTGGTTTTTCACCTGGGCCACTTTTAAATAAACAGTCAAGTCCTGCTACAGAAAATAAATTTCATCCATAATTTTTAGAACTTCTCTGCTTGGTATCAACCAGATAAAAATTGTCTTGAAATATCTTGCTACTTGGCATCAGGCCTTTGTTGGCACCCTAAAGCTATCACTGACGGAAATAAATTGCCCCTTATTCTCATTACCAATGGGCAAAGTCCCACATTTGTAAGTGAGTTCCTGTGTGGAGCTGCACCTCCAATAATAATTACTACAATGATATTATGGAGGAAAATAACCAAGCCACAATAGGAGTTCAAAAATCCAATGATACATCCACTCAAACTTATCCTGCACCTGAAAGTGCCCACAATCAGGTAGGTTGACACCAGCACTGCCAAAAAGACATTGACAACAAATACCTCATAAGGAGATCTCCAATTAGCACAAATTGAGGGTTTAGAAAGAGCCTGGGGGTTGTAGACATGGTAGGCTCTGAAACACTTCTTAACCAACAAAACCAACCTCTTCATGCCAAATTTCTGTGATTATAACATGCAAAAGTTCAAACTCCTATATGTCATTCAAGTACACAGTGATTTTGCAACCAATATTACTTTTCAACCTGTCAACATATCTCACAATACACAGGGGATATTCAAAGAGACGCCCCATGATGTGACTAACAGTATGGGTCAGCCTGAGCACAATGGCAAATTGCAGGCACTATCTGTTAATTAGGAGTGCTGCCAATTTGACATGCTGATCCCTCTCAAGTTAATCCCAGTCCAAACGTTACATGGAACACGCCACTATGCCACCCCTGGTAGACTTGTGGCTCCTCAATATAATATATCAATTATGTTATTATCTAATAAACATTATCTTATTTCTATTCTTGTTCTTTTTATTGAACTGTTGTCTTTCTCAATCTAAATAATGGACTATCATTGGTTCAGTTGCAAAAGTAATGACACTGTCTTATAAGCTAGTCATACAGAAATTAAATCACATACTTGACTTACCCCTTTTTCTTAAGAATAAATACCCACAAACTCCTGATAGATACCAGGGTGGATCACACCATAGTCAAACAAGAATTCTCTGATTCTCAACAGCTGGATTGTGTACCCAGATGATTCAAGTCATTGGTGTAGCAGACTTCCAAAGAGTAACCATCACTCATAAAACTGTACCCTTCTCAGTGAGAATGGGAACATTTAATTCAGGCTCTCTGGGACTATCATGAGCAGTCTCAGTCACAACTTCATTGTGGGCCTGGCCTAGCTACAACACAAACACACCTACATTAAATGGGAAACCTATGTCATTATCATCAGAAGAAATGATGTGTTTTTTAAATCCAACCAATTAAGATGAAATTTTTTTACACAACACCATTTTTGTCTGCATCACTGAAGAGGGCCCCTATGAGTTTAAAGAAAGAAAGTTGAGCTTTAACCAATGTTCAGTCAAAGCCGTCTGGTCTGAGCCTTTGTTATCACGTGCTCATTGTAAGATCATAAGCCTTTTAGAGAATGGCTGTGAAATAAGGCTTTTAATCCCAAAATGTTTATATTGGTCAGATATAAAAATGTTGGTAAAATGTGCAGAAGTAATTTTATGAAAGGTACCTAACAACTCATACTGTAAATTCAGAACCTAAAGGTAAAAATGTGGGATTGTCAAATTCTTTTTCATGAACTCACCAACTCAATTAATTAATTTTCATCCCAGAACAACTTAATTTTTTATATAAAAGGATGAAAAATATTCCAGTAAGTTGGTGAGTTTACACAAAAGAATTTGACAATACCACATTTTTACCTTTAGGTTCTGAATCTACAGTAATAAGTGAAATAAGGACTAAGCCAAATTATTTAGCATAAAAACATAAAATAAAGACCTGTTTTCACAATATAATTCTGAAACAAAAAATGACTTCTAGATCAGAGAAATAGTATGCATTAATGGGTGAGTTAAAACTATTAACAATAAAAGTCTGGGCATTATTAAAAAACTACTTAATTGGTGGTATAGAAAACCAAATAATATCATGTTGCAAGGTAAAAACTAAGATATCAAGAATGACCAAAATTAAACTATGGAAAAGAAGATGCAAGCCACACAACCTATCAAGTATCTTTTTGTGATGCAAGGAAAACAATCTCAACTTAAAGTTGAGACTGAAAAAACTCAAGCTATTTATTCTTGCTTGAGGAATTGAGGTGAATGATTTGAAGCTAAAGTTAACCAGAGATGATTAATCCTTACTGTAGTTAAGGATCAGATCAGACAATCAAAATAATAATTAGGAAATGAAAAGATGAGAAACAGCACTAACTTTAAACAGTTATCCTAGGAATTTGAGGAGGAAGACAGAAGTGGGTTAGTGGATTATGTGGGCCTTAGCAAAAGCAAGAGACCAGAAGAAGTGAGAAAAACCAGTTCAAAAATCCAAGTTTGCACTTACAATGAGAAGAAAATTAAGACTTTTAAACTTAAAATAACCCAACTTTAGCATAGAGATTTTGAGTTTAAAACCAGTCACAATTTAAGGTAAGCTTCAAAAGTGATTGCTAACTTTTAAAATTTAGATAAAAGACTGGGTTAAATGGGGGAATTCATAAAATAAAGACAGAAGGGCCAGGAGAGGAAATACTTGTTGTTAAAATAATATTTGGAGAGGGATGAAGAGCCAGAAAAAAATAGATATCCATACTAGCTGATATGAAAAGTTGAATCATGACACTCATATTAACTCACCACTAGTGTCTCAAGAACTACTCAATGAGTTTAAGGACTTATTCATCAAGAAACTGGACCAAATACCTCCATCATGAGAGATACATATTGCCTTTTAACTACAGGGGACACTGCCAAAGACACAACCACTATTTTATCTAAAAAAAGTAGGAAAGACCCTCTTTAAACACCTTGTAGATGCTCTGGAAAAAGTCTTTATCCTTTCAACTCTATCTGTGTACAGAGCTACAGTCTTTTTTGTGGCTAAGAAGGACAGATCACTCTACCTGATAACATACTACTGCGCCTTAAGCAAATTCACAGTAAAGAACAAATACCCCCCACTGATTGATGACTTATTTCATACACTTGCAGGCGCAAAGATATTTAGCAATATTGAAACCACTTTGGGATACAACTAATTCAGGATTTCTCCTGGGTCTGAGGCAAAAACTGCCTTTCAAACACATTATGGGTTGTTTGAGCGCTGTCATGAATTTTGGCATGACCAAAGCACCATTTACCTTTGAAACGCTCATGAACAAGGCCTTTGAGGACCTGGTTGAAAAGTGTATTGTAGTGTATCTAGAAAACATCATTGTGTTCATTCAGGATTAAACTACCCATCTTCAACATCTCCAAGCCGTGCTAAATACCCTTCACAAACGCCAATTGAAGGCCAAGACCTCAAAGTGTGAGCTCCTCAGGTCAGAGTTGCTATTCATTGAGCACATCATATCTGCCCAAGGTATAAAACCTGATCCTTTCAAGATCAAAGCAATTAGTAATATTTCATCTCTCACCAATGCAGCCAGGTGTGCACATTTATAGACATGGTTGCATATGTGCATAGGTTCATTCCCAACTGTGAGAAGCTGATTGCTTCCTTTACAAGTTATTGAACACCAAGCAACATTTATGATGGATTCCTGCAAGCAATAAGGCCTTTGAGAGACTTAAAAAGAAACTCATTACCATCCCCATCATATATTATTCCAACCAAGAGGGGATATACAAACTAGAGACATATGCTTTGGATTATAAAATAAGAGGGGTACTTAGGATTCAAACCACTGAAAATGATTTCCTCTCTGTGGCGCATGAATCAAGAAAAATGTCAAAATTGAACAAAGTTATCCAATTTATGACAATTAATTGATAGCTATTGTCCACTGCATAATGAAGAAGCAGTGTTATTTGGAAGGCGCACAGATTTCAAAGTGTTAATTAACCACAAGTCACTGGTACTCTTTAAAACACAACAATACCTAAGAAGACAACAAGCAGAATGAATTAACATCATACAAAGGTATCCAATGATAATTAATTATAAACTAGGCAAGGAACTACTTACTGCATACACCTTATGAAGGCTATACTATAAGCACTTACTCTGCACTAACAGAGAGGACCTCAACTGGTCCATGTTAATCATGGGAAATCCCCAATAGGGGTTCCCACATGATACACCAATGGACGTTAAAGAAAGGGCCCTTAAGGACAAACACCTGTTCAAAAATGTATATGGCACTCTACACTGCATATTACCTAGCAGCAATACAGGGACATATGTATTTTCAATGCAAAAGATTGACACAATCCTTTGCTACCACAGAGATTTGGGACACACACATAGTTGGAATTTGCATGAATATATTAAGACTTACTACTGGTGGCTCAACATATTGGATGAAATCAAAGAGGTGCTCAAAAAATACAAAATATGTGAAAATTATGCACACTCTAAGGCATCCCTAAGTCCGTGATGCCAGTGTCAATCACCCAACCATTCAAGGTATGGTCATTGAACGTTGTGGGGGCCATTTATGAAGATAACAAGAACAAAAAATACATCATCACAGCCATTGACTATGCAACTAGGTGTTCTGTGGCACAAGCCACAAAATAGTACAAAGTAAATGATGTGAGATAATTTATTGGCAAATAAATCATAGCCAAATTTGAAAATCCTGAACTCCTGATTACAGATAGAGAAACAGAACTCAATGCCATTGACATTAATGTCTACCTTGATAAGAATAAAATAAAGCATACAGTTCCCAGCCCCTATAACCCACAAGCCGATTGTAGAGAAGAAAGATTAAACAATGTTGTTGTAAAAAGACTCACTAAATTATCTGCTAATGACCCACAACTATGGGCTGACATGCTCCCTAAAGTGTTAAGGATATGTCAAACTCAAGTCAACCACAATACATTCATGTTGTAATTGCGCCATTAATGCTATTTTGATATGGCCTTTGAATAGTGATATGTGCAAAGATTTGGTTGATTTTGCTTTTGACTTCAGGAATTCCTTGCCTTCCGTAAATAGGTCTGATCCAATATCCACCCATTAAAGAATATTGTACCTGCCTTTGTCTGATCCTAGTATGATCTCACCCCAAAGTGACCCCCTCCGCCACTCTGTCTACCTAATGAGTGATCATTGGCCCTTGTCTAATATTTAAGTAGAATCATTTCTCCTAATAAAGACAAGTTTATCCAAATTTGTGTTGGCTTTAATATTCTTTAAGCTTTTCCCTTTCATTTTTGCCAAAAGGAATTCCTCATCTTGTATTCCAGGAAATTAAGGTATGTGCCCTTAATTTTGCCCTGAAGGCTAACCCAAGGCTAGCTTCAACCATCAAATTTTTTGTTATAAATATTTCCTGCTGTGTCCTCCTGGATGTCGTCTTCAGGAGCCAAACATAACAATGCAAAAACCTGCCATTATCAGAACTAAGTTAGGACCACAGTTACTGTTACCTAAGAAAGTACCAGCCAAAAATGACCCTGACATACAACAAGCCAGAAATGACCAAGAGACCAAAGAAAAGAAAGGAGTTGAGAGAGAAACAATCCCTATTCAACAGGAATAATTTCAAGATGGAGACAAGATTTGGGTTATCAATCATAAATTGAACAAGTTGTAACCAGGACTAAGAGGACCAGGGGTCAACATGAAAGCCAAAACCAACAATACCTATCATATCAAATGAATTGGTGCCTACACTGGTCTGAACCTTATGCACCATGACCAACTCTGCCTATGCAAGGCAAGGGTCACACAACACAACTTGCAACTACCTGTCCCCAACACAAAACTGGATCAATATCAAGATCAAGTCCCCAACACTCTCAAGAAAATTACTAAGACTCCACTTTCTAGCACTCTAGGGGCAGATATCACAACCTCTACAATTGCTCCCTCTTGGGAAATAATTCCTTGAGTGATTTCCTAACTAATTATTAAGTTTGTGGCACTCTTATCAATTGTCTATCTTACACAGGATCAATCCTATCAAATCCTAAATGTAACTTTAACTGGGAAAACCTCATGACTACCATGATGTACATGAACAGTATATGGCTTCCCATGATACTATATAATTTTCTAAACTCATATCAATAAAGTACTATTCTCTTCTTAATTCCCCCCTTTATTTTGTTTATTATGCTTCTTATAAGTCTATTCATGACAGTTTTAGCACAGGTAGAAAATCCACACCTTCCTTTGGTCTGCCTGCCCTGCTGCCTGCCTACCTGTGTTTTTTTGAAAACAAATTAGGGATAATTCAAATCCAATTAAAACCTTTAAACCTTGGGGTAACTGAATTAAATTTTGTACTTCTATTCAAACATACAGCTTCTTGTGGCTCTAAGTTCCCTTGGCCTGTCTGCCTGAAGCTTTTTGTTGAACATGTCCTTTGGGATGCTATTTTCATTCCTGAATTTGTTGATGGTGACCTTGGTGCCTATATTCCTCTTGTTGTGATCTACCTCCCCAGAAATATGAGGAAGATTTTTATTAACAGAACATAATTCATTAACTAATCCTGAGTTGCTCTCAAAATTCTTTCAATATCTTGTTCAGGCTCCTTCCCTTGTAAACTCATTTGTGAAATACACATAAATTTAGCTGGCATCCTGAAGATTTCCCTAAATTCCAGGAGTTGGACAATGAGGATATCCCTCCCAAAATACAGGAAGATACATGAATTATATCTGTGAAAAATCAAACCACTTTAACTCTACCTTAATCCCCCTAATAATATGAACTCACGCCCCACCCAAAACTGTTCTCTTTGGCTGTTGGCAGGTGCCCTGGTTAAGGGTTCAAATGTCTATTTCCCACCTCTGTCCCAAACTGCCTCCACCTGGAGACCCTTCAGAGCAGTCATTCCAGTCATGCACTGGATGGCATCCTGATAGATGGTTCCACCAGGATGGGAACCAGACTTTGAATTTCTAGCCCCCTCTCTCACAAATCTCTATTGCAACAATAGAAAAAAGATAAGTGTACATTTTATCTCCAGTATGAGCAGTAAACATATGGGATTATTGAAGGGGCTTTTATCCTAATCATTGAGTTTACATCCTGATTCTGTACAAGTATTTTTATATCGGTAATGGTAGCTTGCTCAATCATCCCCTGCTATTTATCTCTTTAAGTTGTGTTCTTGGTTTTCTTCATGTGGTTGGCCTGATGTTACATTATCTTCCTCTGGGATTAGATTTAGTGGCTTAAAGGGATTTTTATTGGAGAAAGTATCATTTATGGGGTTAAATTACCTTAAAATTTGAAGTTTTGTGTAAGATTTCATCTTTCTGAGAAGCACATTATGCTTCCAGAAAAATTTCCTAGAGGTTGATGCAGTTGTTCAATTTTAAGTGTCTCATGATGTAGGATGTGAGTCCAGCATAGACGTTTACTGGGGTAGAGGGTTTGTCAAAGCTGATATAGCTAGGTCCCCATCTCAGATGTCTTTGTGAGTGGCATGTAGTTGCCAATGGTTCATGTCATTTTGAGGTTTTATGTTCCTGGGCAACAAATTTTATCCCTGACCTTGGGTATAAACTTGTCAGCAAAAGAATTTTTGAAGAGATCTCAACTATTACTCTGAGCTGGAATGGCATCAAACCTTTTAGCTAAGAACATAGCAGCAGTACATGTAACTTTGAGCAAGGTTTCACTCACACAGAACTTTTTGGGATAACAAAATTGGGTAAATTTGATTGGTGCTTTTAATTTAAAAAGCAGTGTTTTTCCTTTGTAAACTAGCAAACAAGCCGATATCTGCAGAGTAGTAGTGCTGTAAAAAATGGATGTGCCTTCAGGTGCCACTAGTGTTGTGGGATTTTTCAAGTTTCCTCTTGAACTGAGAAAGTTGAATTTTTTGGTGGATACAAGAACTTTAATGAATATGGCATAGTCCACATGTTGTCTTGTCCTTTCTTGTAGGCTCTTCAGCTGGCTGGGAGGGCCATCTCTTGGGTTCTTATTTGTGAAGGAACTTTCTTTAAGATAAGTAGGCTTAGATAACCTAACTGTACTATCACTGCTGATTATATACTTCTCAGAAGTGATAAGGAGCGCCTTTTGGGGAAGCTTCAAATATGGAATTAAGAAAGAAGAGAAGTAAGTTTTATTGGATAATACTTTAGACTTATATAGACTTGACTGTGGCGGGGATTTAGTTTGATCAAACCTAAGAGTTGGTCATGTGAAAGATTGGGTTGAGCCACTGGATACTTGGACAGCCATGTGATATTGCTTGGTTACCATTCTTGGTATGACAAACGGTATATTGTAAGGGCACCAAATTGGGCAATGGCTGGATTTTAAGTAGGTTGGTGGTAGCCAGAATGCTTGTACATCCAGACCCTTGACACCACCTTAAAAGATTACTCTGGTACATCAGGAGGGGGCTTTGTCTTGACGGCTGCCACCTGATGCTCCTGGAGCTGTTTACTAGTTGGAACCAGTCTAGTTGAGTGTTCTCCTTTACTGAGGCAGAGACAGGTTCTGTGGTATTCCTTGACAATTGGGGTTTTGGCACCTTGGAATTTTACTAGATAGGTGATGTGATCTGGTCTGTACTTGATGATTCCTCCTGGTCCCTGGTGTACTGAGTCTAGTTTCTTTCTGTTGCCAGCTAGAACCCAGACGGGGGAGTTGATGGGAAGTGGTTCCTCTGTGGAGGTTACTTTTTGTGTTTTGAGCCACTTTACTTCTACTATTTTAGCTTTGAGGCAGATGTGTTGTATATTTGGTGCTTTTTCTACTGTGGGGGGTTTCCCCAGGGGGATTTTTATGTATGGCTGTTTGTTGCGGGTGATTATTTCTGGTTTTTACCCGTAGGTTAGCTCAAACAGTGAATAGCCTGTTCCTTGATTGGTGCAGACCTAGGATACTAGTAATGCATGTTTTACGTATAATGGCCATGTGTCTTTGGCTTTGCCATCCATTATTTTCTCTAGGGTCCTGATAAGGCTGCTGTTGAGGCGTTCCACTCTGTTGTTGGCCTGTGGCCTGTATGAAGAGGTTGTGGAGTGTTTAATGTTTTTGGATTTTAAGTTGTCATTTACTGTGTGACCTGATAGCTCAGTTGCTCCATCAGTTATGATGTAGTCTGGGGTGCCGTAGTTGGCTATGATTGCTTTGTTAATGAATCAGTTTATGGTCTCTGCTTTATGGTCCTTTGTTGCCCAGCAGATGGGCCAGCGTGTGGCAAAGTTAATAGCTACAATTAAGAAATGTTGGTTTGTTTTTGTTTCTGGGAAGGGGACCACTACATCCAGTCCCCAAACCTTGAATGGTTCAGGGTCTGGTGCTGAGTTGACTGTTGGCTGAGGAGCCTTAGTACTGGTGTATTTCTTGCACACTGTGCACTTTTTCAGAACATAAACTATATCCTGTTTGAGGTTGGGCCACCATAATATCTCTTTTTTAATTTGAGGTAAAGGTTGTTAGCCTTTGTATGTCCTAGTAGGCAGTGATGTCTTAATATGGTGTCAACTATTTGTGCAAGTGAGATGTACGTGACATTTTTGTTGTTAATGATTTGGTATACAGTGCCATTTGATACATGGAAATACTTTTTGTTCCTTACTAATGTACTGTGGGTTAGTTGGTGTTTTGAGGGGTCTTTTCCTTTGGTTTAATACTCATTATTGTACAAGTTTGGCCAGTCAGGGTCCAGGTAGTCAGGATGATCCTCTCTAGGCTGACATAGTCTATAGAGAGCATCAGCTGTGACCAGCTCTGTCCCTTTTTGTATTGAATGTCCAGGTTAAGCTGTTTCAGCAAGGACATCCATTTGGCTTGCCACCGTGCAAGTGCGTTCTGAGTCTTGAAATATAATAAGGATTTATTTCAGTTAGTACTCGGACATTTAAATGTCTTTCTAAGTAATATCTCTATTTCTTGCATGTGTGATATATCACTAGCAATTCCTTGTCATGTATTGGGTATCTCTGCTCAGTATTAGTTAGTTTTCTGCTTTTGTAATATACTGACAGGAAGTCTTGCTGCCCTGGCTGGCAGATGCGCAGGACTGCGCCAATGGCGGTGTCACTGGCATCTGACTCAAGCTCTTAGTGTCACAGTAGGTTCCATAATGCCGGGTATTGTCTGTCCAAGTAAGAAGGCTCAGAAGGCCAGGAAACCTGTATCAAAATTGACCAAGTTAACGGATTTAAACCAAACAGTTGATTGAAAATGGGTCACGGCTGCTCCAGTCTGCCAGCTGAAACCAGCTCCCCCTTTCAAACTGACGTTGATAAATTGACATAATATGAGAGTCACCTGATATAAGCTTATTAATCAGCATGGTTGTCAGAAGCTGGTCACGCAAGAGGACTTGCAACCTAGACTAGATACTTACTTGAAGATGTAGAAGGAATTGGAGGTCAAGACTCAGGTGGTATTGCTTAGTCAATTTTTCTGATATATATTGAATAATTTTCCCTGTTTCAACTCTAAGAGTTGAGTCCTCCTAAATTTACTCAATAAAAATCAATTATCCCAAGTTCTAATTTTAAATTTTAAAAATGCATCCTGTGATTAGGTTGTTGCGGTATATCCTGTACAATCTGATTCTAAACCAAATTATTTCAGGAAGATGGGGCCCAGCATCTGGAACTTTGTTATTGGTGCCGCCAAACGTCAATTTCATGCCAGCCAATTTTGTAGCTCCTTCTCCATTCTTGAAACAGAAAATTGTGTCACTTTCTAATGCCCAGAATTCTACGCTAAAGATGCATTGATGCTTTCCCAGGTCATTTATCTTGGTTTACTCTGGTTAGGACTAATTGTTCTACTTAATCTTGGAGTTACAATTGGAAATTTCACAAAAAAATATCTGAAGCTGCATTGGTGGTTAATCATCAATTCTATGTGGATTTAGGTGGTAATTCCCCATCATTTAGAAACAGCTTCATATTATCCAGTGATTTCTGTCACACATAGCACCTGTTGTTATTAGGGTATTGCAAGATTGGTGCTTATATAAAAGCTTGTTTTAATAATTGGAAATTCTTGTCACATTCTGGTGTCCAGATGAATTTCTTTTTGGCATTACCCTTGGTTAAGTCATTGATTGGTGTGGTGAGTTTTCTGCAGTCTTTGATGTATTTCCTAAGGTAAGCTACCATACTGAGAAAGCATCTAACTTGTTTAACGGAGGTGGGGCGTTGCATGTTATTTATGGCTTTAATTTTGTCTGGATCTGCTTTGATGCCATTGTCAGAGACAATGTGGCCCAAGTACAGGAGTTCCTTTTCCATAAATTGGCACTTACTTGGTTCTGCATAAAGTTTGTGCTTTTGAGTCAATTGAGTGTCTTGCGGACATGCGTGAGGTGTTCCTTTTTGTTTTTGAGAATATGATGATATTGTCAAGGTAGCATAATGTATTTGAAAGACCGTTTAGTGCTTGTTTCATCATGGTGAAAAACGTCGCGGGAGTGTTGGTCATCTCAAAGTTCATTACTCTACATTTAAAGGATCCAAATTGCATACAGAACACGGTTTTTGGTATGTTCTTTTCCTTTACTTCAACTTGGTTGTAACCTGAGGTGAGGTCAATTTTGGAGAAAAATTTGGGTCCTGAGAGTCTTGCAAACAGATCCTCTATGATTGGAAGAGGGTATTTATTCTTTACTGTGCTTGCATTTAGTGCTCTGTAGTCAGTTACTAGATGCAGAGTGCCTTCCTTCTTCTTTACAAAGAACACTGCTGCCCCCAAGGGGATTCTGATGGGCACATGAAGCCTTTAGCTAAGTTGTCCTCAATATGGGTTTTGAGGGGTTGTGTCTCCATGGGGGAGAGTCTGTAGAGGGGTGCCAGTTTTGGCATGGCTTTATATAGTTTGATGCCATGTTTAACCTCCCGTTTGGGGGGGGGTAGCTTAGTGAGTTCTTCCTTGAATACATGGGCATATTCATTTAGGAGTGCCGCAAGTTCTGGGCATTAGATCTTGGTTGTTTGCATGTTATTGAATTCAGTGTACCTCATGATGTGAATGGTACTATCTTTAGTTAGATGTTCTGAGTCATCTTGGTTTATGACCTGGACAAATACTGTGTCTCTTAGAATGAGGTCATTGGGTTCTTTGAGGATGTTAAAATTGACTCTGTTGCGTTTGATGGTCATGGTCTTTGTTTTCCAACATATGCTGGAGTTCACTCTGGTGAACCAGTCCATGTCTGCTACAATGCCGTAGTTTATGTTGTTCACGACAAGTCCTTTGATGGAGTTTTTATGCCTTGGAGGTCAATTATGAAGGGAGCTGTTTTGCCTTCTAGTAGGACCTTTGATTTATCTGCCATTCTGGCGTATTTGAAGTTGAATTTGAAAACTGGTATTTTGTACTTAGTTACAAAAGGTTTGCTAACCATAGTGTGTTGTGCACCAGAGTCAAATAAAATTTTATGTATATGTGATTTGTAAGTGCATGGGTAGACAAGAAGTTGTGAGCAATCTTTAATTTTTACGTTCATAAAAATGGAGGATTGTGGGACACATGGGATGCGAGCAGCAAAGCTTGTGCCTTGGTACAGTTTCTTGTCAAGTTGGGGGGAGACAGGGGCACTTAAGCCTGTTCCCCCTCCTCTTTTCCCTGTTTCTCTGTTTTGAGACCTTTGAGGTCAGAGAATGTGGGGTCAGATTCATAGCAGGTTGCTATTTCAGCATTGTTAACTTTGGTGGTGTCCTCTTTCTTGAGACAGGAGCAGTTTGCGCTCTGGCTGCAATTTCCATTGTTAAAATTGTAGTTGCTGTTACTACAATTGATGTTTTGGCATTTGTTGCCATTGGGGTTTTCTCTGCTATTGCCATTTGAGGAGCGGTTGCCATTGTGTGAAGCATATTCCATGTTTGCGTGTTTTTCTGCGCGCTTGGCTTCTGCAATGAGTGCGGGCATGGAGGTGTTGGCCTCTGGGCAGATGAGGGATGCGGCTGGCGCAGAGTTTAGCTGCTGTGTGGTCTAGCCAGTTGATGATGTTCTCTTTGTTTTTACCAAAGAACTTGTCAATACCAATGTATTTGGTGTTGGTCACTTCACCTGTGATAGGTGGTTGTGCATTTGTTTGTGGTTGAAGAGAGCGGCTGTATTGAATTATCTTGGCGCATGCTTTGGGCATGACCAGACCTTTGAATATGGTGCATCCACTAGGTATATCTTTGTCAATGTTGTGGGCACAGAGTTTAGTTTTCCAGATCTCCTGGGATGTGGCCTGGTTGAGTATGTGAGCAAAGGTGGGTGGGTTTCGGTCAGTCATTTTCTCTCTCATGGGTGTGCTCAAAAACCGTAGCTGCTACCAGTGATAAGGAGTGCCTTTTGGGGAAGCTTCAAATATGGAATTAAGAAAGAAGAGAAGTAAGTTTTATCAGATAATACTTTAGACTTATATAGGCTTGACTGTGGAGGGGATTTAGTTGGATCAAACCTAGGGGTTGGTCATGTGTGAGATAGGTTTGAGCCACTGGATATCTGGACAGTCATGTGATATTGCTTGATTACCATTCTCAGTATGTCAAACGGTATATTGGAAGGGCACCAAATTGGGCGATGGCTGGATGTTAAGTAGGTTGGCGGTAGCCAGAATGCTTGTACATCCAGACCCTCGACAGAAGTATATAGAACAAACAAAGGGGAAATTAAAAAGAGAATGCTACTTTTTTGATATAGAAGAAGAGTATTATATAGTATCCTGATAGGTCAACTGACGTTTATGTTGATCATTTTAGTCATGGAGCTTTTCTTAGTCTTGCTCTTCGTAGGATTGTAATATCTGATCCAGGTATGATACATATGGATTTGGCAGTAGTATCACATTTTACTTGGTGATTGAGTCATATCGGAGGGAAATGATTTTCCAGAGGGAGTAATCGAAGATGCTGCGACAAGCTTAGTTGAGAAATGGCTGGATTGAATCAAGTCAGTTTGAAAGAGGATGTAAATCAAGCAGGCGACCTTTTGAATCCAAGTTTCTGATATTGAGTATAGCGGGCTAGATAATGTAAAAATCATGTCAGTGTTAGATCCAGGAGATGGCGACAGATTCTTAAAGTCAGAAGATTCCAGATGCTGTGGTAAAATCAACCTATTTGAGCCCCTCGGTTATTTTGAGAGTTCTGGCTTTAAAATATTTTTCTCGGGAGCTTCCGCTAGGCTGCTGACCGAATGGTGACGAAGAGGCTTGATGTCATGGCTTGCAAGCAGCTGCCTGTGCTTTGCACTGTGAGGTTCAATAAATTCCAGTTTAATTTGGGGATGTAGTGGCGAACAATCCGGCGACAGTTTCCTCAGGGGAAATTTATCATCTCTTCATCACTGCTTCATGGGAGTTGATCTCGCGCTGATGCTCATCAGTGACGTTGTTTATTTGGCTTGACGCATAAGTTTCAATTGCCGTTGTCTTCAATGTATAAATAGGCTGCAAAGGTTTCAAGCCCAACATCAAATGTCTTCTCAACCTAGTAAAGTATCAGGTACCTTTAACAACGCCAAGGGCGCCGTCAGACAAACTGCTGGTAAAGTAGTGGGTAGCGACGAAATGCAAGCCAAGGGCGCAGCTGAGAAAGCCGAGGGCCAAGCTGAGACCCAAGCCGCTAAAACCAAAGGCCATGCCGAGGGAACTGGAAGCAGCGTCAAGGGTAGCGTCAAGGATACCGTCGGCGGTGTTATTGGCAACGAAAAGATGCAAGCTGAAGGAAAAGCCGACAAGGGCTATGGTGACGCCAAGAAGGCGGCTAACTCATGATTTATTTAAATAAATCACATTTGCTGTAATTGAGATCCTAGCTTTTAGAGACTATATATTATTTTTAGCTCTATGCAATTGTTATCTGAAAAGATCGAAACCAAATGTTAAATTTGATGACTAGGATTAGCTTTTTATTTTTCACCTGTTCCCAGAACGGTGGTAGTAACTTTAATATCGATCTCCAGAAATTATCTTAAGATTGGATTACATTGCGACTAAAAAACATGAATCAGAATATTGTTAAAAGGCAAATAATATATTAAAAATTAAATTTGAAAAATGTTAAAAGATCACCTGTTATGAGTGGAAATACACCCACTCCATACACGCTCAGTTTGCACTGATTACTTAATTAATTTCTTTAAAAATGATACTGACTCTTGGAATTAACTTGCTCCTTTATACGTTAAGAAAATTTTATGTCTTTTATTGTAAGTGACTTTTTAGATCAAATAAACAAACATATGGTTAATTTCCAGGATTATACATTTGGAATCTTTGCCGAGTCGGCATTCCCTTGGTCATTGGCCATCTGGGCATTGTCTCTTCCCTCGCTATCTGCATTAGCGACATGCATTTCGTGGTTCTCTTGCGCCTTTTCCTGAGTGCCCTGGACAAGCATCTCGGAGTTAATGGTTGCACTCCCAATCGCTTCTTTGGCGGAGCCCTTGGCTTTAATGAAAGCGCCTGATATCTTGCTGGGTTGAGAACACATTTGTGGCGTCTAGAAGGTGCTGGTAGGCTTTATCAAATGTTTAATAACTACTATGAGTTCTTCTGTAATGTTACTAAAAGAACGTATTGGCTAGTTGAAATGATGTGTTCATGGATCTGACAGTTGTTTTGACTAGATATCATGTTCATCACAATGACTGTATTGGCTTAGCCAAGGAGCTTTACCAAAGGTTTTGGAATCCTCCTTGAACTCTTCTGTAATGGTGCTCAAATAAAGTATTGGATGGTTCAAATCGTGTGCTCATAAAGGTTAAGGTTTTTCCCGCAGATAATACATTTTCGTCACAATGATTACATTAGCTTAACCAAAGGTGCTCTACCAAATGCCCTTCCCTACACAAGTCAATCGTTAAGAACTCACAGCAAAGAAATTTCTTCTTTAAAAATATCGAACTGAATATAGTTTATAATAATAGACTCATCGATTGAAATACACGACATTATTTTAACCCTCGTTGAAACATGGAAAACCAATATTATATTCTCCTACTAACATGAAAATTTGAAGAAATTCACATAATTATTAGCATAATAGTTGACTTGGAGTAATGTTTCATGCTAGATTCCCTTAAATGACTATAGGCTAACCAAAGTTGCAAGCAAAAGCTTGGATCAGCTGGTGGACTTTCTACAGTTCTCTGTTTTATTGACTACCATGTGAATTGATACTGAACATTTACTAGTCGCTCTAGAAAAAAGATTTGGAGCATAATCTCATATTTGGAACCTTGGTTTCTTTAATAGCCCACCCAATAAAAGTCCATATATCCACATCCATTTTGTTGTAACATATAAGATTACTCCTTTTGAAAACAATTCAAGAAACATCCCAATTAATGAATAAAGGATGACACTCTTATAAGACATTCATGTTGTATGGGGGTCAAACATTTTGAATCCTAAACAGAACATTACCTAGACAATCCCCATGACTGCCATGATATACATGGACAGTATACAGATTAACATAAACTATATAATCCCATATCTCCACATAAAACAATTATCAATATCTTCCTCCTTTTATTTGCTTTATATAATTCCCAGAAGTATATACTTGACAGTGGTAGCACAGGTAGGTTATCCACACCTACACAACTTGAAGCAAAATTCCTCCAAAGAAATGAACCCATTAGATGGATCTCCCTACTGGTGGCAAAGATAAAAATTAGGTCAGAATAT
Organism: Entomophthora muscae; assembly: GCA_014839935.2. Taxonomy (NCBI): domain Eukaryota; kingdom Fungi; phylum Entomophthoromycota; class Entomophthoromycetes; order Entomophthorales; family Entomophthoraceae; genus Entomophthora; species Entomophthora muscae. The sequence continues at coordinate 248,798 of QTSX02004333.1, read as the reverse complement.
CCCCATTGGATACACTGTCTTCAAGAGCATCATTGCATCCAGAAAACAGTGAAATTTTCTCAGCATCCAAGGAGTTCTAAACCCACCCCAACTAAAGGCACCCCTGAAATACCTGACATTGTATTTAAGCTCCTTTGTTTGGCTGAGCTTAGGGTGTTGAAGAACTTCATCAAGAAAATGCCAACCTCTGGATCCAAAGCACCTATAATTAATTCTCAAAGTTGGCTAACACCAAAGACTCAAGGCAAGCAAAACTGCCTTGCAAGTGAAATAAGCAGCTCCCAATTTGTGAGTGACTGGTTCAAAAGAAACCCAATCAGAGCAAAGCTAGGAAATCATTTAAAAGGCTTTCCTGGAAAAATTGGTATAAATAAATATGACTTTGTGATAATGACAGAACTCAGAACTTTTTTGATTTTTGGGACTTTCAAAGAATACATTTCAGCATACCAAGACATCTTTTATTGAGCTATCAGCAACATTGACTTTAATGGATCTGGTATACATCTGGACTGTTACAATAGTCTCCCAAAGCACATCAGACACCAGCTTAATCTGATCATATGCAACAACCTTCAAGGGGTATTATTGGAAGAAAAACACACTGCCCATAAGTCTGTCAACCTGTAAATGGCCAATAAGCAGAAAAAGAGTCCCAAAAAATTAAGGAAACCATGATCAAAATAAGAAAGCCAATCAAACCAATCATCATAACCCTCAGGGTGGGATTCACAACACTCAGGCAACCCAGATGAGTAATGACATCGCATACAAGAAGGGAAAAGTTCATGGGAGTGCTTAGGCAGGCCTCTCCATATTACAAGACTCATATAGGGGCCAGGATAAAGGTTAAACTATCATGATCCAAGTGCTTTCCAGTGATCCTATACTTTTTGCTGCCCAAACAGGAAATAAACTCCTCACTTATATTTCTGTTCTTACATATACCAAGGCATAAAACTATTTGACACTGGAGCAGTCCTGCCTCTTATTAACAAGAAGTTTACCAACCTCATGAGGTTACCTACAATCAAAAGTAGTAAAACATGTAATCATGGCAGACAGCAGAAGTACCCCAGTCACCAGAGAGGCTAAGTTCTTCTGGGGCCATATAAAATTTTTTAAGACCTTCCTTAGTGATGTCATCATTCATATAACTAATTTTGACATGATACTAATACTTGATTGGATGAGGAAGACAAAGCTTCACATTGACTGTAAAAGCTACACTCTCAGAATACAGCAAGGCAAATTTTGTCATCATGTCTACCTAGCACATCTTGGCACACCCATGAGAGACCATGTGCTTGTAAAGATTACCAAAACAGAAGAGAAAAAAGACACCATTAAGATCAAATGAAATACCTGAATATATGAGATCATCCACATCAAAAATAGGAAGCCTCACAAGAGCAGGACATCAGATGCCAACTTTTTTCATGAATTTTCTTTTGTCTTCCAAGAGGTATTGCCAGGGCTATCCCCTGATAGAGGTATCTAACACAAAATTTACTGCAAGGAAAGCATTCCCAAGGCCAACCCATCTATTGCTTAACATTATAAGGAGATGATGCATTAAAAAATTACTAAATTAAGCATTAGATGAGGGAATCATAAGACCATCCAAGTCTTCATTTGTGCAGCTGTCTTCTTTATAGATCAAGAAGTTGGGGTGTTGAGCAACTTGGGTTATTGCTGGTATGTTCAAAGCTACAGATAGATGTTATCCTTGCTAATGTACTCTACCTAACTCTATTCAAGAGCACTACTGTAAAGTTCTGTGGCCCACCTTTGGCCCTAGATCAGGATGTATTTCCCAGACCATCAAAAAAGGTGGCCCGCGTGCAGGCAAAACCCCTCCAAAACCTGGAGGACTTGGCTCACACGGTAGATGAACGCTTTGTGTTGGCCTTCCCGGCTGAAGTTCTCATTTCTCCTTTGGGGTCCCCTCCAACTGCGGAAGAGACATTAATTCAGTTGGATTGCTTGTTGTCCTGGTGTTGCCTGGTCCTGAAACAATTAACAAACCAATGAAAAAATGCGGGCCACATGAAGTTGGAAAGGTCAAATCTGCAGCCCGGGAAAATTGGGTACCAAAACTCGCGACCAGAGGTGTCCCAGGTAGCTAATTCCTCTGGCCCGGGAGTCCCCTGGCCCAAAACAATTGGGTTCCGGAGCTCTCCGGTGGAGACGTCAGAGGAGAGCATTAGGGAAAATGCGCACCCTGAGTCCTCAGAAGGCTCCTAGCCAATAAAGGGGGCTGAGTCTTACATCTGTCTCTGCGGCCCCTATTTTCTGGGTCTCAAACCAAGGTAAGATTGGCTAGTACACTTTAATAGGATCCCCTTTAGATTGCACTCCAATAGCCCCTTTCATAACCCCTCCCGTTCTATCACCCCCCCTTTGCATAAAATGGAAGCATGGGCCGTCAGGTCCCTTGCTTACCAATTCCAATTGTTGAATAAACTCCTGACTTTGCAAATCTTTTGTATTTTAAAGTTTGTTTAACAATAAAGGCATTTATCCCAACCCTCGCTGTTGTCCCCACCTCCTGCTTTCTCTGGCCCGCCTGCCCGTCCGCCTGTTGTTTTTTGTTGCGAATTTTTCTGAGTATATTAATTTGGATCATTTCCTATTATTTACCCATGCACCTGGTCTGTCCGCCCAGTAGTTTTAGCAAAAAAAGGACACCTGCTGAAATCATGTTGTCACCTTGGTACAAGATGGCTGTGTGTATACTGGTGCCCATTTCCCTCTTGTTCTGGTCCTCAAACCAAGTCTTTTGGAGCAAAGTTTCTTTGATTTCTCAATCTTCTGAGTTTATTCCTAGTCATTTTAAAAATTTAATTGAATATCTCACCCAGATTCCCTTCAAACCGGGATCATATGAGTTGTTTTCTTGGTTGTCTTCTCATCTTGAAGAGTTGTTGCCACCTTTGGAATCTGTGACTACTTAAACTCCTTCTTCTGACTTGATCAATCCTTCCTCCTTGCGCCAAATCCCTGAGTCAAATACAGAGGCCCCTTTCACTTGGGATTGCTCTCTATGGTTACTTACTGGAGCCATGGTCATGGCTTTGGATGAATACTTATCTCCCCTTTCACATCCGGCCTCCTTTGGGAAGCCCCTTTGAGCAGCTATCCCAGTCTTTCACTGGATGGCATCCTGGTGGTTGGTCCCACCAGGATGGGAGCCAGACTTTGTTAGTCTAGCCCCCCTCTCTTACAACTACAGACTACAATAGATTAGAGCTTTGAAGATAATTACGTTTATTGAAGCTGGAGTACAATCTAGCCAGCGGCTGCAATCTATCCAGGTGTAACTATGAACTTGTTTTTGTCCTTTCAGGTGTCTATATCAATATATACTGCAACAACCCTTGTTCTTGTCCTTTCATACAGTTCTCAGTGGCTACCTTTGCAATAGGTCCATCTTTGCTGGCTGCGCCTATCCTGATTGGCTGTCCTTGGCACGTAATATGCTACTGGCCTTAGCAGGTGTACATGGCACTTCAGCTACAGCCTACACTCTTCTTGAGCTAGCCTACTCTCATTTATCAATTGGCTGTATCTCACATGCCTATTATTGCACTGGGAAACTACGCCGTATTTAGTTGACGCTTATAAATGGTCCTTAATTTGTCTTCCAACATTGGAAGGTAAAATTCCAGTATTCCATTTGTAGGGCTTAATCAGTGGTCCTTTTCTGGCTGGCAAGCCTTCTGCTTATTAATGCAACAGGTCAAATTGGAGATTATACACTGTATAATAGCAGACTCAATCCAATATTGACTTGTAGATTATCTGCCGTGTAATGCTGACCCAAACCAATAAGGAACCCAATTATACACTGTGTAATGCTGATCCAAACTTGGTATTTCTTAGCCATATGCACATCAATTGTGTGATATACTCATATAAGTCCATCAGGTTGGGTGGGACTGAGTTGATACAACGTCCAGTAGGATGGAATGAGCAATATACAATTGATGATTACATGATTACATGCTGTGTAATCAGTGATAATCATTATATTGGCTAACATTTATACGGCGTATAATGCTAATATCAATTATAATAAACTAGTAAAAATATGGCGTATAATCACTACACATTGGAATGATAATCAAGTGATCATACTGTGTATAAATGTTGCATCTATCATAATAAACTAACAATTACATGGCGTATAACTGCCATATCTATTATAATGCATTGGTGATTATACAGTGTATAATAGCTACGCTTAATAGGATATTAGCCTAGTGATAATACAGCGTGTAACTGATAATAATCTGTATGCAATGATTAGCCTGATCATTTGTGGTCAATAAGCCTAATCTCACATGGGGACTATGGCTTTTTACTGATTACTATGATCTTAAAAAAGCTGCAATTAAGAACAGGTATTCTCTGCCCCTGATTAAAGGCTTATTTGATGCCTTAGGAGGCTAAAATTCTTCACCAAGATTGATCTGAATGAAGGATACCATCAATTTTGAGTCAAATCTGAGGACATTACAAAGATAATATTCAGGACTAAGTATAGGTTTTTAATGTGTTTTTATAAATTTTGGCATGACAAATGCCCCAGTACCTTTGTGAAATTCATAAATTAAGTGGTCAGGTAACATATTAGGAGATGTGTCATAGTTTACCTTGATAAAATAATTATCTACAGCCTCACTAAGAGACAAAATTTAAAATATTTCTGTTTAGTGCTCATATTGTTACAAGATAGCCAATTATTTGCCAAACTGTTCAAGGGTGAGTTCTTTTTTGCCAAGTTTTTTTTTCTGAGACATATCATCAAAAAAGGTCAGTTAAAACCATATTCTGAAATGATAAGAGTCATACTTGACATTTCAGCACCTCATAAAAAGTGTGAACTCCACACTTTCTTGTGGATGACTATGTATACCAGGGGATTCATTATTGACTAGAAAGCATTGACCACCCCATTGTCTTCAATCACTGGCAAGACAGCCAAGTCTTTCTGAACACCACTAAAATAATGACACTTCTGCCACCTGAAAGAATGTATGGCTATAGCGCCTATACTCTAATATCCCTACCAAAAAGGGATCTAAAAACTAGAAAAAGATGTTTCTGACTACAGCATTGGGCAAGTACTTAGAATACAGAAAGAATATAAAGATCTCCTCAATGTTGCATATGAGTCAAGGAAAATCTTTGATGCCAAAAAAAGATACCCCATCTAAGACAAACAATTCATATAACTTGTACATTGTCTAATCAAGTAGCAATGTTAACAGGAAGGGGCATAAATATTTAAAGTGTAAATAAACAAAAATCACTTGTGACCTTCAAAACACAAAAACACTTCTAAAGAAGACAAGCTTAATAGATAAACCTTATATAAAGTTACCCCATGTTTATTCAGTGGAAACCAGACAATAAATCACTTAAAGTACGCTCACTGTCAAGTTTTTACTGTAAACATCTACTCTGTATCAATAGCAAAGGCCCTTATTGGCCCATGTAAATATGGGTAATCTTCAGAAAGGCTTCCCACTTGGTACTCCAATGGTTGTAAAAGAGAAGGGCCTCAAAAAAGTCTGTCCAAAAATTTTAATGATACTCTCTGCCACATATGGCTAAATAGAGACACTGTACCTTAAGCCATATCAACACAAAAGCTTGACACAATTCTTTGGTATCATGGAGACTTAGAAAACACCTGTAGAAAAAATCTACATAAATAACTCAAACCCTTTTATTGGTGGCCAAAAATTCTGAATAACATTGAAAACACGCTCAATCAATGTGGAGTGTGTGAAAAGTATGCTCACTCCAAGACACCACCAACTCTGTAATGCTGGTCTCAATAACATAACCTTTTAAGTTATGAGCACTGGATATTGTGGGACCCATGCCAAGAGACAACAAATAAAAATACATCATCACAGCCATCAATTATGCAATAAGTTAGCCTGAGGCACAAGCCACAAAAGAAAACAAAGAAATGATGCGAGAAATTTTATTTTCAAGGGAATCATAGTCAAGTTTATAAAATCTGAACTCCTAATTAAAGAAAGAGTAGCTTAGCTTACTGCCATGGACAACAACATCTACCTTGCCAAGATGGTATCAAACTCACTATTTCCAGTCCTTATCATCCAAAATCTAATAGAGGAGTGGAAAGATTGATAGTGCTCTTGTAAAAGAATTGAAGAAACTATCCTCCAACAATCCAAAAGCCTGGGTCAACAGGCTGCCAACAGCACTTATGGTGTGCAGAAAACAAGTTAACTACAATACAGGCAAAAGCCTGTATAAACTTGTCTATGGGTATAAATCTTCCATTGCTAGTACCAAATTAAGACCCCAATTAACTATACCTAAGAAGATACCAAGTAAAATTGACCTCAATGTACAACATGCTAGAAAAGACCAGGAGGCCAAGGAGAAGGAAAGCGTAAAGAGCAACAATACTACTCCAACAGGAGTAATTTCAAGTTGGAACCAGGACTAAGAGGACCAGGGTTTTTCAAGGAAGTCAAACCCAACAAAATCTATCTCATCAAAGAAATTGGGTCTTGTACAAGCTTAAATCTTATGCACCATGATTGACTCCACCTATGCAAGGCAAGAACCACATAGAATAATTAACAGTTACCTGTCCTCAAAGTAAAACTTGATCAATACCAAGCTAAAATCCTGAATAATCTCAAGAAAGCTCCAAAAGCTCTGTTTTCTAATACCCCAAAGGTAGATGTTTCAGCATCCACAATTAACCCCTATTAGATAAAAACTCCATAAGAATTAATCCAATTTTCAGCTAATTAGTGGTAATCTTACCACACTATTAAGTTGTACAGGGATAAAAAATTAACACTAAACAGGACATTAATTGAAAAAGCCCTGTGAATATTATGATTTACATGGACAATATGTGGTTTGTCACAATACTATATAATTGTCACAGTAAGTTCCATAATGCCGGCAATTATTCGACCAAGTAGAAAAGCTCAGTAAGCCAGAAAACCTTTAACAAAGCTGACTGATTTAATGGACTTGAATCAAATGATTGATTGCAAATGGGTTATGACTGCTCAAGTTTGCTGGTTGAATCTGATTCCCCCTGTAAGTTGATGTTGATAAATAAACATAACTTAAGGGGCACCAGATATGAAATTATTTATCAGCATGGTTGTCAGAAATTGGTCACCCAAGGGTTCTTTGCAACCTGGACCAGATACTCACTTGACAATGTGGAAGGAATAGGAGCCCAGAATCCAGGTGGTATTGCTTAGTCAATTTTTGATATATATTGAATAATTTTCACTGTTTCAACTCTAAGAGTTGAGTCCTCCCAAAAACTTACTTAATAAAAATCATATATCCCTTGGTCTAATTTACTTTTTAAAATGCATCCTGTTGTTGGATTGTTGCAATAAATCCCCTACAATTTTATTCTAAGCCATATCATTACTGAAAGATGGGACCCTGCAGTTGGAACTTTGTCATTGGCACCTCCCAATGTTGATTCCATGCCTGCCAATCTTGGGGGTTCCCCCCTGTTTTTGAAACTAAAAATTGTGTTGCATCTCAATGTCCTGAATTTTATTCTGAAGATACTCTGATGCTTTCACAGGCTATTTATCTTGGGCTACTTTGGTTAGGATTAATTGTTTTACTTAATCCTAGTATCTCAATTGGAAATCTTACAAAACAATAGCTGAAGCCACGTTGGCGGTTAATCATTAATTCTATGTGGATTTGGGGGTAATTCCCCACTATTTAGGAACAGCTTCATACTATCCCGCAATTTCTGTCACAATAATAGCCTTTCTCTTTATTCAATAAAAATCAATTCTCTTTTTGATTTTCACATTTATCTCATTTTATATATCACCAAGAATTTTATACTCAATACCACATTAACCTAATTTTTCTTTACTTTCCTTAATAAAAATTATCTTTTTCTATGTCAAAAACTATAGTGTCAAGTATATACTCCTTGGAAGTATAATAAACAAGATACAGAGAAAAATTAAGAAGAGAATGATAATTTATTTGATGTGAATTTTGAGGGTTATATAGTATCATGTAGAGCCACATGCTGTCTGTGTACGTCATGATATACATGTGGTTTGTCCAGGTAATGTTCTGCTTAGGAATAAAAAGGTTTGATCCCAATATTAGATGGGCAATTAATAAGAGTGCAATTAATTACAGTAGTTTTCAAACCTGTTGAGATAAACAAAAAAATCTCAGTCTAAATTTGAATCCAACTCAGTCTAAAAGCAAAATCAATTTGGATCCAAATCTATTGTAATTTACTATAAATTATTTATTTTTTGACTTTGTTTTTAGACTGAGTTGTATTTTTGGACAGATTTTTTGTTTATCACAACAGGTTTGAAAACTACTGTACTCATTTATTGGGGTGTTTCTTAGTGAATTACTTCCCTGAGAGGGAGTAATTGTAGATGTTGCAACAATGTAAAAGTGTCAATGTTAAAAATTTTAAGCATATCCTATTTTCAAGAATAAAATGAGCTTTTAAAATATAAAGATTGCTATTTTTATTGAAATTCTCATTTTTATTAGATTAATATATAGAAATAGCCTTGGGGCATATGGCAGTCTATTAAAATGTGGATGCTATAGATTTATATGTGGTACTTAATGTGACTGCAATGTCATAAATGGATTTGTGACTAACAGTGATCCCATAATTTAAGCCTATTTTACCATGTAACTTACTATAGAATTTATTATCAATAGTAATGTCAACAATCAGAAATGTCTAGAATTTTCTTGTGATCAATCACCAGGGTGGATTTAAGTAAATTAGAGTAGCACAAATAATCCTAAATTACTATGACATTGCCTATTGAGAATGCCATCAGTGGGGAAGTCAACACTTTATCTTTTTCATATCTGAAGAAAACTTCCTAACAACTTCATATAAGTTTATTAGTAAAATACCATATTCCCATCCCAAAACATTATTTTTAATATCAAAATAAAGAGCTTTGGTTATATTTTTTCTTTTTTAACATGCTTTTGTACTATGTATAAAAAATATTACAGAAACAAGTTATATTAAAAAGCTTACTTAATTTTGCAACATCTTCAATTACTCCCTCTCAGGAAACTAATTCCCTGAGTGACTCCCTGAATGATACCCCAACTAATCATTAAGTTGGTGACACTCTTATTATTTGCCCATCTATTACAAGGTCAAACATTTTGATTCCTAAGCAGAACACTACTTGGACAAGCCTCATGACTGCCATGATGTACATGGACAACATGTGGCTTCTCATGATACTATAAAATACTCTAAACTTATATCCAATAAAGTATCATTCTCTTTTTAATTTCCCCCTTTATCTTGTTTACTATACTTCTCATAAGTATATAATTGACATAAGTCTAATTATAACTCACAGTCCTAACACTTTTCACAACCCACATATAAAGATTTTTATTTTATATAATAAAAAACTGAATTTCTAATCTGGTTTAGTTTTTACTTTCTCTTTTACATTTATGTTTTAAAATAAACTTTTTTACATTTTTATCTTTTGTATATATCTTTCTAGTTTTGACTTGTTGTTTTGACCTTTAAAAAACACTTTTTTGTCCCATTTTTTAAGCACCCATTTCTAATAAAAGCCTTCAAATGTTGTTTTTTTCTATTGCCATTTATTTTTTATTTTTACAATCTAATTTATTTTTAGAGTCATTTCTCTTATTACTTATAGGACAAAACACTTATAAGCAGCCAAAAGGCACAAATTGTCTTTACAAGGCTCCCAAATTCCTAAAGCAGAAAGCATCATCCTCCAAAACGGCTGCACCCAAAACTCCTCCCAGAAATGATCCCTCCCCAAAACCTCCCATGAGAAGAGTCCAGCTCAGCCCACTGGGGTAAAGAATCATATGATTCTCTTACATACAACAGCTATTATAATCTGAATCTTATAAATAGCCTACCAGTAAGCAGCAGGCTGCCAAAAAAGTCCTCTCACAAGGATAAGTATCTCACACATGAGGAGCACCACAGCAAGCCCCCTCCTTCTCCCCCGCCTGCCAAACTCTCTTCCTTCTAGCTCATCTGGGGATGACTCAAAGCCCTGCCCTGATTACTTCCCTGACTTCTGTCATGCTCCTGCTGGCCCCTGAGAAACCTGCTAGCCCACAAGCTTTGTAATTTTGATGGATGAGCTCAAGGTTCCTCCATCCTTATCAAAGTTTTTCCACCCCATGAGTGTGATGAGTGGGTTGTTCATGATGGCTGATGGGTGTATTTCCAGCTGCCGTGATGCCAACTGGGGCTTCAAGAGCCAGTACTATACCTGTGGGGATGATTTTTGCCCAGTGTGTCTTGTTGAAAAGCGCTGGGACAAAGTGTAAACCATCACAGGTGAGTATACCTGCACCATGCCCATTGCTTACATATCCTGCCTGCACAAGCATTATCCTGTGCAGATGGTGCCAGCTTCAACAGATCTTAGTACCACCCAATGGGCTGTGCTTGCCTTAAGCACCTGCGTAAACCCAACCTGAAAAGGGTGTCAACCCATAATCAGTCAGTTAAGTCTGTAAGTGATGGGTGCCATGGCTCAAACCCCCTGTCAAGAGTGCCACCAGTATAAAAGGCCAGGCCCTCACTAAAGATCTAAGAGATTCTGAGGATGGTGAGATGCTCCTGCTCTGTGAAAATGGGGAGAAAGTGAAGGATATGATTATTGCCTGTGCCACACATCCAACCTGGGGAAGCTTAACACTGTAACCGCTTGGCTGTGTGACGGCACATTCTCTCCTGCCCCACCCTTTTCAAGCAGCTCTGGGTCTGTCATATGCAGGTTGACGCCCTTGGTTATCCCCTTGTGTTCTTTCTCCTTCCAGGTGCCAAGACTGAAGTCCACACCAGAGCCTTCAAGATTTTCCAAGATGCTCTAACCTCTATCCCACCAACAGCTCCCCCCTTTCCACACACCCAAGCAAATCTGTTCTACTCTGAGAAGGATGATACTGGCTTTCCCACTGAGCAGCCTGCTCATATGTGCCCATCAGGGCCAAATGTGGTTATAATGGACTTTGAGCTTGCTCAGCTCAGAGCCTTTGAGGCCACCTTCAATAAAGAAGTCCAGGGCTGCTGCTTCTTCCATTTTAGGTGGGCCCTCCAAAAACATCTCAGGAGTAATAAGTGCTCCTTGACAAGTGTACCAACGGTTGTGATCAAAAGTGCTGATTTGTCATCACCCAGCTTGCTGCCTGGCTTCTTGTAAGCCATTCAAACTATTTGCTTGTCAGGGTAGATTCCATAGTGCCAGGAATTGTTTGCCCGAGTTGGAAAGCTGGAAAGCTGTCAACTGGATTGACAGATTTGGCGGATTTCAATCAAACAGTTGATTGAAAATGGGGTACAGCCGCTCCAGTTTGCCGTTTGGATTGGATTCCCCCTTGTAAGCTGACACTGATAAATTGACGTAATATGTGAGTCCCTCAAGTCAACCTTACTTATCAGCATGGTTATCAGAAGTAGGTCACAAAAGGGTTCTTGGCAAACTGGACTAGGTACTCACTTGAAAATTCAGAAGGAATATGCCAGGCACCCACCCACTTGGAAGTAAGCTTCCAAGATGGGGAAAGATTGCAGAGGAATTTAGATCAGTCATAAGAGATTCCACAGGCAGAGACACCATTCCAGTATAAAATAGCTCTCCAAACAGGCAGTAAAAACCAATAACAGATTAAAACAGCCTAAGAAGAAGTATGCTCCTAAATAGCTAAGGAGGAAGTCAAAAGCCAGTGGGCAGAAAACCTGAGGGTTGGCTGGCTTCTTGGTGGACTGATAGTTCTGTGGCTCTTCCTTTTGGGGAGGATCAGGGGACAAGGGTGTTGCCATATACCAGGCTCCAGGAATTACTTGAAGCCAGGATTTCTTGAAGCATTGGGTTTGGGGGGGAGATACCAGAGTCAGCTTGTGTACCCAGCAAAATGCTGGCCCTGACAGCCTGCAACAAGATTATCCAGAATAGCCATTTATACCTAAGACACTCCAAAATGGAAGTCTTGGGCAATCTCATGGTTTGGATTAAAAGGATTGAGTTAACTAAAGTAAACAGGCATTTACTTGGGCAAAAGAACACTTTATTGATTGGACAGCTCTTAAAATATAGCTTACCAGCCTTTTATAGCATGATAGCAAGAACATAGTTTGGAGCAAATGTAAAAGGGATCAAAGATTTGAGGATGAATCTGGGAAATCTTGAGGTGGACCTGGGGAGTTTGGGGCAACTGGAACTTAAAACTAGAGCTTTTAAAAATGAAGTCATCATAATTATGATTTCAAAAACATAATAGCAATATGGGACCAGGTTATATTCCTACCAAGAAGGCCAAGCACTGGAAAAACTCTTATTTTCTCCACCCAGTGGCTGGAGAACTGGAGGAGGAGAGACAACAAAACCAGAGTTTTCAGTACCAGAAATTAAGTTAACAGCGTCAATTACTTTGGGGACGTCACTTTAGGTGCTTAAAACCAAATTAAAGATAGATTTGGGCTATTTGATTGGTTAAACCCTAATTCAAGAGGTGATGATTATCCCAGCTGATTAATTTCATTAAATTCTATTCCTAGCCCAGGGGATAAGTCCAAAGAGGACGCAAGTTTGATCCCTGTCCCTGTCATACATGAACCATTAAATCCAACCAGAACCTGACTAATAGGTAATACAGAACAAATATTACACACCAGTTCTTTATTTCTAGTAGTTCCCCCTAGAACTGGGCTGCCATAATCCTTTGTAGATTCTGTCTCCAATCTATTGATGGCAGGAATATTATCAGAAGGATATCTGAAAGAATAGGAGCCAAGAATCCAGGTGCTATTGCTTAGTCAAATTTTGATGTATATTGAATAATTTTCACTGTTCAACTCTTAAGAGTTGAGTCCTCCCAAAAGTTTTACTTGATATGATCAATATTCCCTTGGTTGTGCTTTATTTATAATACATCCTGTATCTGGCCTGCTGCTCCACATCCCCTACAATTTAATTCTTAGCCAAATTATTACAGGAAGATGGGGTCCTGCCCTTGGCGCTTTGTTGTTGTCTCCTCCCAATGGTAATCCAATGCCCTCAAATCTTGGAGTTTTTCTCACTGTATCTGAAGCCAAGGCACTTGCTCCATCTCAATGTCCCAAACCCTACGCTGAAGACACTTTGATCCTCTTCCAGGCTATTTATCCCTGGCTTTTTTGGTCAGGATTAATTGTTCTGCTTAACCCTAGTGATTCATTTGGAAAATTTACAAAACAGCATTTCAAGCTTAGTTGGTGGTTAATCATCAACTCTATGTGGATTTGGGTGGTGATTCCCCACCACATAAAGACTGCTTCTTACTATCTGGCCATTTCTGTCAAAGTGCTTGGCTTTGAGGCCAGCATGGAGCATGCTTACATGGAAAAACACCCTGCTATCTCAAGGGCTATCTTGAGTCCTTTGAGCACCAATGTGTTGACAAGAAGGTGACTGCCAGGGGAGGGGAAAGTGGGGCTACTGCCCCTGGAACTGTCAGGGTACCTGTCCTGGTGGTGAGATGAAGATGTTTTCTAGCCTTGAGGGTTGGCACAAGCACCTGAAGACCAAGCTTGGCGCCAACCTCAAATTGAATAAGCTCTACCAGAAGATCCAGGAGGAGCAAGCAAGAACTGCATTAAAAATCTGGGGCCTGGATAACCAGGTGACCCCAAAGAAGAGAAAGACCAAGAAGCAGGATTACCAGGAGGTTGTCCAGAAGGAGGTTAAGAAAAATTAAAAGGTGGTGAGATAAAAATACCTTAAGGGTGTGGCCACTGCCTGGCTGGTGGCTTTAATTAGTTTAATCAACTTTGCTTGCCTTTGCCTAGATATTGTTTGCTTTAAATCTTTATTTTTTATATTTATCTAGATGGTTGTCAAAACAGCAGGCTCAACCCACCAACAAGGTTCCAACTAAGCAGGTTTGTGCCCTGCAACTTGACCTTCCAGTGACCTGTAGCCAAACTAGAAAGTCAACTCAAATTGCCAAATCCAACAACATGAACAAATGCTTATCCCCTACAGTGGATACCTTGTTTTGGCACTTGACTCATTACCAGGATCAAGCCACCCCCCTTCACCATCCAAATGTGTGATCAACACAATAATGTTATGTTATCCTTGATTCACAATGACTATATAATCACTATCTCTCAATAAAGATTATTATCTAGCTTCTAAATATTTTTCCCCTTGTAGCTCTGCTAAAACAGCACAGTTACGACATGGTATTAATATTTTAGGCATGGATGATAAGTTTCAAGGTGATATTACAAGGAATATCCTATATCTTGTTAATTAATCTGTAAATCATGATGTTTTTGATTGTGCTTATATGAAGTATACTAAATAAAGAACCTTCATTTTCTTAGATTTTGTGTGGAGTTTATATTCATGTTTTTCTTTATTTCTATACCATTGCTCCAAAGTTTGGATGGTGACTTCTCCAGCAGCTTCAACTAGCTTTTTTATCTAGAAAATCTGGCTGGGTTGATAAAACATTTTAAATTCCCTTGGCCTGCAAATAGGGCTGCAGCGGATTAGAAACGGGATGATTACAGCAAATACCGTAATTGTGTGTTGCATATGTCGTGTCATTGGATTTAGGATTTTCCTAGATAAGGGGAACCCAAAATTTTAGAAATAAAAAACAGTCAAAGGGGGGCTCTCTTTTCTGGACGAGCCTGGTTTAATATATAGTTTTTTAATAAAATTATTTTTCAAGTGTAAAACAAATTTGAATTCTTATCTTTTTTATTTTAAAATCTGAAAGAAAAATATATCTTATTAGAAAATCCAAAAAAACATCTGTCTGTAGATGTGTACGGCTATGATGCTTGAAAATTTGTAGTCATGGCAGTTTTCCAGAATTGTTTCCAGATCTGAGACAAAGGGCTGCTTTATAAAAAACAGCCCTTATTTCAGATCTATCACAGCCTTACCTGAGAAGCACAAAATTGATGGGGTGGATTAAAAGATGTGCCAATCCTGAGGGAAGAAAAGGCAACTATTTTATGAAATGACGTCATCCTTAAGCCAATTTCTTCCTGGATTAACATAACCCTTTACCCTCGGCCTACAGATTTAAATGATGTGTCGGTTAGGTAGAACCTCATCAAGTGATATTCGATAGGCTTGGATATACTGACCAATAAACAAAAGTAAGCTTGCTAGATAAAATCGTTCAATAGACTTCTACGATGACTGCGCAATGGGAGATTACTTTGATTCGCTAATCCAAAGCGTACGAGCTAGAATCAATGCTAGCCATGCGGCAGAGATGTATAAAGGCAAGTGCTCCGATAGCTGGCAAAGCCAGTATGTCTTCCGAACCCAGCAAAGTATCAGGCGCTTTCACCAAAGTTAAGGGAGCCGTCAAAGAGACCACCGGTAAAGTCGTAGGTAGCGACGAAATACAGGCCAAGGGTGCCGCCCAGAAGGCTGAGGGCAAAGCCGAAACCCAAGCAGCCAAAGTCAAGGAACATGTTGAAGGGACCAAGGATAGCATCCATGGCAAAGCCAAGGACATCACCGGTGGCTTTATAGGTAACGAGAAGCTCCAGGCTGAAGGGAAGGGTGACCAAGCCTATGGCGATACAAAGAAGGCTCCCAATTTTTGAATTGCAAAATAAAGCTATTAAATTATATTGTTTGTCATTGTGATGCGTAGGGGTTTAAATTATATTCTCACCATCTGCGGAGATCAGGCAAGAATGAAACTTTAGTATTTTATGTAATTACTTAAACCATTGGTGCAAAAGTGATAAACCTCCATATCATGCTGCAATGTAGAAACGAAGCCTGAGTAGATGGAATGACTGATTTCTGGTATGGTATAATTAGATTAAATGAAAATTATTGGTTTAATTATTCATGGATTTCTTGGCATCGCCATACGCTTTGTCGGCTTTCCCCTCCGCTTGCATCGCTTGGTTGCCGAACAATTTCCCAATGCCGTACTTGATATTCCCTTTGGCGTTATGCTTGGCTGCCTCCCTACGAGAGCTTGCTTCGGCCGTCTCCGTTTGGACTTTGCCTCTCGCCTTCTGATGGGCGCCCTTGGCTTCCAGCACCCTGTTGTCGGTGACATTACCGATCTTTTCTTTAACTGAGCCCAATGCGCTCGTTAACTCGCCAGCTATTTTACTTGGCTCCGATGGCACTCTGCTTAGGTATCACCACTTTAAATACCCCAGGCAAGTCAATTCTTTCTTATGCCGACGATTTCATTCTGACGCCCAATTCGTATTGCTGACCAAAGCGGCAAGTCCTCCAAAAAAGCTGAGCCAAGGGGTGCAAGCTTGTCAGTCCAATACGTATCAATTTGCAATATCAGGGTTCTTCAATGAAGTGAGTTTTGTAAGTACCTCATGGCAACCTAAGGCTGCAGGTTTTGGTTAACGATGCCAATATATCTAAATTTTAATAAGCATTACATGAGCTTTTTCAGAAGCTGACAATAAATATTTTATATCAAAGCGAAAGCTGCAGAAAACCATTGCTGTAGCTTTAATAAGCTTCTATTTTAAAGAATATTAGAATGACAATAGTATCTGATAGCTATCAACTTGGCTTTCATAAGAGTGAACTGATACCTATATTAGCCAACGCGCAGAGCCTTACATTTATTAAAGCCTGATGAAACGTCAACCCTCCGATTGTTAGCGGATGATAAAAATTCTTAGGCTCAAGGTTGGGATATAAAGTTATCAATGGAAACCCATTGAAAAGTGATAAAACAAACTGTATTTGACTGTGGACGAGAAGATTGCAGTGGGTGCTATGGTTAAATGTTTGACTTCAATGTTACGCCCATATTTTTATCTTTAGACCCTTCATTTCCATTGACTGGAGAAATATCAGTAGAGGTACATCTCGAACCCATTCTGCCCATTTTATAAAACCCCAATTCCAATATAAATATATTAATTAAAAGATACTACTATACAAGAGTTACATTTCCAGTTTATTCCCAAGCGCCATATACCTGGTGCAGCACTAAAAACAGTTACGCCTTGGTAAAAATAGGGTCCTAGTGGTTGCCATTAAAGCCATCAAGGAGATATCTCCAAAGCAGGTCCATACCCGAGCTATACAAGGACCATTCTCACCTTACCTCCATGATCTTTCTAAAGTGTTTCCCGTCTAAATCTACACTTGGCTAAATCGCACATCTATAATAAAGCATGCCAACATTCTCAATTCCACATATCTGATATTGGGGTCCAGGATAGCCAAGCCTGTTCTTGACCTAGTAGATCACCCACCAGGACAAACTCCAAGCACTTGGGCTGCCATTCCAAGCAGCCTCAGGAAGGAAGTAAGGGGGATAATGCTAGGGAGGTAACTATTGATCTACATCAAAGTTTTATATGCCATTCAACAATGTTATAACTGTAGTAGGGCAACAGTTGTATAGGATAGGAGAAGATGACTTACCAGCTAAGTTTTTATTATAGAGAAGAAAGTAGTTTTTAAACCCCTGTGGCAAAGCCCTATAAAGTGACCCTGAAGCTAGATGGGGCTCAGTTTTGAATTTTTTGGGTGGCCGCTATTCTAACAGGACAGCGTTGATATGAATGTTACATTGGAAATTGGCAGTCCCATTAGTGGGTGGTTGATACTCTTTTCTGTCCTATTTAGCCAATGAGGCCAGTCAAGTCCATGGTCAACCCATGAGGGATTGGGCTTGTTGATACACCTTCCCCCTTGGCCTCCTAGTTGTCCTACTTATCTAGGATATCTTGAATTAGGTTGCCAGAGCATTGTACCATAACATTATATTTGTTAGGCAGTTGCCAGGATGATGATTTAATTTGACTAATCCCAGCATTACCAAGTCTCAGTTGATCATGGTGCATTACCTTGTCCTTGAAGAGCTTATCTAGACCTTGCACCCAATAGTTATGGCTCAGGTAGACTTGGATGAAATTTCTGGCCTTTTTTCTTGGGATGTAACTCTGATCTTTCCCGGTTCAAGGCCTAAACCCTAAAACCAACTTCAAATCTATGCAATATGGGTAATTCCATTGGTTCAACTTGTTCAGCCTCAATGTCTAGTTGCATTGCTAGAATCTTATAGATGTTTGGCTAGTCTTTGCTGGGTACCTTATTGAGTGGCACCAGTTTTAGGTCAGTTTGATGGTCTTAATTTCAGTAAAATCCCCAGTACCATCCCATATGGGGTATAATCACCAGATAGGGTTTGCCATACTCAGCAGAAAATCAAGGCTGTAATCAGATGGGTGGCCCAGTTCTCTGGGGTGTCAGCCAACATCTTGGGTTCAACCTTTACCAAGGACCTGCTAAGCCACCCAGCTCTTTTATCGGCTTGAGGGTGATGCAGGGTGGTGACCAGGTGATTGATTCCTTGCTTGGCTTGATATGCACTGGCTTCTTTGTGGTGAGCTCTTCACTGCCACTTGTGATCAGTAAGCTTGGGATTAAAGCTTGTAGATTGTTTTCTGGTCAAGGGAACCTTGAATATTATTACCTGTGTGTTGTTTTGTGGCTTTGGCTGCAGCCCATTAGGCCATGTGATCTATGTCAGCTATATGTGTTGGAAATCAAAGGATAATAAGAAGCAGTCTCCCTGTGGTGAGGAATCACTACCCAAATCCACATGGAGTTGATGAGTAACCACCAAAAAAGCTTCAAATACTGTTTGGTAAAATTTCCAAAAGATACACTGGGGCTTAAAAAATGATTAAATCCAACCAAAAGAGTCCTAGATATATGGCCTGAGAAAGGATCAAGGTGTCTTCAGCGTAGAATTTGGGACATTGAGATGGAGCAAGTGTCTTGGCTCCAGATACAGTGAAGAAAGCTCCAAGATTTGAGGGCATTGGATTACCATTGAGAGGAGACAACAACAAAGTGCCAACGACGGGACCCCATCTTCCTGTAATAATTTGGCTAAGAATTAACTCGTAGGAAATGTAGCACAGCAGGCCAACTACAGGATGCATGATAAATAAAGTTAGCCCAGGAGAATATTTGGTTTACTGAGTAATTTAGGGAGGCTCAACTCTTAAGAGTCAAACAGTGAAAAATTTCCAATATGTACCAAACTTTGACTAATTAATACCACCTGGATCCACAGCTCCTATCCTGTCTACGTCATCTAAAGAGGACCTTGTCCAGTATGCAAAAAACCGTTGAGTGGTTAATTTCTGTTGACCATTCTGATAAATGAGGATGTATTGAGTCACTCTTGGATTGCTTCTATTTATCAGTGTCAACTTGCACGGGGTGATTAAATCAAGCTGACAAACTGGGGGGCAGTGACCCATTTCTAACCAACTGTTTGGTTTAAATCTGTCAACTCAGTTAACTCAGTTAATGTTTTGCCCATCTTTTGAGCTTTGCAATTTGGATGGGTAATACCAGGCATTATGGAAACTACTGTGACACTATGATGAAGCACTCATTTTTTCTCCAAGGCATGTGCCTGATATATCTAGTGAGATGCTTTTTTTGGATACTTCCTGGGATGAGCAGAGTAAATTTAGACAGTGTTTCATCTCTGATCATCTTTCATAGATTTCATGTATAGCTTGGAGCTCAAGCAAGTACCAATACATCTTTGGCCACCAACTCTGGTATTTAGAAAGTACAAGAGGTTGTACCCTTGGGTATGACACATGTCCCAGTGTTATCTTAGGTCTTAGACTACTCTTTATTAGAAGAGTTCACAAAGAAAGACCCCACCCCAAGTTATCTTGTAGTGAGAAATACTGGACAACAGCAAGCCAATGTCAATTTTAAGTGGGTTGGATTGTATGAGCTCAGCTGCCCCTTTGGTTAATCCATTGTTTATGTTTTCCTTACCAGGAGGGGCTTGAAGAATCAATACCAGTGATTCCATGGGCAAATCACAGATACAGACAGGATAGAGCATCTTCCCAATCAATTTCCTGCCCAGGCTCATACCCAAGGAGCATAGAGTATTACTGAACTATCTACATCCACTATCCTGACGTCTCAGAAGATTGATCCACATATTTTGGCACACAGGGGACCTGTGATCAGTTGCCCAGGTAAATATATTATGGAAGTCCAACCAACAACACCGCTCAATGAGACAGTGTACCGTAGCAAGCAAACCTTTATTGTATGTAGGGTATCCACATTATCTGTCCCAAGCTTGTGTGACTCATACGCTCCAGGGGAAAATTTCCTCCCTCAGGCCTGATATGTAGGATTCCACCTGTCACCATCTCATAAGCTTCTTTATCTAGGTGATAATCCCTTTGCTGCAAGAGATGATGAATTGTGGGGCCTCAGACAGCTTTTTATAAAGCTGGCAGAAACTTTATCCTTACTGGCGGGTCCATCCATGCCTTAAGCAATCCTCAGGATCTGAAGGAGGGGCTCTGCAAGGGAGCTGCACTCTGGCATAAACTTCAACGCTGGATGTCTTTTTCCTGAAAAGTGAGGATCTCTGAGCAGCCTTGGGAGCTGGCATATCTTGCTTGACGGGGGCCCTTCCAGGGCTCAGCCACAGTTCTTTTTGCCAATCAAATGGCTAAAGATTGGTAGCTGCTTAAGTTAGCAACTACCTGGATGGCTGGGATTTCAGCCAGATCCTCTTTGATTCCCGTAAAGCAGTTGATAAGTCTCTGAAGTACTGTTATTGATGTCACGGTAAGTTCCATAATTCCAGGTATTATTTGGCCAAGTAGGAAAGCTTGGAAAGCTGGAAAACCTTTAACAAAACTGACTGAGTTAATGGACTTGAATCAAACAGTTGATTGAAAATGGGTTACAGTTGCTCCAGTTTTTTGGTCAAATCTGATTCCCCCTGTAAGTTGACGTTGATAAATTGACATAATTTAAAGGTCATCAGATATGATCTTATTTATCAGCATGGTCATCAGAAGTTTTTCACTCAAGGTTTCTTTGCAAACTGGACTAGATACTCACTTGACAATGTGGAAGGAATCAGAGCCCAGGATCCAGGTGGTATTGCTTAGTCAATTTTTGATATATATTGAATAGTTTTCACTGTTTCAACTCTTAAGAGTTGAGCCCTCCCAAAAATCACCTCAATAAAATCAATTATCCCTTGGTCTAATTTACTTTTTAAAATGCATCCTGTTGTTGGATTGTTGCAATACATCCCCTACAATCTTCTCTAAGCCGGATTATTACGGGAAGATGGGGTCCCGCTGTTGGCACTTTGTCATTGTTGCCGCCAAATGTTAATTCAATGCCTGTCAATCTCAGAGCCGTTCCTCCTACTGTTGAAGCTGAAACTCATGTGCTATCCCAATGTCCTGAATTCTATGCTAAAGACACTCTGATTCTCTTGTAGGCCATTTATCTAGGGCTTTTTTTGGTTGGGGTTGATTATTTTACTTAACCCTAGTATCACATTTGGGAATTTCACAAAACGGTATCTGAAGCAGTGTTGGTGGTGAATCATTAACTCCATGTGGATTTGGTGGGTGATCTCCCACCGCATGGAGACAGCTTCTTATTTACCCCCAATTTCCTTCACAATTGATTTGCCTGTACAAGTCAAGGCCAATGCTATAACCCTGGGGGTAGACTCCATGGCGCCTAGTAAAGATTGCCCTACCCAGGACCAGCAGCAGAAACTTTTGTGCCAATCACCCCAAGAGAAGGATGTACACTGTTCCAGATAGCTTGTTGGTACTGTCTAGGGGGAGATCAGAGGCAGAAATGTGCATGGGTTTGGAGTTGAAGAGGGTTTCATATTCATTCAATAGGCAGGAAGTAAGCCATACTTATCTTTAAACAGATAGGGCTCTGCTAGGTGCCAAATGCCTTTACAGTTGAAGCAGGTCAGCTCTTTAGTGCAGGCCAAGAGATCCTATTGACAGTGTTTTCTCAGAGGCGTAATCCTTAAATTTGGGCTTCAGTAGGCACTATTTAAGATGTGCAAGCTGTGAGGAGCATCTGACAGGCAGTAAACTGCAGGTAGAGGGGCTGGCTGTCAGTGAACCACTTGAAGGGGAATAAATTCCTGGTCTTGGGGAAAAGGGCCCCTAGATTTAGTCCTGATATTAGAGACCTAATTGGAACCCTGATCATTTCTAAATGACCAAACTTTCCTAGGAATGCAAGCCTCTCCATTAGGGAGCTAAACTTTCCTAAGAGATAGTATCCTACCAATTAGATCAACAGGTGGAAGGAAGCATTAGGTCTAACCAGGGAGACTTTAGCTTTGGGAGGCAGAGGAGAAGAACAACCATACCGGAACTTTCTTCCCCAATGACTGGAGGGATACTTAAACCAATCATTGGCTAAGAGCTCCTCTTGGTGGGACTCATCAGGTGAAGAGTTTTGCCAACCTGTATTGCGGGTAGGTCCTTCTAAGGCAAGGAAAATAAGCAGAAGTAAGGTTAGACACCAGAACAGGAATAAAATTTCTTTTGTGGTTCTAAAAACGAGTCAAGATAATTATGAGTGCAAGAAGACAAGGTAGAAGAAATAAGCTTTATTGCTAGAAAAAATGAAAAATGATTTATAAAATACTTAAATAACTAAGTATAGTCTGAAAACAATTGAGTGGACCTTAAAAAAAGAGGGTAAAATTTCAGGGTTTTCATAGTTGGTGACTAGGAAGAGGAAATAAACTAGCAGGTTTCTCAGGTGGGAACCAATTTTCATTTGGAGATTGACAGAGCATAGGAGCAAGGAACATATCAATGGGCTGAACTGTGGTTCCAAGAGGTTGTTTAGTTAGTTTACAGTGGCAAAAGTGGTGCTATTCAGGCCATGTTCAATGTATAAGTGGTTGATTAAAGCCGTCAACATCTTTAAATACAGCTGATCAGATTCAAAGTGTATAGTATGGTTATTTATGATCCCCTTATTGTTTATTACATCTTGAGCGTAATTCAAATGAATTAGTTGGACTTAATTAGGTAATTTAATATCAATTATAGATATGAGACTAACATTGATTGCTTCGACAGGATTTCAGGTTCCATCCCGTATAGGTCATGACTTTCAAGTTCATTGTCACTTTGAACTAAATTATCATTAACTTGTGCTTCTATTTTGTGAAAAAAAACAACTCATATGATTGAGTTAGTCTGATAAAGGATCACTGACACTGTCAGTCCAGAAAGATTGATATTAAGATGGCAGAAGGCTGAAATAAATATGGAAAAAATGGGGGAATCAATAGTTAATAAAACATTTATTTAAGAATGGTGATAAAGCCTGTTGTAGAGCCTGAGTGTCTGTATAGTACTCCCTTGTCAGACTTTAATTATAATAATTGGGAATCTAAAGGTCAGTAAACAGGGATTTGGGCGGGTTGCCTGGGTTTCAGGGCAGAAAAATGGCACTGGACATGAAGGGCTTCCATTGTATGGCTCAAGAAGAAGTGTTTTTAAACCTTCTATTTTATATTAGAATTATTGGGAGTTGCCTATTAATTGGTATCATCTTCATGGGTGGGGGTCTCATTGGCTGCTTGGGTTGATGTTAGGCTCACCAGGTCAATAGCTAGGGCCTCATTCTCTGCATTGGGACAGTGGATGCAGGGCACTGACAGGGCAGCCTGTGGGGCATTTGAGGGGTTTCTTTGCAGCTATGATCACCAGTGGGTCAGATCAAGGAGAATTCAATCCTCAAAATAATGTGGATGAGCAGGCGCCTGGTCCTTTGTGCTGGCAGCTTGTGGCCCACATGATCAGGGTTTAAACCCTGTTCCAAACCCTGGGTTTAGGAAGGAAAAAAACATCACTGACAGTGTGTATCATAAATGATCATAGATTCTTGTTCATATCTGTCAGGAATGACATTTTTTCCCCCCTTGAAGCCCAAGACTTGGAGCAGGTTTTGAACCTGGCCACAACTGCTTGTGAGCTGTCATACCTGAGAACAGGGGGACAGCCACCCAAGTTTTTTTGGGATTGAACCCCCTTAGACCTAAATTGTAAATACAAATGAGGATGCAGGTATAAGCATACATTTTCCAATAATGGCACTTAGCAGAGAACACAATGAACTGCCTAATAGAGGCAAAGAAATTCCCATCATTCACCTATTGAACTTGATATTTACCTTAGTGGTCAATCAGGGCTCCTCACCTGAAGAAAAAAGCAGTCCCAGGGGCCTCTCCCAAAAATATTGCTCAGGAGCAGAAGGGTTGTGCTACTCTTCCTGAAGATAAAGCCAATGATTGTCCTTTCTGTGCAGGTGTTATCTTGCTGTCTCAAACCCCAGAGATCTTGATCATCTGAAATCCTATTTCCCAATTTAATGATGAATCTCATTTATTAGATGTAAATTATGACAACAGGGTATTATATAAACCCCTGGACCCTGCCTAGATTTTATTGCCATTTTTGAATAAAGGTTATGAGATATTGGGTTTCCAAAATATTGCCATATTTAATCTTTTGCTATCTGCCAATTCAACTCCAAACCTTTCAGCCCACCTGCCCCGTTGCCTGGAAATAATTGTCCCCCAGGTGCCCTCTTTGGTCCCGTTCACGTCACCGAGTACCCTTTGAAGAAGAAATATAGAGATAACACCTCTGATTGTATACCAATGCAAGATCCCTTGACCCAAACTAAAGAGTTGACCAGATGTAAGAGAAAGGGCCCTTGGTTCATTACTGAACCTTGACTGTTATAAGTTAAGTACAACTTTCTTCCTGCCTACCAACTGGACATGGAGCCACCCATCACCCCAAACCAATGCCTGTGTCCACAACCAAGCTCCATGTCATGAATGACATTTCAATACTTGTATTGAAAACCCAAGAGTTGAACCCCAGTCATCTGAAGGCGGATTGCCCCCAGGATGTCCCAGGACCCACTGACCCTGTCGTGAATACCACTATTCACAGTATTTTGATTTTGCCTTTGGTGGGCCATTTTGAGGACAAATCTCTTGCTTTCACTTTTGCTACTCGAAATGAGTTGATGACCAATTCAGGAAATACAATTATTTGGTTTCCTGATCCCTGCACAACTCACTTGCCTCACTAATGCAGGTGGCGAGTGATCCTACTGTCCTGGTAGTGTTTTATGGTATTCTCAACTACTATATATTCCATTTCCTTATTCAACAATAAAATTAAGTTCTATTCACATTTTTGTCTTTGTGTCTTCTGTACTTCTGCGCCTCTCTCTAGCCACAACTAGTAGAAATTATTCTTCCAGGGCCGCAAGGTAAATACATTTGCCTTCCCTGTCATCTAACCAATACTTAGTATGAATCAAATCCTAAGGTTAAGATTTCCCGTTGTGTGTCTGTGCCGCGCCTCAGAACACAACAAAAATGGTGCTCACTACAGGGGCTGTAAGCCCCTTGGTTATCCCTTTTGCATCCACGTTTTCAGGTCCTTTGCCTCCGCCTATACAAGAGCCAACTTCACCTGAAATAACCTGTCCTCCTATTGAGGAAGATATTGCCAACCAGCCTATTACCCCCACAATACTGAACCTTGGGAATGGTCCCTGCCTAATTGCTTACCCCATGGGTACCCCTGACTTAGATCAAGTCATGTCGGTAGCCCTTGGGATAGCCTGTGAAGGAGCCATCCCTTGCCTTCAGTTGCAGTTCAGTTGGGCTGAATACTACAAATTAATTGTGGCTCCTCAATTTCCATAACATCTCCTCTCAGCGGCTGGCTCCACTGAACACTTGCTATCATCCTTTGTGCATCCTGCCTTGGCCCACCATCAAATGGTGTTAGGGCTCCACGTCCAAGAAATCTCGTCTCTGCAAGCTGCAGTTACTTATCACTGGGACCAGTTTGCTGCCTATCAACAGTAGATTCATTCCCTGTTTTTGTTGATATCTGACAATCAACACAACTCTGTCACCTCCCAGGCCTGTTTGGTTAATCTTATTGAACAAATGCGCCAGTCTATCCCCAAATATGTGAGAGAACATCTACACAAGTTTCACCAGCTAGAACAACCCTGGAAAACTCAGGTGGATTCCACCTTAAACACTTATCTCACTGACTTTGAGTGACTTGTGCAACAGCTCAATGCCTTCAGTACATATTCCTTTGAGCAGCTACAGCAGGTAGCGGACTTTGCTGCTAGCAGCCTTAATGAACTCAGTACCGCATTTGAGCAAGAAAGAGTGGCCACCGCTGCTACCATAGCCAAACTCCAGAGTCAAGTAAATGAGCTATCTACGCCCAAGCCAGATGTTCCGCCCTCTCCCCCTTCTGATGACTTGGTGGATAGGGAACAGAGAATATGGGACACTATCCAAGAACTACGTTCAACTACTTGCAGCCAGGGACGTTCTGCTAAGGCGCCTCAACCTGACCCCCAGGTTTTGAACTGACTACCCAAGTTGTGGAGCTACAGCAAGAAATTGCCGCCCTACGTGCAATGATGGCAACTGCTGCTAGTCCAGTTGGGGTTGTTGATGAAGATGACTGCTGCCCTGACTTATCTGGAGCAACTCAAATTCAATGCACTAGGTAATCAATTGCCCTAGCTAACAAAGTGGATCAATTGAAGCGGTACCACACTGAGCTGGATAGAGATGTACAAGAGATGAATGAAGTAATCAAATCTGTAAATGATAGATTTGCCCCTTGCCTCTCGGTGGGGCCATCCCTTACTTCACGTCTGGCTGAACTCTCCACAATAGTGACCACCCAAGGTCAACGCTTAGATGCTACTGCACAACAGACCACTCAAGCTGCCAATACTGGGGCCCGTGCTGTTGAGACTCTTACCACCCTTGAAGAAAGTGTTTGCCAGCTATGGGCTAGACAACCCCCCTTGGAATCTGAGGCAGAGTTTTCCACACGTATCAACGTACTTTATAGCAACAATGGTGGTCCAACTCCCGAGGCACATTTTAAGCCTACCTTTAAGCAAGTCTTTGACCCTAGAACCTCAACCATTGCAGCTTTCCTCACTATCTATGAAACTGCCATGCAAAGAGCATCAGATGACATCAAAAAGGAACACATCCTGACCTGTCTACACCCAACCTGCCAAGAGGTAGTTGTGCCAGAACTACCCTCCATTGAGATATGGGAAGATATGAAGCAGCTTTTGATTGATGAGTTTGGCAGTGACCTTAGCCTGGAAGCGAAAAAGGATGCCTTCATGCACATTGCTTTTAAACCTAAGGAGACACTAGCCAAGTTTGCAGACAGATTCTACATGGAAGGACAGCAATTGATTACAAGCAGACAGTTGACAGCCCATGAAGCCTACATGGCTTGCGCTCAAGCCCTCAAGGTTAACCAACTTCTGTGCCTTCACTTCAAAGCCCATAAGGCTATGCTCTCTTCCATGAAGAGCATAAAGACGTTGTTGCAAGATATGCATCTTACCCACTCTGGTGCCGTTATCAGGGAAAGTCAAGCTGCTTTTAACTCTGGTTCATCTTCCCGTGGTCCTTGCATTCTTACTATGAATTCACAGAATCCTCCTCAATGCCAAGGTTACCACAACTGTGGTCAGATAGGTCATCATTCTCAAGTCTGCACCAATCTGCGGGTTAAAGGAGCTGGTCCAAAGGATTAGGCGGGAAAAGAACAGTCAACCTAGAGGCAGAGACGCTCTTGGTTGACAATTCTTCCCAGTCTCTTCCAATCCCTCCCTCTATGAATGAATCTGAGCCTTCTGATAATGAGGCTCCTTCTATCCTCCTCCTATTTCACAATATCTCTGAAGACTCTGACCTGGATGATTCTGATATTGTTGACACTGATGCATATGGGTACTCTGTTCTGGCCATTCCCAAAACCATTGCAGTTCCCTATAAGTTACGCTCAGGAAATACTACAACTACTGCTAAGCCTCTGCCTGAGGCTAAAGAGATTGTTTTGCACCCTTACCTCAATCAGGCCAAGAGGTCCCATGTGCTAGTGGAGTCGTCAGAAGAAGCTGCTGAGGTTGCTGACGCTGTCTTCAAGAATGTGTCTGTTTTGCTCCCCCTCCAGACTGTTTATAAGGAGTTCCCAGGATTAAGATGTATGATTGAGAAGTGGGATAAGGAACTAGCAGAGGCTCAATATATCCTGGCTGCCCTTCCCCCCTTTGGCTGCACTACCACTCGAGTAGAGATATCCATTCAAAAAGTGAAGATTAAGGCAGTTCTAGACACTTGCTTGCCAGTCAATGCTGTATCCTCAAAGCTTGTGAAGAAACTCAAACTTGCCCCTGACCTTAATTATCACCAGTTGTATG
Source organism: Entomophthora muscae (assembly GCA_014839935.2). Lineage (NCBI taxonomy): Eukaryota > Fungi > Entomophthoromycota > Entomophthoromycetes > Entomophthorales > Entomophthoraceae > Entomophthora > Entomophthora muscae. The sequence goes on along the minus strand of QTSX02004333.1, from coordinate 220,569 downwards.
GCATGGCTGGACTTTCTATGACCCGCGCCATAGGGGCTTACTCCGCTCTGCCCATGCGGTTTGGCAAGCTTCTCCTAGCCGCGCCAGCAGTTGTCCTGGAGAATGAGAGTTATGATCTCCTAGTTGGCACCCAGTTCCTTAGGGAATATAATGGGATAATCAACTTGAAATATGGCTACCTCTCTATTCTAGGATATGAAGTTCCCTTAATCTTTGAAGAGCCAGTTAAAGTTCCAAGGAAACGCCTCAAGACCTGCGCCTTGGAATATCCCACTGGGGTTTTCAACTTCAAGTATTGCACCTACTCTTCAAACATGAAGTGTCCATCCATAGCTTGTCCTGCGTCTGAGGGGATCCCTCTCCTAGCCACATCTGCTGTTACCATCCCACCTGGGTCTCAGGCCATCCTGGACTCCCAGATATCTTATGAACTACCTGAACGCACCTTCTTGGAGTTGTACTCTCCCCCCTCCTTAGGATGCAACAAACCTTACCTCTGTCCTGTGATCCTAGATGTCTCTCATAAAGACCCTGTTCAGTTGTTGGTAGCCAACCTGACTGCAATTCTCATGACAATATCTAGGGGACAGGTTGTTGGATATGGCAAATTGTTGGGCGCTCCTGACGTCCTGTCTCTTCATCCCTTTGGCACATTTCAAGACTTTAACCTACCAGAGGATGAGCCGCAGGTCTTATCTCTGTTCACTGCACAAGACTTTACACAACTGTCCCTGGTTCAACAGAAAGAGGTGTTAGATTTACTAGACCAATTTTACAATATCTTTGTCAAGGACAGTACCAACTATGGGTTAGCCAAAGGCGTTATCCATCAGATTGACACTGGCAACGCTCCTCCCTTCTGTGCTAAACCATATCACTGTAGCCATTTAGAGGACGCCCAGGTATCTAAAGAGCTCAAACAACTGTTGGACGCTGGGCTTCTGGCACCTTCCCAAAGTCCTTGGGCATCCCCACTACTCATCTTAAAGAAGAAATATGGGGGTCATTGTATTGTGATAGACTACTGTTGATTGAACTCTTTGACCAAAAAGGACTTGTACCCCTTGCTGCATATTGATGATGCTCTCTGACGTCTTGGAGGCTCTAAGTTTTTCTCTGCCATGGATCTGGCATCTGGATACTGGCAAGTTGACCTATCCCCCAAGGATTGTCAGAAATCCGCGCTCATTACTTCTGAAGGGCTTTTTGAGCCTAGTCACATGCCACAGGGACTTTGCAACGCACCAGTCACCTTTCAAAGGGCCATGGACTCCATCCTTTGTGACTTGAAGTTGTCATGCGTCCTAGTGTACTTGGATGATATAACAGTCTTCAGTGCTACCTTCACCAATCACCTGGATCATCTCAAAGAGGTGTTTGTAAAGATTCAAGAAGCTGGCCTCAAACTGAAGCCTTCCAAGTGCGCCTTCTTCAAAGAACGTCTTGAGTTCTTGGGCCATGAAGTAACCCAGACAGGGATTTTCCCAATGACTAAGAAGGTTGAAGCCATCAACAAAATGCTTCCGCCTACCAACTTGTGAGAAGTACAAGTCTTCCTGGGGATGATGGGCTACTACAGACAGTTTATCCCTGACTTTGCTGATACTAGTGAACCATTAGTCCAGCTTTTACGTAATTTCCCTTTTGAGTGGACCGCCAGTCAGCAGCAAGCCTTTGAGACCCTTAAGCAAAAACTCAAAAAAGCTCCCATCCTAGTGTATCCTGACTATGACAAGGAGTTCATCCTGTACACTGATGCTAGTGATTTAGCTATTGGAGCCATTCTGGCCCAACTGGACAATGAGGGTGTAGACCATCCTGTGGCTTACACTTCCTGCGTACTAAACAAGCATGAGAAGAACTATAGTGTCACGGAGAAGAAGTGCCTTGCCGTGTTGCATGCGGTCAAGAAGTTTTGTCATTACATATACGGCATCCACTTCACAGTTGTCACTGACCACACTTCTCTCAAATTGTTACAGCAGCTCAAGGAACCTGAAGGACGCCTAGCTAGATGGGCTCTACGCCTGCAGAGATACAACTTCACGGTGCTCCATTGCCCTGGAATTCAACATCAGAAGGCTGATGGGCTCTCTAGAATGCCTATTCTTGCTTTGCATCCTGCAGAGGCCGGCCAATTATACGAACTAATTGGGTATCCTTCTTCTTGGGAAAGCAAGACAGAGGAGGTACAGCTGGCCCTATCCAAGCTATCCAAAGATACCCTTATACGCAACAATCAGCTCTTCAAAAAAGTACAAGATCAGTATCTGCCTATATGTACGGCCCAGTCTTTGCCTCTTGTTGGTGTCACAAGCCCATAAAGAAACTGGGTATGAAGGCATTGCCAAGACCTTTGACTGGCTTCAGAAGAACTACTTTTGGGAGAACCTTTGCCTGCTGATCCCAGACGTCATTGCTAGCTGTCACAACTGCCAGCTACAGAGGCCTTAAGCTGCTGCCCACAAGTTTAAATTAGTTCCCCCTCAGCATGCCTTTCACACTGTTAGCATTGACACAGTAGGTCCTCTTCCCCGCTCTCGTTCTGGGTGTTGCTTTATTCTGGTTGCTGTTGATCACTTTAGCAAGTGGGTAGAGGCTCGCCCTACAAAGGACATCACGGCTAAGACAACTGCTGCCTTCCTGCTACAAGATGTTTTCTACCGCCATGGCTGTCCTCAAGTGTTGCTCTCAGATAATGGTACTAACTTCAATGCCAAGCTGATAACCTCTGTTGTTGAAGCTTTGGAGTCCCACCAGTCCTTCTCTGCCCCCTACAACCCTTCTACCAATGGGGCTGTAGAGAGTGCAAATTCAACACTGGTCTCCATCATGAGAAAGCTCACCTACTCTGACGCTGCTAATTGGGACTTGTACTTACCTGCCGCCCTCTTCACATACCACCTTAGCAAACATTGTGTCACTGGATATTCCCCCTTTGCTATGCTATATGGGCAAGAGGCTACTACTCCATTGCTCTTGGGGGCCCCCTGCTTACCTCAGATAAGGCCATGAATCCTGACAACCACATCAAAGATTTAGTCAACCAAATAATTAATATTCAAGCCACTTCTTACACTTCCGCATATAAGACTAAGATGCTTGAGCTCTCTCCCAACAATGCTGGACGCTCCCCCTGCCTGAGTTCAATGTTGGCGACCATGTCCTTTACTACCAACACAGAGTAGGTGGTTGCGCACACAAGTTATATTCTCTGTGGATTAGCCCTCTAGAAGTAACCTTTAAGCAAGGGTCCGAGTACACTGTAAAGCTCCTGTCCAGTGGCCGTCCTTTTGCTTGAGTACACGCAAAGTTCCTTTGTAAATAACACCCCCCTAAGGCTAATCTAGGGGAGGGCAATGTTGTGAATACCAATATTCACAGTATTTTAATTTTGCCTTTGGTGGGCCATTTCAAGGACGAATCTCTTGCTTTTGCTACTCAAAATGAGTTGATGACCGATTCAGGAAATGCAATTGTTTGGTTTCCTGATCCCTGCACAACCCACTTGCCCCACTAATGCTGGTGGTGAGTGATCCTACTGTCCTGGTAGTGTTTTGTGGTATTCTCAACCACTATATATTACATTTCCTTATTCATCAATAAAATTAAGTTCTATTCACATTTTTGTCTTTGTGTCTTCTGTACTTCTGCGCCTCTCTCTAGCCACAACTAGTAGAGATTATTCTTCCAGGGCTGCAAGGTAAACACATTTGCCAACCTGTCATCTAACCAAGACTTAGTATGAATCCAATCCTAAGGTTAGGATTTCCCGTTGTGTGTCTGTGCCGCGCCTCAGAACACGACAGACCCGTTAAGTCACGGACTCAAATTGTTAAATTACCCTACAACCTTCTGGCTTAATGACGAGGATTCCCTGAATGGTTGCCTGATTGCCGCCAAACTAGTGCCACTGAAGGCCCACACCTGCGCAGGAGACGTGGCCTGCCTAAAGGAGGTTAGGAAAGGACCTACTACCAGCCCTTCCAACAAGTACCAGCTGTTGCCAGTCTTCAGTCCAGAAAGAGTCTTGCAATTGGCCAGCTCAGGTGATATGAACAACAGCAGCAAAAAAAGTATTGTCACTTCTGATCTCCAAAGCCAGCCCAACCAGGACCCGCCAAACCAGTGCCACTGAGGGGCCAGGCCTACACAGAAGTAGTGGCTTGGACAAGGCCCATTACTAGCCCTGCTAATAAGCATGAACTGCTGCCAGTCCCCAGTCCAGAAAAGGGAATGCAATTACCCCGCTCAGGCAACATGGTGAACCTCAGCGGCAAAATTAAGCATTGTCACTCCTTTTTGTCAGAGCAAACCCAACCAGGACCTGCTGCTCTCAAGACCCTAAGCCAAGATCCAGGCCCTGTCAGCAAACCGCCCATGGACCTGAAGCTGGCAAAAAGCAAGGAAGCAAAATCACATGATATAAGAACACTGGCAGTGTGATGATGGCCATATTGTCATTTTTGATAATAAAGTTTTATGAACCTTTGGTTTGAAAAAATCTTACCTTACCTAGTCTTAGTGATCTTCCATCTTAACTCTGTTCAAGTAGACCATCAGGCAACCGCCCCCTCTGGAGACCAACCTGCCAATCCTACCCAGGCACTATACCATCCCCCAGGAGCCCCCTTTGGACCTGTGTATTTTACCAAATACCCACCCAACCCGGCCTACGCCAAGTACGACTTGGAGACCATCCTTATTGCTGACCCCTTGGCCAGGACTAGAGAAACTGAATACATAGGTCATGAAGGAAAGTGGTACAAAAGACCGCCAAGGTTGTTCAAAGACAAATACAATTATTTTCCTGCCTACTTTGTCCCCATGATCCTGCCCTTAACCCCAAGACTGGCCGCCCAATGGAACCCTCTTCTGCCACTGAGACCATGTCCACTCAACTGCTTAGAGTACTCTACATTACTTTGACAGGATTGGCGGATTCCATGGTCCCTAACTCTGGACCCTGGTCTTTACTCGGGCAATCTGTTTCTTACATTATCAAGTTAGCACCCATTATATGGTGAGCTTTATCCACTGGCTAGGCCACTTCCTGCCCCAAGCTGCCTAATGCCTCTACCTATGCCTGGCTTTCTGACACTCCACCTAGATCACACTAATAAGCTATTTGGGATCATGTACATCACACTTACTGGGGTGATTGGCACCATCATCCCAGCTTCTGGCCCATGTACTTGGATAGAGAAATATATATAATACCTCTTTAAGTTAGCACTAATCTTATGGTGGGCTCTGCCCACTAATCACTCGGCCCACCCGGTCCCAGAAAATAATGGGCTGGCTGCCCAAGATTGGTACCCTGGCACAGATCCAACCCTCAACATCAATGTTGGCCAACCAATAAGAGAAGAGAAAGGCCTGCAAGATATTTTTGTTCCAATGAACGACAGACATGAAGCAGGAGACAGGGTCTGGGTAATGAACAGACAAGAGAAAATTACAGCCAAAAAAGTAGGCCCCGCTATCATTCTAAAGGTGGATGAAAACAGTACTTGCCCAGTGCAAGGCTTGGCAAGAAAAAACAGGACAAGGCCCTGCACCATGATAGGCTTTTTCCATGCAAGGCCCACCCGAAGCAACATGAGACGGTTATCCCAGCAACAGAGCAGCAATTGGTGGAGTATGGAGCCTGCACACCTGAAAACCTTCCTGAAGACCTTATAACCGAGGAAGCTGACCTTTAGCTGGGGGCGTTGAACCAGCGGAGTCAACCCCCAGCAAAGTTTGGCACAAGAGACCCTGTGCCAATCAAACTGGCTTCCTTACAACCCAAAGCCAAATGCAGAAGTTAACTTGAGTTATCAAACAAGGCAACAAGACCAACTGACAATCCTTACTTGGTGGACAGCTTAATTTGGCGGTTAACTCATTATGAGGATCCAGCTTTCCCTGTCCAATCCAATTGATTGATTGTCCCAGTCTTGTTCCTCTTAAAACAATTCCTTAAACTATATAAGTCATATATATCAATAAAGATAATTACTTAGTTTTCAAAATATTTTCCTCCTGCAACTTGCTAATCCAGCACAGTTACGACACTTTGGATGAAGTAGATTAAAAAAGGTAGGTCAGAAGGGAGGGATACCTTTATTTAAAGGGAAGAATATGGGCATATGACTTGACCCAGTTTTCATAGTGTATACGCATAATGTTTAGAGGACACCTTTAAGGTGAGGGGTTCCCTGGGAACTTTTTGCCCTGCACCTGTAACTTTGAACTTTAGTGTTTCTGAATCGATCCTTGGAGACATGGGTTTTCGTGGGGGCAATCAAGTAGGACATACAGTTATTCAAATTCTTTACAGAAGCATATGTAAGATAATGACCTTAGGTTTAATTATAGGGCTGGGGTAACCTAGCTAGGAATTGATGATAAGTCGAGATACTGCCTATTGTGGCTGGGGTGATTTTCAGGGGCTGGTAAACAAAACAAGGTGTCATATGATCCGTCATTATGTGATTTGTTTAACTTGGAAGGATGTAAAGTGGAAAGGAGATCAAAGTAACTTCAATAAATCTATCGCTCGTATGCTTGACTTTAAACCTCCAGAGGTATGGTTTGGATTTGTTAATTGGAGGGATCCGTTTAGACCCTTCAGAGTGGATGCGTTTCAGCTGTGAAATGGTTCGTTGGCTGAGGGGTGTAACTGCTGGATCGTTAAATGATGTAATAGCTACTTGTAATAATCTAGCCAGCTCGGGTTACTGGTTGTGGATATCATGTCTAATTAAGCAGTAAGTAAAGTGTCTCCTTTATTATCTCAAACCAAGCCTGATGACTTCCTTGGCTTGGTTTAAGACGGTTGATCTCATTTGAAATTTGCGAAACAAAAATCAACCATTGCTTGAACGTTATGAATCGATATGATGTCATGTTTACACGTGTTGGCATGTTTCGCTCCCAGCTTCGTATCTAGGGAACTCCTTTCAAAGAAGTCTTTTATTATGTTTAAATAAAATAGAAGCACTTTCTGACCAGAACTTGAAGCCAGCCCTTGAAAGCGAAACTGATTTTGGAACACGTGTCATGTTTGAGGCGGTTCAAACTCTTAATAAAAAGATATTCATAAATACTATGTTTATCAGCTGAATAAAGGGTATACTACATCGGTCTGAGGGAGTGTGTAGTTTAAATCCAAAGACATGTTTAAGCAGGGGTATAAAAGGGCGGGGTAGGCAGAGAAGAGATCAACATGCCTTGCAAACCAATCCAAACCACCACCGACTTCAGCGCCAAGGACTCCATCAAGGAGAGAATCGACTTCAAGCTGCTATCTGAATTCCCCTCAGCCGAGTTCTGGAAGAGGGAGATTAGCAACTCTGACCTTCCCTCGCTCCTGAAGAACGACGAGTACATCTACACCGATTTCCCCACCAAGGTCCGATTTTTATGAAACCAAGCACTCCAGCAGATGCTATGTGAACCTTACCGAGCTTCACTTTAAAAACTTATGGCTATTGACATGATTTGTCCATACTTTCAATAAAAAAAACTTATGGAAATCAACAAATTTTATAAGCATCCCGCAAACATGACAGAATGATTCAAAGTACTGAATAGATGTGACATTTAAAATAGCACTTATACCTGATGCGGTGCCCTAACTGATGATGGCTAGGCCTAGAAAAAGGATTTATCTTTGATGCTATAGAGCTATGTAAAAATACAAACAACTGCTTCAATGATATCTAAATCATCGCAAAACGACAACCTTTAAACAATTGGGTCATTATTTTTCTTGTTATGCCTAAGCGCTGGACTGATTATTTTATAACTTAATTACATTATTCATATTCAAATTATTCAGAAAGATTAAAATACAATCAATGTCAAATCTTTAATTGATCTTGGACTCAGAATTTTAAAAAAAATAATTTATCAATTTTAGAACTGAAAATTGCACATTATAATATTGCTGGAAATATCTTAAGTGCTACTGCCTACTACAAGCTAAAAATATTTATGATGAGTTGCATGGGAGAGTAATAGCAGCCCCAAAGCTATAAATACTATTACCCTATCTTTGGCTCATCATAAATATTCTTAGTTTGTTTCAAAAAATGTTATTGTTTTTGAAAGACTGATAACTCTATTTAAAATACACCCTCTAGTAAGCTGCCCTACTTCATGAACTTGCCCTAATGCACCACTAGCATCTTCTGATATTTTTGTTTCTCTGGTATCATCACGTGATTTCAAATGATAAGTTATCTCAGAATATTCTGAGAAACTTTCAAATGTTAAAGGTGAAGTATACAACTTCCCATCTTTCATCAAATATGAAAGATTAATGCGCAGATTTTTAACTTTGAGCTCTCTCCTTATAGGCCTAGCTTTTCTCTCATAAATATAAAAGAATAACTTTTGAGAAATATTTGAGCCTGATAGTGGTGATTTATATAATTCTTTTCTTTTTTCTTCTTGCTCAAAAATATTTTTAATATCATTTATATTCTTAATATAAAGCTGATTTTCTTTCTCTTTTAATGTTTTTGATATTACACCAAAGTGACCATCAACAATACTTTTCCCATGACATTCTACAAATCTATTGTATTTAATAGACCCTTTAATGTATTGCAATGCCTCTTTAAATAGATAATATAAGAATTCATAGGATCTAAAATGGTTTCATTTATCAGTCCATACTTTGATATTATTTATTTTTTTAAACTTATCTGATTTAAGACTTATTAGACATTCACCTGAAAACAAAGAATCATGAGAAAATATTTGAGATAAAAATCATGGTATTCATATTTAACTTTATTGTTTTCTTTAAATACCAATGCAAACCCCAATAAAGAAATAGGTCTTTTGGAATAAAAACAGTTATTGGTTTCAATTGGACTACCACCAACTTTTAAATTCTCCTTAAAATCTATGACTAATACATGATTCATTATCTAATTCATTGATATCTTTCTTATATTCCCTATTTTGATGAGCATAAAAGTCTTGGTGCTGATTAATAGCTTTTAAGTCACTGTTTATAGATTCTGGCAATAATAAGTTTTTACTTTCAAATTCTTCTTTTCTTTTTTCTAAGGATGATTTTAAGTTATAAATATTACACATGTCAGTTTGTTTTTTACTCTTTATTATATTTTTGGTATTAATCTATAATAAGTTAAAAGTGATATTGAAATTTCATTTTTTATTTTCATATTTTCATATATTTCTTTTTTGTTTTTAATAGAGAATATTTTATTTCAGTTGAATATTCATTCATTTCTTTTTCAATGTCTTTATAAATTTTTTCTGGTGTTTTTTTTGTAAACTGGCTTGTTTCAAAAGAATTTTCTAGTAGTTTTTTAATTATTTTTTAATTATTTCTTTTTTAATGAATATTTATTATCTTTTTGGCTTTTTTTGTTTAAGCTTACATTTTTATTTTTATTTATTTTTCTTGAGTATTCAAACTCACTTTTGGTTATATTGAATCCCATATCAGTAAGCTCTTTTAAAGAGTAACTGGAAGTAACCAGAGATCTCAAGGCTGGGAGATGCTTTTGAGGAGCAGATTTCAGAATATCCTTTAAGTTGTCAATTATCCCATTTAGTTTCTGATTTTGAATTAAAGTAATGAACTCTGTTTTTCCAAACTCAGTTTGAGTGAGGAAGTGATTGATGAAGGAATTAATATTGACTCCAGAAACAAAGAGGAATGCTTTTTTTAGCATAGCAATTCTTTCTCTTTTTGTTGATGCTCCCATTGAGGAAAATGGCTTCATGGCAGAAGTAAAGTTAACAGATTTCATAATATTGGATTTGTGATTGCTGATAAAGAGATGCTTTGTAGAGATGCCTTCAAAAGAGTGCTGGTTGCAGGAATTATCTCTTTTTGTGAAGACAGTTTGAAGTAAACCTTAGATGGTGCTTTAGCTCTTATATACCAAGCCTTATGACACCATTCTGAAAAAAATGATGTGACAGCTTTATTTACAATTTCATAATTGTTGTAACTGTGCTGTTCTAGCAGAGTTACACAGGGAAAATATTTAGAAGATAGATAATAATCTTTATTGAGAGACAATGATTATATAGTTTATGTGAATCAAGGATAGAAGGAACAAGATTGGTGATCACACGGCTGGATGGAAGAAGGGGGTGGCTTGATCCTGATAATGAGTCAAGCGCCAAATTGAGGTATCCACTGTGAAGGATCATCATCTGTTCATGTTGTTGGATTTGGTAATTTGAGTTGATTTCCTAGTCTGGCTTTGGGTGACCAGATAATTGGATTGTGGGTCACAAACCCGCTTGGTTGGAACCTTGCTGGCAGGTCAAGCCTGCGGTTTTGACAATTGGCAAATATTGTAATAAGTGAATCATGAGGCAAGATATTTATTGTGAAGAAAATATCAAACTACTTGTGTAGTTTGTAGAAATTGATTGTTACTTAAGGCTCTTGGGTTTATCTTGATGAGGTGATCTTCTTGTATGTAATATTTAATCAGCTTACAGATACCACCAAAGGTGGTTCTGTAAGCTGTTACCTGACCTCCAAGGAGGTCAGGATTTGATACCCATGCAGTTAATTTTTATGAAATTGAGTGTGGGACATATGCACCTTGCTCAGACTCAATTTTTTGTGCCATCACCCACTTACAATAGATTGCTAGATTTTAATCTACAATTGCCACAAGCAGGTGGGACTTTGGGACAGGTCCCCCTGGGTGGCTAGGCTTTGGCCTGGCCACACCCAGGAAAACTATGTCCATGACACTGAAAAAGTCCTAGCATGAAATTTTCCCCAAAAAGGCCTCATAATCATTTCCAAGAAAGGTCTGGTATTCTAATTATTAAGTGAATTGAAAGAAGTTCTAAACTAGATAAAAAAGAAAGATTTATAATATGTCTAAATATATCTGCAAATACTCATACACCTTACATTAAAGAGAGAGGTGCCGTTAGAGCCCTCTTCCTGGGACAAATTTTACCCCTTCTAACCCTAATTGATCAGGATATCTTTTCCCATAAAGCTATTTCATCCCCAAACCTAGGTATCTATTCACCTCACTGGCCTAGGAGGCAACAGCGCTCATGTTGACACTAATAGTGTCAGCATGGTCACTGTCAACTCAATACTCAAAATCTCCTATGTTTTTTTGCTAGTTGCACTAGCTTAATTCTCATTTTTTAAAGCGTTCAGGGGTGTGAAACCAGAAAAGCATCAAAATTGTGGCCATCTCAACACAATTTAATATTTAGCTTAATGGAAATCTTGATTTAATCTAATTTTTCCTTTACATTTACTAATAAAAATAGTTGATTTTTTATTTTTTACAATGTAAAAGTATCAATGTTGACACTTTTTAAGCCAAACTTATTTTTAATACTAAAACTGAAACATCTACAATAAAAAACTCAAGTGTGAATTTAAAAAAATGATTACATTAATAGATAGAAAATGGCATTGCACATATAGCTGATAGTTGAAATGTTCATGTTATAAATATATCTGTGGCACTTATTATGGCTTTAATATATTAAGTGAATTAGTGGCTAACAGCAATTCAATAATTTAAGTGTGAGTTACTATGTAAATTGCTATAGAATTTATAATTAAAAATAATGTCCACACTCAGAAATGCTGTCTATTTGCTTGTGATCATCTGCCAGGGTGGATTTAAGCATTTTAGAGCACCACAGTTAAGCTTAAATTAATATGCCACCTTTTATAAAGAATGTGTAAGTGAGATTGTTGACACTTTACCTTTTTCATATCTGAAGACAACTGCTTAACAATTCCAATATGCACAATGGTAAAATATCATTTTTCTACCCCCAAAACATCATTTTTAATAAAGAAATAAATAGCTTCAATAATTTTTTAACTTATTTCCATATGGTTTTTTTAGTTTTATTATATATAAAAAACACATAGAAAATGGTTAACATTTTCTAGCCTGCTTAAATTTAATTAAGTGTACTATGTTTTTCCATAGCAAATTTTGAAGAAAATGTCAACAGTGTTAATGTTGTCAATAATAATGTCTAAAAAATTTTTAATCAACAGTGAGTGTCAGGAATTTATATTGACTTGTTCTACCTTGGAAAATCTTAGAGGCCTGCCAAGTCATCAATTACAGAAGCTTCCAATATATTGCTGTTAAGCTTACAGTAGTTTTAAAAGCTATGGCAACAAGCAAAAATACTTTAGATTTAAATAAAATCCAACTCTCAGGTTAAATATACACTCTGTTAACAGGGTTTATTGGCATTAATGGGCAAAATGGGTCAACACAGCAATGAAGGGCTTACATGCAAAGCAAAATCATTCAAAATACAATCCAAAATACATTGATTCACAAACAAAATGGTGTGAGTTGACTTTTGGTGTACATATGTTTACTATGTGAATTGGTGACAAAATAAACCCAAGTGTGGTATGTCAAAACTCAATCCAAAAACAAAACACAATAGCAACTCACTATTTAAACAAAATCACTCAATCAGTTTGTGCAATGGGTTGTAATCAAGAATGATACCAAGGTATCTAAAATAAGACACAAGATCTGAAACAAATTTTTTAAAAATATTGTGTTGGGTGCCTAATTTGGCGTAAAATATGGGAAAATGAGTGGAAATTATTTTGGTTATTCTAAAATGGGTGTGGTAAAACCAAAAACAACTAACTAAGAAATAAAAAAATTCTATAATTGGTATATTGGGTGGGAAAACCTCTAATTAAATATCCATATTCAGATAAAAGCAAAAAAATAAAATTAGGGAGTAACTTAATTTAAATTTATTTAGTATTTTATTAAATTTTAAAATGGAAGGAACACAACACCAGAGTACCAATGTACCTGTTGTGTGCCGCAGTTGTGGTTGCCCCCGCGGGTCAAAGAATAGACTTAGTGCAACACAAGTGCCTACTCAGGAGGGAGGTGGGAGAGGAGAGTTCTATAGTGATGCTGCACTGACACATCCAGTTCAAGGAGCATAAGCTGCTAGGGTGCGGAGCATAAACCCTCAGGTCCCAAAGCTGACCTGGAAGCCAACCAAGGTCACCACTACAAAGAAAGTTAGAGACAAGGAGGTAGAACTTACTTTGTATGTGTTTGAAGTGTGACCCGGCAAGAGTTGGTCCCGTCAGCCATGCTGGAGAAGGTGAAGCCTGTACTTGATACTAGCTACAAGCCCTACGTCAGTGATGGCAATCAGGAGGAGGACAAGGAGCCTGAGTTCTACCAAACCAATGAGGAACAGTTAGTGCTAGAGAAAGTTGCTGTGTTTTACACCAAGTTGCTCATGCCCTGTGTTGTGCCCAACACCAACGAGCCAATCCCCACCGCAAAAAGCCCGCTCACAAGCACATTCCTGACATTAAGTGCATCATTCTTCTCCAGCTCATGCAGGAATCTGATGATTACAAGGCGGCTGCAGCTCTTGTTGGGGTGGATCCCAAGTACGCCTCAAAGACCTTCAACAAGTTCATTGATACTGGCTGAGTCCTTGCCGCGGAGAAATCCTTGCGTGTTTCCACCATGCTCACCAAGGAGCACAAATGGGCAATCTGCCAGTGGATCACCCGGGACTGCCATCTTGAGCTGGAAAATATACAGACCATGGTCAAGTCTGCTTTTGGGGTTGAGGCCTCAATTTCCTTCTATTATCATTTGGTCAAGGGAATGTGCTTTTCCTGGAAAAAGCTCAGGGTATCCCCCTACAATTGGAACAGCCCAGCCAATATCGAGACCTGGAAAAATTACGCTGAGGCGTACACTGCCCTCAAAGCCAAGGGGACGGTGAAATTCTATTCTATTTACAAATCAGCATTTGCCTTGTTGATGTGCAATGGGTATGTCCCCAAAGGCTCAAATGACGGGATGGCTTGACATGCTGCAGTCCGCGCCACAGCATGCTCAATAGTGGCTCTCCTTGGTCCAAAGGGGGTTGAGCTTTATCAAATGATATTGGGTTCTCACAACAGCTGTACCTTCTTGTCATTCCTCTGATTGGTCCAGAAGCACCTGAGGCGCACAAGCCTGGGCTTCACCAATGTGATTGTGTTGGACAATGTTGGTCTCCACAAGGTGGCTGACATTCTTGAGGAATTCCAAATGATCAACACAAGCATTGCAGTGGGCCCCCAGCAATTGGCCACAGAAAATTTGCGCCTTCTCTTCCTCCCTGCCTATTTGCTCTTCCTAAATCCCATTGAGGAAGTCTTTGGGTGGCTCAAGAAAGTTGTCAAGTGAGGAACCCCAACAGGGACCAAGGACCTGTTTGATTTGCTGCAGGCCGGGATCCATACCCTCCCAGCTGAGACCGTGGCCAAATTCTATGGCCACGCTGATTCATTCATCCCCGCATGCCTAGCCAAAAAGCCAATCAATTAAAGGCTTAGTGTGTCCAATTTTTTTATATTTTCTAATTTACTATTCAAGATTTATTGATTATCATTTTATATTTAGATGGTTCCACGCCCGCAATCACATTCAGAAGATCTATCAATAGAAGTAAGTAATTTATTTATTTTGTTATATATTATTTAATATGTCATCTGAGGTTATCCCAAACACTTGATACTGAATTATGAAAATATATTTATATCACTTTTTTCAAATAAGTATAAAATAGTCTTAGAAAATTAAACGTAAATTGTAAGGTTGAAATTTATTTTATTACCGTATTATTTTATACTTTTATGAAACCCACTTCCGCAATATATTTTGAAAATCTTGTTTGCTAAAATATTATTTGAAAAATTATTTATAATATAAAAATATAGTAGAGTATAAATATATTTATTGATATAGAGATAAAATTAAGTGCACCTATAATGGGTTCAGCGGTATGTACCCACCCCACAATGAAGGTGGTGCACAACCTCCACCGCCACACTGTGGACAGTGGATACACCCTTATTAAAGTATTTGCGCCTGCTGGTAAGAGAAAGGATGGTGAGGTGGGCATGGAGGAGCAGCTTTTCTTGTGGGGCTGCAAACCTGAAGATGCCAGCCAGGACCAGGGCGTCCTGGATGACGTGATCCACCAAGTTGTACCCAGGGGGGACCTTCTACCTGTCCAGTGAGAGCCTGGCCTTGTCAACCCCAAGAAGGACCCTGTCTAGGTCCTCTACACTGGCGCTCATCCCCAAGAAGAAAAAACACCCAAGGTAAACAACAAGGTGAAGCCTTTGTCCAGCAAAGGCTTCTGTAAACTTGCACAATTTGTTGTATACAGCGCTAATCTTCTTCTTGTGCTTGGTTTTGGCAAAGGTCAGCTCCATAGCTGCAGGGACCCCCGTCTTGTTGGCACTCCAGGCCAGCCCAAAGTCTGCCAGGAGGATTTTTGTCTTCTTTACGGCTGTTGTGTCTGCAACAGCCAATTTTGACACCACACGCCCAAAGTTATCCAACAGGTAAGAGATGGTATGCTTCACCGGGAAGCAGAAGCAAGCAACCACATGAGCCTGGCCTATCTCTGGTATATTCTTGAATGGGAGCGTTGCCAGGACGTCCCAAACAAATTCAATGGAGTTTACACAGTAAACTCCACTGAGGTTAACCGGGTCCAGGCAGACCAGTTGGGCATCCTTGTAGGCAGTAACTGCCCATTCAGATGCCCCCTCACCATGCAAAAGCCCAGCCAATGCCTCCCTGGACATTGGGAATGTACCATGGATCCTGTCTTCAAGCTCCCGCAAAACAGGGGGGACAGAAAAAGCTGCCTTGCCACATGATTAGCATAGTTGGCATAGAAGGTGGGGGGACAAAAGGGACCAGGACCCAGCGGAGTTCACCATCAACATCTTCTAAAAAAAGGTAAGTATTTAAGAATTTTTGTTAATTATAATTTTTAGGTTACCTTCTTGGGTTTCTTCCTTGCCGGCGGCTTCAGCCGGCTTTGCCATTCTCAGTGCAAGCAGTTGTGCAGGCAATTTGGTATCCTCTGCCCTGGCACGCTTGGCGGGTTTGAGGTGGGCATACATCTCCGGGTCATCAACCCAGACAGACGGCGCAGAAAGATTGTATGCCTTGAACTGGAGGCCCTCAACCACAGTTTTTTGGATATTTAGTAAGCGCTCAATTGTCTTCTCAGGGATGTCAGGCATTTTTGACATTGGTGCCTTTGCAGACACCTTATCAATTTTGCCCCCAGTGAGGACAGCGGACTTCACTTTGGCTTTGACCTTGCAGTCAATGTCCTTTATTTTGGCAATCACCAAGTTGAGGTCCTTCAGAAGCTTTTCCAATTATCTCATTGATTTTCTACTAACCTTTCCATATGTTTTCATAGCTTTTGCCCCAATAAATTCTGTATTATTTTGATACTGTTGCCTCTTTGTTTATTCTTTTTTTCCCATTTACTACATTATCCCATCTTTTTACCCATTGTGCATATGTTTTACGCTCATCTCAATATGTGGTGTTTGCTTTGTGTTGGCATTGTTTCCTTGATTACCATATTATTTTTGGCGCTTGTCATAGCCCCTTGTGAAAATAGTAACAACAATTTGGTGATCAGCTAAATTTGAATTAGAAAATTATAATCTTAACTGTTTTAGATAAAGTTGTTACTGATCCAAATTCAAAACCTTAATGATAAACTTTAAGCCAATTAGGAGCTGAGTGAAAAAGTGATTGTTGTGACATAAAGGGTCATTCAATAATGCTTTGATGCATGTGTGCTAATTAATATGATTGGCTGGATGTTTTGCCATTGTACGCCATTGCTGCTGTGGCAAGTTGTTGATGGACTAGTGCTAACCCAGCAGCTGATTGAGCACTAGTCCATCAACAACTTGCCACAGTGGCAATGGCGTACAATGGCAAAACATCCAGCCAATCATATTAATTAGCACACATGTATCAAAGAATTATTGAATGACCCTTTATGTCACAACAATAGCTTTTTCACTCAGCTCCTAATTGGCTTAAAGTTTATCAATATGGTTTTGAATTTGGGTCAGTAACAACTTTATCTAAATACAATTAACCTATAATTTTGTAATTTAAATTCAGTTGATTACCAAATTGTTGTTAATATTTTCACAAGGGGATGTGTTTGGGTGCTAAAAATAACTGTGTTCAGGATCTAGATACACAACATAGTAAATATATGATTTTATAGAAATAAGCTGAACATAAAGAATATAGCCAACTATAAACAAAGAGAACACAAACAATTGAAATTCAAAATAAAGATAATATAAATAGAAATTTTTTGGGACCAGGGGGTTTATTGAGGCGGAGAAGAGTGATGCCTAGTAGGCAGAATGGTGTGGGAAGGAAGCCGTAGAGGCGGTGCTGTCCTGGGGGGTCTGGGATTGGATGGGTTGGTTTTGCAGGTGGGGGTGTTGGTGGCAGGGGTGGAGGCAGGAGGATTGCATGTGATGGCCGCCATATACCGCTCATTGTACTCCTCATCAGTCATTGGCTGGATGGGCTGGTAGGTGGCTGTGGCACAGGGTGGGAGGCGCTTATCCTTGTGTGATTGATTTCCCATGTGAACATGGGAAATCATTTGCGCAAACAAGTCAGCCACCATTTGGTGACCAAAGAGAAAATTGTGATCAAGGACCCCAAGATAGAGGTTGTTGAAAGCCTGAGGGTGGCGCTCCTGGAGTGTATCTCCAATATTAAAGAACACAACATCTGCCAGATGGACATCAGCGTGACCAGCTGGGTACACAGAGGCCTGGTGCCCACGTTCCTGGAAGGCCTCAAGGGTGGTAGAGCTTCCCTCCATCTGATGGCTCAAAAAAACCTGGTATTTGGAATTCAAGCCATCCCAGGAGTTGAGCAATCCACTGAGGATGTGGCTGTATGAGTACCTATCAATGAAATCAGGGTTTGTTAATAGTAGACAAAACCCTTGGCTGAAACAGCCAGAAATGCACCAATGAATGTCCCCTTCTTGACCTTCTTCTCACCATTCTTGGTGGCGGCTTTTCCTTGCTCACCAAAAGCAATCAATAGCTTGTAATAGGAGATGAACATGATGTCATCTGATAAACTTGTCATGCATCAGACCAGGGTGGATTCAATGGCATGATTATATGGGGAATCCTCAGCGCCATCCCATTGGTTGCCGGCAAAATATGTAAGAACCCTAATTGAAGCCACCTTTCTGTGCATCCAGAGCTGCACCATGCGCTCAGACACCCAAATACCATGGTGCGCAAGTTGCTTCCGGACCTGGGCTAAGGGAAGCTTGGGGTCCCGCTGGAGGAGGTCAAGCATTATTGGGTATGCCTCATTGATCTGGGACTCTGTGGCCTTCTTTGGCTTCTTGGCTGTCCCAATTGGATTTCCCTTATTCATCAGGTTGTTGAATTCCCACATTATTGTGGCTCAGGTGAATTTTAATTGGATGGCTATCTGATCCCAGGACAGACCCTGCAGGTTGAGTGCCACAATTTCCTGAAGAATTTGGGCAGTGATTATTCTGCGTTTGGGATGCTGGGCGGGGGGAGCTGAAGCCTGATTGGCTGAGGGAGGGGCAGGTTGGGCGATGGCAGGAAGTTGTTCCAAATCAAGGTTGCCATCCTGATTGGTTGGTTGATGGACAGCTTGTGTGGGGGTAGGTACAGGAGCAGGAGTAGCACTGGGCTCAAAGTGACTATTGAAAAAATCAAAGCCATATGGGTCAGGTGCAGGTCAGCTTCCTTGTTACCTGCCTCAAAGGCTTGGGTGTAAACAGGTGCCTCCACGTTCTGAGCCTTGCCTCCATTGAAACTGGTCTGGCTGCTACTGGCTTGGCTGCTGGCGCCGTCAAAGATATTTCTTGTAAGAACCACTGTAAAAAACCTAGGATAAAATCACTAAAAGTAGAAATTTTAAAATTTAATGATTTATTTTTATTGTAATCTCAAGTCCATATTTGGAAGGTTCTCAAAACCTTTTCATAAAAATATGGAGCATTGAAAATGGATAAAATGCCTATGTTCCTAAAATAGATAGCTGTTGATTGGCTGTTAAATTGATAGTTTTCTATTTTAGGCTTCTCATACTACACATCTTGTGTTAGTTCATTTTGTTTTGTGCTTGTGTAATCTCACTTCTAGATTGCTCAAATTTTGTTTCATTTTGGTCCTTCTGTTGGTGCCTCATATGAATCCTGCTTGGATTATAATATACTCTGGAATAGAATCCATCCTTTTCACTTGTTGTGTCAGTTCATTTTGTTTGTGGTTTGAACTACACCACTTGATGTTTGCTTTAATTTTGTATAATTGGTTAGTGAAATTTTGTTTTTGGTTTGAAAGTTCATTTATTAACCAAAAATATTTAAATTAATTGAATCCTGAATCTTGCGCAACTTGGATTTTGTTTAAATCTGAAGTATTTTTGCTTGTTTCCATAGCTTTTAAAACTACTGTAATTGATCTAAGAAGCTTTCAAGAAGTAGAGTCAAGCCAATTAATGCAAGGCCAATTAGGAGCTTCCTAGGTCTTCAATTGTGATCAAGTCCTGATTGGCTAGAGTTATTCCAGAACACTCTAGCGAACCGCTGGGTTAGCAGAAAAATAGGTTTGATAACAAGGCACCTGGAAGATGATGAGTTTTCCTGAGAATAGCAAGGATTGGGATTGATTTGAGCTGACAGCCCGCCAGTGCCACTGCAAATTCCTGCTGTAAAAGGTTGCTAGGTGACCTAATTAATAATGCACTAAAAATAGAACTATTAATTGGCACTGCCACTGCTGGCCCACCAATAGATTATGCATAACTATGAAGTAAATAGTACCCCCCACAGGGTGATATGATATTGAATCTCATGCCATTGCATGGATGCCTGACTCTGGGGGTTGCTGCTGGGATCTGGGGATGGAAATTCTGGTTGAGCAAGAGTTAGAAGCGCCAGATGAAACTATCCTGGCAGGAGGGATCAAGCTCTATAAAAGCCCTTCCATTGGACTAATGGAAGGCAGACCAATTTAAGAATATAATACTGCAGAACGTTTTTGCAGTAGAAGAAGAGAAATTCAAGTTCAAAGACCTTAGTCAGTTCTCAAAGACCTTAGCAAGCCGCCAGCTTTAGAGCTGCTTGTAAGTTGCCTCCCTTGGACATTGCCAGCTGTTGCCCTGCCAAGAAATCCACAGACATTGCAGATAACACTTGTTGTCATAAAAGCATTGTAAGGTCTGAAAGCTTGAGGTAAAGCATTGTAAACTAAAACCTTTAAACCAATAATGTTTATATTTGTTAAATATAGAAAATTAGGTAAGGTTTGCAACAATAACTGAACAAAGGCTCCTAAAAGCCTGTATGAAGTAAAGTAAGGGCTAAGGCGTTTATTGATCCTAAGAAAAAAATAAAAGCCGGTCTTAATGACTGACAATTTAGTTAAAAATCAATTTCTAAGTCTGGAAAGTGATTATACTGTAAAGTTCTGTGGCCCTCCTTTGGCCCTGGATCAGGATGTATTTCCCAGACTGTCAAAAAAAGTGGCCTGTGTGCAGGCAAAACCCCTCTGAAACCTTGAAGTCTTGGCCCACACAGTGGATGAACGCTTTGTGTTGGCCTTCCCGGCCAAAGTTCCCACCTTTCCTTTGGAGTCCCCTCCAACCGCAGAGGAGACATTAATTCAGCTAGATTGCTTGCTGTCCTGGTGTTGCCCAATCCTAAGACAACTAGCGGACCAACAAAAAAAATGCAGGTCACATGGAGCCTGGAACCCTTAATCCACGGCCTGGGGAAAACGGGTATCAACTCCTGCAATTGGTGGTGTCCCAGGTAACCAATTCCTCTGGCCCAGAAGTCCCTTGGCCAGAAATAATTGGGTTTGAAGCCCTCCGGTGGAGACGCCAGAGGAAGGCATTAGGGGAAATGTGCACCCTGAGTCCTCAGAAGGCTCCTAGTTAATTTGGGGATTGAGTCCTACATCTGGGCCCGCTGCCCCTATTTTTCTTGGTCACAAACCAGGGGAAGATTGGCCAGTGGCCTTTAATGGGCTCCCCTTTATATTGCACTCCAATAGCCCCTTTCAACCCCCCCCAGTCCTATCACCCCCCTCTGCATAAAATAGAAGCATGGGCCATCAGGTCCCTTGCTTATCAATTCCAATTGCTGAATAAACTCCTGAATTTGCAAAATCCTTTGTATTTTTGAAGTTTTTTAATAATAAAGATAATTGTCTCAACTCCTGCTGCTATCCCCACCTCCTGCTTCTCCCTGGCCCACCTGCCTGTAGTTTTTTGTTGGGAATTGTTCCAAGGAGATCTAAATTGGCCCATTCCTTGTTATTTACCCTGTGAACTTGGTCTGTCCTCCCAGAAGTTCTAGTAAAAAGAAACAGGCACCCCACTGATAATATTTTGCCTCCTTAGTACAAGGTAGCTATGTGAATATTGGTGCCTATTTCCCTATTGTTCTGGTCCCTCAACCCTGTCTTTTGGAACAAACTTTCCTTGATCTCTCAATCTCCTGGGTTTGCTCCTGGTCTGCTTGTTAATGTGATTGGACATCTCACTCAGGTTCCCACCAACTTAGTATCCTATGGTTTGTTCCCTTGGTTGTCTTCTTATCTTAAGGAATTGTCACCCCCTTTGGGATCTGGTATTGCTGAGACTCCTTTTTCTGACTTGGATGAACCTTCCCCCACAGCAGTCTCATCCTCCTTCCTACCATCTGCGCATCAAATCCCTGTGTTAGATCCAGAGGTCCCTCCCACCTGGGATTGCTCTCTGTGGTTGCTTTCTGGGGCCTTGGTCATGGCCTTGGATGCATATTTCCCTCCCCTTTCACATCTGGTCTCCCTTGGGAGGCCCCTTTGAGCAGCTATCCCAGTCTTGCACTGGATGGCATCCTGGTAGTTGGTCCCTCCAGGATGGGAGCCAGACTTTGTTAGTCTAGCCCCCCTCTCTTACATGATTGGTAAGCCTATAAATTCAGCTTTTGAAGCCTTTTGCAACTGGTTGCACTCCCTTGTGCTTGCTCTGATTTGTGCCAGAGTGGGTTCCCTGATCTCTGGGGGCCTGACTGTCCTGGCTGTTGCATCCCTTCTGTCCACCTTGAAGAAGTGGGCCTCAGAACGCGCTAGGAGTGCATCCACAGCTTCATCTGTTGCCTTTGCCATCAATGTAACATTGGTGAGTCCATGCACCCCCGCCCACAGCAGCCATCAAGGAGAAAGTCCTCAATGCTTTGGGTGAGCTCCAGCTGCAACTTTCAGCAGACCTTTCCCCCTCAGATATTCCCATCACAGATTCTCAGCGCTCAGTTGCTCTCCTGGATGCCTTAGATGGAGACACGCGTCTTTGGGTAAGAATCCTCTTATACCAGAGTCAGGAAGTTGGTGATTCCTCCTCCCTTCTTACTTTGGTGGCTGCAGCAGTAGCAGGCCCAGGATCTAAGTCTACCACTATCTTTAAGATGCTCCAATCAAAAGGGTTGGCACCAGACCTGGCGTCTCACATTGAGGCTTTTTCTGTGAAAGCAGCTTCCTTTGGCCTTCCTGTAGAGGTAGCAGTTGCTATGTTCCGCCACTCATTGGATCCTGCTTCAGCCTCAAAAGGGGCTTGGGATCCAGCTCCTGGCTCATTGGAAAAAGCATTTGGTCTTGCTTGCCGCCTGAGCGCCCTCCCTGCCTACACCCCCAAGCAAGGCATTATGGCCACCTTTCCCGTGGTCAAGAATCCCCCTGCCAAACCCCCTCAGAAACCACCCAAGCCCCAGGGTGGGATAAGTGTCCTGTGTCCTAATTGGCCCACCACTTCTGGGTCAGTTCCTGAATCTGCAGCTTCTGCCAACATCCCTGATGTTGCCTCAGGAGAGCCTTCTGGCTCTATCTTGAGTATGCAGAATAAAGAGGATTTGTCATATTTCCTTTTAAATGCAACCTTCTATACACGCACCAGAAAGGCCAAAGTCACTGTACTGATAGACACTGGTGCAGCAGGTAACTTCATGAACTGCACCTTAGCAAGATCTATGGACCTCACCTGCCTTGGCCCCAAAGAATTGTTGGGCGCAAGTAAGGTACCAGTTACAGCATATCCTGTCTCTAAACCCCTTAGTTACTGTACTGGTAGCAATGTATTTGTTAGAAGATTCTTTGCCGTGGATGATCTACTATTTCCTGTCATCCTTGGAGTGGGATGGTGGCGCTGGCATCAGGTTCACATTGACAGATCTGCAAATGAGCTCCACTTCTCCTTAGAAGGTTCTGCTGGTGTTCTGTCCTTGCTAAAACCTGGAGAAGAGCCCCCTAAGAGTTGCTTGTCCTTAAAAGCTTCTCCAGAGGTACCTTCCCCAGTGTTGATCCCAGGAATCCTGGCACTGTACCAAGATGCTTTTGATCTGTCTCTTGCTACAGCACTCCCCCAACACACTCATCATGATGTGACTTTTTGGACTACTGTAGACCTGGTGAAGATTGATGCACCCATGTACCCACTCAGTGAGCGTAAGGACAAAGCATTAGGTGTCTGGCTGGACAACATGCTGGTCAAAGGGTGGATAGTAAAGAAGCCTTCATCTGTGAGCTCACCAGTAGTGTTTGCAGAAAATTCAGAGGGAACCCTGCGTCCTTGTGTGGATTACACTCTCTTGAACAATGTGACCGTTCCAGACTGTTATCCCCTCCCTCTAGAAGCCTCTATTGCCCAATTCATTGCCAAGTCCAGGGTTTTTTCCAAGTTAGATCTTGTCAACGCCTTTAATCAAGTTCAGGTGGCAGAAAAGGATGAGTGGCTTACAGCTATCAAACCCCAATGTGGCTGCTTCCAATTCAAAGTAATGCTGTTTGGGTTGAAAAATATGCCAGCCATCTTCCAGCAGGTCATCAAGGAAGCTTTGGGAGACTTGTGTTTCTCTTGCGCAGTTGTGTATATTGATGATATTCTGATTCACTCACCCAATGCTGAGACACATGCCCAAGATCTGGTTGCTGTGGTGAATGATATCCAAAAAGAAAACCTGTTCATCAAACCCAGCAAGTGTGAGTTTTTCAAATCAGAAGTCACTTTCCTGGGGAATTTGGTTCTGAAAGATGGTCATGTGGTGTCTCCTGATAAGGCACTTGCTTTGCGTGAATGGGCCACCCCACGGAACCAGAAGGAGTTAAAATGCTTCTTGGGTACTGTCATATTCCTCAAGAAGTTCTTGCCCGCTATCTTGGAACTGGCAGCCCCCCTTCATCCCTTGGCTGGTAAAAATGCACCTTTCATTTGGACATCCCAGTGTCAGCAGGCATTTGAGGCTGTCAAAAGGGTCTTTGTGTCCACACTGGTTCTTTGCCATGCCAATACATCCAAGCCATTTATTGTGGCTTGTGATGCTTCCAATTTGGCCATTGGGGCAGTTCTCCTTCAGGACCATGATGGGCATGAACTCCCAGTTGCATACTATTCTCAGAAGTTTGCATCCAATGAGCAATCCTGGGCCATCTTTGATAAAGAGCTTCAAGCTGTGGTGGACTCTATTACCCATTGGCGTCACCACCTCCAAGGAGCCAACCACAAGTTTTTAGTATGTACAGACCACAAGGCATTATGCTATTTCCAAAACCCCCAGAAATTGCTCCCTTGTCAGGCTAGGGTGATGTAGATCCTCTCAGCTTATAAGTTCAAGTATGAGTTTGTCTCAGGTTCTCTCAATATTCTCCCCAATCTTCTCAGCTGTAAATCATCAATGTTCCCATCCAATGCTTAGGATAATCCCCAGATCACTATCATCCCCACATTGTCAGTTCTGTTGCCCACACCAGGACTTCTGGCCCTATTGGTTCCGGTTCTGGAGTTCCCATTAGTCTTGCCGGGGTCTCTCCTTCATGATGTTGTATCCACCCAGTACACATCGCCGGATGGACAGGTGATACTGTCTAAACTTTCCCCAGAACACCCATTATTGGGCCCTTATGTTCTAAAGGAAAGGATAGTTTACCAAAACAACCGGGTATGGGTCCCTAAATCCTTGAGGGAATGTATCCTGACAGAACATCACAGCTCTCCACTGTTTGGACATCCTGGCTCATCCAAGTTGTTGAACCTGGTCTGACACACCTACAGCTGGCCAGGAATCACAAAAGAGATTACACCTTTGATCAAGAAATGTGTAACATGTGCCTGTTCCAAGCCGGATTGCTCAGGCAATAACAGTCTCCTACACCTCTGAAACAATCACAAGGTCTGTGGTCCTCCTTTTCAGTAGACTTTGTGGTAGAATTGCCTCCGTCAAATGGCTATGATTCCATCATGGTTGTGGTAGATTGCTTTACCAAGTATGCTGGGTTCATTCCTTGTCTCACTACTCTTAACTCCCTGGGGATGGCTGATTTGTTTGTGAAGCACATCTTTACCAACTTTGGGTTGCCTCAGGAAATAATTAGTGACAGAGGTCCTCAGTTCACCTCCAGGTTCTGGGAGGACTTACTGCATATCCTGAACATCAAACCATGTTGCTCAACAGCATATCACCTACAATCAGATGGACAGACAGAAAGAGTTAACCAGACCATGGAGCAGCACTTGAGATGCTATGCAAATGAGGCAATAAACTATTGGTCAGACAACTTTCCTCTTGCATAGTTTGCATATAATAACTTGGTACACTCCTCAACAGGTACCTCCCCCTTCCAGGCAACCCTTGGATTCTCCCCATCCCTTGTTATTGGTCCCACCTTGCAGGCTCATGTTCCAGCTGCAGCAGGCATGGCTGAACACCTCAAGGCCACCCATATCAGGGTACAGAACTCCTTGTCCAAATCCATACAGGCTTACAAAAGGGCGTCTGACAAGAATAGGTGTCCTTCCCCAAACTACCCTGTAGGATCACTTGTTATGCTGGATGCTACCAACATTCAAATGAAAGTTCCGGCCCGCAAGTTTGCTCCAAAACGGTTGGGTCCATTCAAGGTATTGGAAGACAAGGGCAATGGGGCGTATGTGCTGGATCTCCTACCCTTGTACCACATTCATACTACTTTCAATGTATGTTGCTTATCCCCTTTTGAAGGCCTGCTACCTTCAAATGCAGGCCCTACAGAGGTTGAGGGAATCCCCAAATATGAGGTAGAGGAAATAATAGCCTTCCGTAGGGTGAGAAAGTCCCTCCAGTACTGTGTATCATGGAAAGGATACCCAGCGTACAACAATAGCTGGGTAAGCTCCAAAGATTGTGAAAATTGTCAAGAGCTGGTATTGGAGTTTCACCGTAAGAATCCTGAATCCCTAGGTCCACCCCATAGTCTATTGGCCTTAAAGATCCCTAAGGCTCACAAAACCTTTTCCCTGTCTGATCATTCCCAAGGAGGATCCACCCCCAACAAGAAGGAAAGGATAATGTAAAGTTCTGTGGCCCACCTTTGGCCCTGGATCAGGATGTATTTCCCAGACCGTTAAAAAAAGTGGCCTGTGTGCAGGCAAAACCCCTCTGAAACCTTGAAGACTTGGCCCACACAGTGGATGAACGCTTTGTGTTGGCCTTCCCAGCCAAAGTTCCCACCTTTTCTTTGGAGTCCCCTCCAACCGCAGAGGAGACATTAATTCAGCTAGATTGCCTGCTGTCCTGGTGTTGCCCAATCCTAAGACAACTAGCGGACCAACAGAAAAAATGCAGGCCGCATGGAGCCTGGAACCCTTAATCTGCAGCCTGGGGAAATTGGGTATCAACTCCTGCAATTGGTGGTGTCCCAGGTAACCAATTCCTCTGGCCCAGAAGTCCCTTGGCCAGAAATAATTGGGTTTAAGAGCCCTCCGGTGGAGACACCAGAGGAAGGCATTAGGGGAAATGCGCACCCTGAGTCCTCAGAAGGCTCCTAGCCAATTGGGGGATTGAGTCCTACATCTGGGCCCACTGCCCCTATTTTTCTTGGTCACAAACCAGGGGAAGATTGGCCAGTGGCCTTTAATGGGGTCCCCTTTAAATTGCACTCCAATAGCCCCTTTCATCCCCCCCAGTCCTATCACCCCCCTCTTCATAAAATGGAAGCATGGGCCATCAGGTCTC
The DNA here is from genome assembly GCA_014839935.2 of Entomophthora muscae. Taxonomy (NCBI): domain Eukaryota; kingdom Fungi; phylum Entomophthoromycota; class Entomophthoromycetes; order Entomophthorales; family Entomophthoraceae; genus Entomophthora; species Entomophthora muscae. Next base: position 193,638 of record QTSX02004333.1, on the reverse strand, counting down.
TTGCTTACCAATTCCAATTGTTGAAATAACTCCTGACTTTGCAAAATATTTTGTATTTTTGAAGTTTTTTAATAATAAAGGTACTTGTCTCAACTCCTGCTTCTATTCCTGCCTCTTGCTTCTCCCTGGCCCACCTGCCCTTTTAAATTTTGTTGGGAATTGTTCCAAGGAGATCTAAATCAGCCCATTCCTTGTTATCTACCCTGTGCACTTGGTCTGTCCTCCCGGAAGTTCTAGTAAAAAGAAACATGCACCCTGCTGATAAAGTTTTGCCTCCTTAGTACAAGGTAGCTATGTGGATATTGGTGCCTATTTCCATATTGTTCTGGTCCCCAACCCTGTCTTTTAGAACAAACTTTCCTTGATTTCTCAATCTCCTGGGTTTGCTCCTGGTCTGCTTGTTAATGTGATTAGACATCTCACCCAGGTTCCCACCAACTTAGCATCCTATGGTTTGTTCCCTTGGTTGTCTTCTTATCTTAAGGAATTGCCATCCCCTTTGGGATCCAATATTGCTGAGACTCCTTTTTCTGACTTGGATGACCCTTCCCCCACAGCAGTCTCATCCTCCTTCCTACCATCCGCGCACCAAATCCCTGTGTTAGAACCAGAGGTCCCTCCCACCCAGGATCACTCTCTGTGGTTGCTTTCTGGGGCCTTGTTCATGGCCTTTGATGCATATTTCCCTCCCCTTTCACATCTGGTTTCCCTTGGGAGGCCCCTTTGAGCAGCTATCCCAGTCTTGCACTGAATGGCATCCTGGTGGTTGGTCCCATCAGGATGGGAGCCAGACTTTGTTAGTCTAGCCCCCCTCTCTTACAACCACTAGCTGGTGGATAAAACCATCCACAATCAAAGTGTGGGTCCCACTATAAAAATTATATAACTGTTGAAAAATATAATCAAATGGAATCACGGAACAGGAGGAAAGATGCAAGAGAGAAGACAAAAAAACACAAGCCACAAAACCTAACAAGTACCTTTTTGGGGTGAAAGTCAAACAAGCTCAACTTATTGTTGAAACTGGAGAGCCAAGCCTTTTCATTAAGCTTGGGAAAGTGAGGTGCAAATTTGGAATGATAAGTTAACCTAAGAAGGTTAATAGTACTTTAGTAAAGGAAAAGATCATAAAAACACACATGGCTTGTGGTTAAGTTTAAAAAGTTAAGTTTTCATTAGGGGACACCAGGAGAAGAAAGACAGTTACAGTGATAGTAGTTGTTGTTAAATCAAGCAAAAATGATGGGAAAAACTAGTTCCAAGCTTGAAAAATGTAATTGAGCATATAGTCAAAGGTAAGGAGCTTGAAAACCAAATGGTTAACTTCTGTGTGTAGGTCCAGGGTTTGAATCTGGTAGTGGAAGGTAAGGGAAGTTTGAAAAGGATGTTAACCAATGTTTAGGTTATAAATAGGCTTGAGAAGCCCCAAATTAGAACCCAAAAGGTGGAAAATGAAGGGAGGAAAGAGGGGAGCCTGATGTGATATAAAATAGACTGAACTGAGTAATTATGGATAAGTTTTAAACCCAAAAAGCCAAATAAGTGTGGGTAAAAGAATAGCAGCTACAAGAAAAAAGGTGAATCCTGACAGGAGCTGGATGTACTGGTATTCTGGCCGTTGCCAACATACATAACATCCTGTTATTGCCTGGTTTGGTGCCAATAAAATATCCAGTTCAACATTCCAGAAATGGCAGCAAACCAATATCACATGATTTGTCCAGGTATCCATAAACTTGAATCCAATTTGCACATGACCTCCCCCATATTTGATCCAACTTAAGTCCCTGTCACAGCACAAGCTATATAAGTCTTAAGTATTATCCAATAAAATATACTTCTCTTCTTCTCAAATCCATATTCAAAGCTTCCTCAAAAGTTGCTCCTCATCACTGGTAGCAGCTATGGTTTTTTCCTGATCACACCTATGAAAGAAAGAAAGCATGACTGAACAGAACCCACCCACCTTTGCTCAGGTACTGAACCAGGATACATCCCAGGATACTTGGAAAACTTACTTCCATGCCCACAATATTGACTAAGTTATTCTGAGTGGATGTACTGTATTTGAAGGACTGGGCATGCCCAAAGAATGTGCCAAGATAATTTAATACAGTTGCTCTCTAAAACCACAAACAAACACACAATTGCCTATCACAGGCAAAGTTACCAACATCAAGTACATTGGTATTGACAATTTCTTTGGTAAAAACAAAGAAAACATCATTAACTGGCTGGACCACTCAGCCGCTAAACTCCACGCCAGCTGCATCCCCCACAAAAAATGGGTCCAGGAAGCCAGAAAACGCCTGTACAAGGCCACAGCTAACTGGTTTGCTACTTGGATTGGCTCAATAACTGAAAACCAGCTTGACAACTGCAAAGAGTTCAAAGCTGACATCACCCACAACTTCAGTGTCACTGAATCCTTCCAAGACATTGCAATACAGCTCAGCAATCTTCTTTAGAAGACCACTGTCACAGCTTACGCCAATGATTTTTGAGGAAATACGTTGCAAAATTCAAAACCCAGCACAAACTGATAACGTACATGCCAGAGCCTCATTCATCAACAGAATGAAACCCTCTGTTGCTGCCCTCATCTGCCCAGAAGCAAATACCTCCATGCCCGCGCTCATTGCTGAAGCCAAGCGTGCAGAAAAACGCGCATATATGGAATATGCTGCGTGCAACAGCAACCACTTCTAAAACAACAATAAAAGAGACAATTCAAATGGCAACAAATGTCAAAACACCAACCACAATAACGGCAACTCCAATCAAAACAATGGGAATTGCAGCCAGAGCTCAAACTGCACCTGTCCCAAGAAAGAAGATACTGCCAAAGTAAACAATGCTGAAACAGCAACCCACTACAAATCTGACCCCACATTCTCTGACCTCAAAGGTCTCAAAAAAGAAGAACAGGGAAAAGAGGAGGGGAAACCAGCTTAAGTGCCCCTGTCTCCCCCCAAACCAAAAATACACTGTACCAAGGCACAAACTTTGCTGCTTGCATCCCCCATGTCCCGCAATCTTCTATCTTCATGAATTTAAAAGCCAAAGATCACTTGCAACTTCTTGTCTACCCATGCACTTACAAATCACATGCACACAAAATTTTATCTGACTCTGGTGCACAACACACCATGGTAAGCAAACCATTTGTAACCAAGTGAAATATACCAGCTGTCAAATCCAACTTCAAATATTCCAGGATGGCAGATAAATCAAATGTTCTACTTGAAGGCAAAGCAACACCTTTCATAATTGACCTCCAAGGCATACAAACGTCCATTTAGAGGACTTGTCATGAGCAACGTAAACTATGGCATTGTAGCAGGCATGGGCTGGTTCACCCGAGTGAATCCCAGCGTTTGTTGGAAAACAAAGACTATGGCCATCAAAGGTAATGGGGATAATTTTAATATCCTCAAAGAACCTAACAATCTCAATCTTAGAGACACAGTATTTGTCCAAGTCATAAATCAGAACAGCTCAGAACGTCTAACCAAAGACAGTATGCTCCATATAATGAGATACACCAAATTTAATAACATGCAAACAACCAAAATTCAATGCCCAGAACTTGCAGCACTCCTAAATTAATACACACATGTATTTAAGTAAGAGCTAACAGACCTAACCCAAACAGAAGGTCAGGCATGGCATTGATTTATGCAAGGCCATGCCCAAACCTGCACCCCTTTACAGACTCTCCCCCATGAAGACACAAACCCTTAAAAGTCATGTCAAGGATAACCTAGCTAAAGGCTTCATTTGCCCATCATAATCCCTGTAGGAGCAGCAGAATTCTTTATAAAGAAAAGGGAAGGCTCACTATGTCTAGTAACAGACTATACAGCTCTCAATGAAAGCACAGCAAAGAGTAAATATCACCTCTCAATTATAGAGGATCTGTTTGCAAGACTCTCTGGAGCCAAGTTTTTCTCCAAAATTGACCTCACTTCAGGTTACAACCAAGTGGAAGTAAAGGAAAAGGACATACCAAAAACTGTGTTCTGTACACAATTTGGATCCTTTGAATGTAGGGTAATAAACTTTGGGATGACTAACACCCCCGCAACATTTTTCATCATGATAAACCAAGCACTAAACAGCCTCTCAAATACATTATGCTACCTTGAAAATATCATCATATTTGAAAAAAAGAGGAACACCTCATGCATGTCTGCAAGACACTCAATCAACTCACAAAGCACAAAATCTATGCCAAGCCTAGCAAGTGTCAATTTATGGGAAAGGAACTCTTGTTCTTGGGCCGCATTGTCTCTGACAGTAGCATCAAAGCAGATCCAGATAAAATTAAAGCCATAAGCAACATGCAACGCCCACCTCTGTCAAACAAGTTAGATGCTTTCTCAGAATGATAGCTTACCTAAGGAAATACATCAAAGGCTTCAGAAAACTAACCACACCAATCAAGGTCCTAACCAAGGGTAATGCCAAAAAGAAATTCATCTGGGCACCAGAATGCAACAAGAATATTCAATTATCAAAGCAAGCTCAGATTGAAGCACCAATCTTGCAATAAACCAAACAACAACTGGTGCTACGAGCTTGAATTGGATGCCAGCAGCACTGCCATTGGCGTAGTGCTACCCATCCGCCAGCCAAGACAGCAAGACTTCCTGCCAGTATGTTACAAAAGTAGAAAACTGACTAACACTGATCAGAGATACCCTATACACAATAATGAATTGCTAGCAATATACCAGGCATGCAAAAAATGAAGACATTATCTGGAAGGGCACTTGAACGTCTGAGTACTAACTGACCATAAATCCTTAATATATTTCAAAACTCAGAACATATGTGACCGGTGACAAGCCAAATGGATGTCCCTGCTGGAGCAGCTTAATCTGTCATTCAGTACAAAAGAGGGGGCAGAGCTGGTCACAGCTGATGCTCCCTCTAGGCTATCTCAGCCAAGAGAGGATCATCTTGACCCCCTGGACCCAGACTGGCCAAACCTATATAGCACTGAGTATAGACTCAAAGGTAAAGACCCCTCAACACACCAGCTAACTCATGACACATTAGTAAGAAATGGGAAGCACTTCCATGTGTCAAATGGTACAGTATACCTCATCATCAAAGACAAGCACATCCCCTAAATTCCACTTGCACAAAGGGTTGATACTATCCTCAGAAATCACTGCCCACTGGGGAACACAAAGGCCAATAACCTATACCTTACCCTAAAGGAAGTATTATGGTGGCCTAACCTAAAACAAGACATGATTGAAGTCCTAAAAAAGTGCACAGTGTGTGAAAAATACTCAAGAGCCAAAGCTCCACAACCTACAGTCAACTCAGTACTGGACCCAGAACCATCTAAGGTTTGGGGCCGGGACGTGGTAGGACCTATCCTGGAAGCCAAAGCAAAACAACGTTTCTTAATTGCAGCCATTGGCTTTGCAACACGCTGGCAGACCTGCTGGGCAACCAAAAAAATTGCAAGGCAGAAACAATTGATTGCTTTATCAACAAGGCAATCATCACCAACTATGGAACCCCAGACTACATCATAACTTGTGGGACCACAGAACTATCAGGACACATGGTGAATGATAACTTAAAGTCAAAGGATATCAAACATCCCCCAACTTTGCCCTACAGGCCACCGGCAGAGCTAAGCGCCTAAACAGCAGTCTTGTCAGAACCCTTGAGAAAATAATGGATGGCAAAGCCAGAGACACATGGCCACTATATATGAAGCGTGCCTTATTAGTATCTTGGGTACACACCAACCAAGGGACAGGCTACTCACTGGTTAAACTAACATACTGGTACAAACCAGAGATAGTCACCCGCAATAACCAATCATATGTGGAGATTCCCCCAGGGGAATCTCCCACAGTGAAACAGGCTCCAGCGCTATAAAGAATACGCCTCAAAGCTAAGATAGCAGAAACCAAGAGACTCAAAGTAAAAAAGATGAGCTCTGAAGAGGGATCACTTCCAGTCAACTCTCCCGCCTGGATTCTTGCCAGAAACAGAAAAAAGCTGGATTCAGTACACAGGGGACCAGAGAGAGCTGTCAAATACAGACCGGACAGAAGCACCTACCTGGTCAAGTTCCAAGGCGCCAAAGACCCCACCATCAAAAAGTACCACATATCCCACCTTTGCCTCAGCAAAGGGGAACACCTGGCTTGGCTAGTTCTCAAACACAAACAACTTCAGGAACATCAGGCAGCAGTTGTCAAGACAAAGCCCCCTCCTGATGTACCAGAGTAACCCCTTAAGGGAGTGTTGAGGAGATGGGTGTATGGGTATTATGGTTACTGTCAACACACTTAACATCCAGGCATCACCTGGTTTGGTACCAATCCAATATACCGGTCTACATACCAAGAAAGGCAACAAACCAATGTCACATGACTTGCCCAAGTATCCAGTAGCTTGACCTCATTCTGCACCTGACCTCTCTTATCTTTGATCTGGCTCAAAGCTTTTCCACGGTGCAACTATATAAGTCTAAAGTATTTTCCAATAAAACATACTTCTCTTCTTCTTAAATCTATATTCAAAGCTTCCCCAAAACTTTCTCCCCATCAGGATCCACAGAGATATGTTGGTTTTAGTTCTTTAGTGCCTATTACAAAAGGTTTTTTTATTAATTTTAGTCCAGGCTTTGATCAAGGGTGAGCTTTTTTTGCCACACCTCTGATATCACTGGTGGAAATCCACCGGATGGTAGACGAGTGGCACTGGATTCTGGAGGAAGTCGGCTGTCTTCCTCCAGATCTGCTCTGGTTGATTTTGGATCCCCCTAAACTAGGGGGATCCAAAATCCAAAACTGTGACGGCTTGGACGTGACAATTACGGTGAATGGCGGAATTGTTGGGTTTTTGATCTGTCACAGCCCTAAGCCCCATCTCCTCCTCTGGATAGATGCAGGGGTAGTGAAAGGCTCTGGTTCATTATTATCTGATCCAACAAGATTTGAAATCTGTTAGCAACCTTGGCCATCAAGTTCTCCAGTTGGTTTAGGGCATCAGTCAACTCCTCCCCTTTGGTCACCCTGGAACTTTTGAGGCGACCCGTTTGATTGCTGCGGAAACCATGGGTCAGCTGTGGCTTAGAGCAAGGGTTTGGTCCTTCCAGATCTACCCTGATCTTTACTGATACCCGGAATGTGCTATTGGGTTCATCAGTAGACGTGCATGGATTATGTAGTAGAAGAAAGGGGATGTCTATAGGAGATGAGTATCACTATTGATTTCCGGTGATGGAAATGTATATGGAATGGTTAAGGTGATACCTGGGAGCTAAATATCTCCAGATGAGCCAAGGTTCAGACTTTAGGCTAGGGATTTGGTGTAACCGTGAAAGGCTTGGCTTTTATCCACTTATGATTGGTTATACATTTAGGTCCATGTGAATATATACTTGTAAGAAACTTGTACGACACTGGTATTTGAGGCTATGGAGTTCATGGTAGTTATTGGATTGTTAAGCCTTATCCGTGTAGAACTTGTGGCATTGGTATCTTTGAAGTATTTATTCCTGGGGTTTTAATTGATCTGTTATTGAATAAATATTTATGTTGAAAATACTAGCTTGACGTTATATAACACCAGCAGCACTTTGCTCAGGGATGGTGTGTGCTTTAGATGATGGCTAATTGAATGCTTTATGTTTTTGTGGGATTGGATAAGTCAACTTTGAATATGAGTTTACCACGATTTACAAGGGGTATACATTTGAAGATACCAAACGCTCAAGCCGACAATTCCTGTTTAGATCTGTAGTTGCAAGCTGGTTAGCCTAAATGATCGCAGGTGTGGTTTCAATTTTATTGGTTACCAACATGGTACACCTCCATGTGACCTCGGAAGGTAAATATACTGCCCTATAGGGTCGGCCATTTACACATCTGGTGAGAAAGCCTTGCACAGTTCCTGGTGTGTCAAGTAGTCTAAGGAGCACCTTTATATTGGCATTTGTCATCACAGTCTGATTGGCTGGGGAATTAAGGAGTGGAAATGTAGCTTTAAGGAATGCTTCGGCCCAGTCCGGCTCTAGGCCGCCGCAAATAAAAAGGCAAAAGTTAATATTTAAACATATTAAACTAGCTCTTTGATATGACTGGCTGGAGCTTGGCCGGCGCAGCCTTACGTATATAATATTCCGCAATCTCTTTACGGGTAGTTGTAGTTTCTAGAAACCCACCGTTAAATCCATAAACGGATTTTTAGAATGGGCTGATCTGGCAGGCTTCCTAAACTGCTGGTGTACATTAAGAGAATCAGCTCGTGCAAGCGAAAATTACAAGGCTAGATTGTAATGCAATGTGGATATAATTGATATGAGCACCAAGGTTGATGGTTAAGCCTGAAATCGAGCATGGGTTATTAAACAACTACAACACTGCTTTTTATTGGTAATAAGTCTGGATGGAAACTAAAATGGGAACTTCTGGTTGTCAAGTGTATGCAGCGAATAAAAAGGCAAGGTTATTTAAATCTGGTATTATTTTATTGGCGGCACAATGAGAACCTAGATTTAAACTAGGTTTTATAACAGAAAGATAATCTCCCAATGTTTGACTGGATTATAAACAAGTGCCACACTTTATCAGGAACAATGGATCATTTTTGGAAGAGTGACTTGAAGAAGTATCGGCTAAATAAATGTGATTGGAAAGGGTGACAGGAACAGTTCCCACTGCCCTATTTCAAAGGCTTGGGATGAGCCATGCAGCCATGACTTCAACTCCTAAATACTGTTGCGCCCCTATTGACCTCAGAACCTGTTGCCTTGTCCTTGCTATCCTGCAGATCCTTTATGGCGGCAGCATTCTCCTGCCAGCCGACCTGGCGATAGATCACGAGATGTCCTTTGACTCCTACACGATCTATTCCATTGCAACTATTGCCTTTGCAAGTGTCGGGCTGTACGGGATTATCAAGGTAAGTTCATCAAATCCAAAGCTAACCGCCAGAAAAAACATAAACCCGTCCAATCCCTAAAGTACTTCTTCCTCTTCGAGACGATTATCTTGGGATTGAGTCTGGCAACCTCGGGTATTCATCTCATCATCTCGGGGGATACGAGATGTGCTCCGTCCAGCACGGAGGGGAACTGCCAGCTAGGCACCAGGGCACCCATAATAATCTTTATCCTCTCGCTTGGGCTATGGATTTTCAAAGTAAGCCTTGATCTTCCTTCTAACCCCCAGCTCTATTCCTATAACGTGCTAAATATTTATACCGGCGAGCTAAAGAAAGCATCGATCGCTTCCGTTTATGCCGTCCCCGACTTGCCGGTCTACGAACCTGCTCCCCCCTCGTATATCCAGGATGTTCCCCTTCAGCCTAAGCCTACCAACTTGGTCAACTCTCAGACCTAATCTGAAGCTTAGTGTTCCTAAATATACCATTTACGTGCCAGTTTAATCATCTTGTGTTGCTAAATCATCTGCGTTTCTATTTAATGATGACTAGGTGGTTGCCCTGTCCAAGGACAGATCTAAAATTCAATATAATACATCAATTCAAAATAGTTTATTGTATTTTCAGACTGGGATCGTTTATCATACGCCAGGTTTATACTTTTATTTAAATTCATTATTAAAAGATGATTTAATCCTATCTATTTAAAATCAAAGTTTCATATTCCAAGTATAACCAAGAATAAAATATAAATCTAAACAAGTGGAGGGTTACAATTAAGCTGAGTAAAGCTAGAGAACCGATTTAAAGCTCTATATTTTATTATTATAAATACTTTCAAAAGATAGAGCTGATCTGCAGCTTTAAAATAAGGTATCGGGCATTAAGATCAGCTTAGTATTCACAGAGATGTGTTGGTTTTAGTTTGATGTGTTTTTAGAGAGGACATAAACGAACCAAATCAAGTCTATGCCTTTGATTTAGACGCGGGCCCGATTCCAGCATTTACTATATATCCGCGCATCTAGAGCTACCATGCTTGGTGCCATTGTGATCAGAACCATCTAAAAAATCTGCTTACATTCTCTAAACTCATGGAAATCATCTCGTTTAATCTCAATACCATCAAAGCTTGGTTACTCCACCGATACCATCGTTTGGATGATGGAATAGTAAGCAAGGTTCACTCTGAGACAATATGCTGCCACTTGGATCAGCTGATGCATCCAAGTGGAGTGCTCTATTATTTCCCTTTGGAATAGATAGATTCAAAATTTCAAAGCCAACCATCCAGTACTTAAACTAACATCATTTATCTTTTTCAATTCATTGTTTTTGAACCAAGCATGCTCTCTTTTCATCAGTCAATCCAATCCTCAGCAGAGTTTAGCCATCCAATCATATAAAAGGATCTTAAACAGTTGCTGCTTCCTTGCTAATTTTAACCCACCCATTCTAGAGCCAGATAATCTATACAGATAATCCTCTTTGATATGGCTGTATGAGGTCAGCTACTGTTTTAAAAGTTAAGTAATCCAATACAAATTTATTAAAGTTCAAGTGGCCTATACCCTCAGTTCAACATAGTTTAGACCATACTCCATTGATTTCAACCTCCATGCTTTCAAAGATGCACGTAAGGGACTGGATGTAGGGATGAGCCAAATTGAGCTCTTGGCTTGGTCATCAAATTTTAAAATAATAATTTACAGAAAAATTGATTCATCCAAATCCCTTACAGCTTGAGCCCACTCAAGGCAACATTGCAGACAGACAGAGCCACTTATATATATCAATATCTGGATTAATCACTACATTTCAATCAATTAGAGGTTCAACAAATCAAACTAAACCACATGTAAAAGTTGCCGCAAGGGTAAAGACATTAAAATTCATACAAAAACTCACCAACAGCCTATTTCAACTAGCTCTACAACCCAACCAATTACCGCCCCTTCCGTGTAAACAACAACCCCAATGACTTAAGTAAGAGGTTGAATCTTTCAGAAATCTGGGGGCTACCACATCAAATTCTCCCAAGCGGTTTAACCCCTACTCTCTAACATCAGTGTTGCAACCAAGAACACTACCACATCTGACAATGTGCATTACAATACACTTGGGTGGATAATGTACACTCTTAACCTTATCTAACACCATTCTACCTCTGCCATAAATATAAAGATCTAGGACAACCCTTTCTTATATGGATCAAGGCCAACTATAGCCAACTACCCTCAACAGGTTATCTAACCCTCAAGCCCATATCTGGACCACACATACCATACTGTCCTTTTGTGGCCCTGTAGCCACATAATATAACAGAACATATTCCCCTCTCAATAAAAGCATCATCTTATCCTAAATCTTGTCCCTATTCTTGAGATGTTGCCTTCCTCATTCCAAATCCCCAACTACAGTTTGTTCATCAGCAGCAGTGGCCATTGCAGCAGGAGGTCCAATCACACTCTACTGTTAAGAGAATCTCCCAAGAGCAGGTAGAGTCAATTCATACCGCTACCCCTCACCCATCTCCCATCTCTCATCCTACCCATCCCTAACCAGAATCTCCCAGAAGGCTACAAAATATATCTAGTCCAGGTTTTTCAACCCTGCATCTACAGCAGACTCTGCACAAGCAACATGATATCAGCGCCTCACCTCCCCCACCAGACATTTCCCAGCAAGCCCTCTAACCTCCAGCTGGACCTTTCACAGGTGTGTAGAGGGGACTGGTATGGTAAGCTGGTTGCACTCTACAGGATCCTATCTCTGTATCTATCAGGTACCTAGACCTATGGGGGTTCTCCAGCTGAAGGAAACCTTGTTAGCACTTTCATCCACTGGCCCACTACCTGAACAGGTCACTAGCTGGAGGGTACATGGACCTCCTTGCAAAGAGGTGGGTGATCCCAGTGCAGAAACCCTCTTCTGTATCGTGACAAGAGACCCTGGTTGAATCTCTGGCGGGCCAGGAGCGTTGTAGAGTATTGCCCAGCCAGCAGTCATGCCTGGCAGCCGCTCACAAGCCAGTGGGGATATATGCACCTGCCCCCCAATGCTGCCCGCCAAAGCTGGATATCTGCTTGGGGGTGCCCAGAACAGCTCTGGCCATTGCCAGCGGCTGCACACCAACCTTGGGAGAGGATCACCCCAATAAAGGTTCACCCCAACCCGCCTGGACCCCATGCATTTGGCACCCAGCTAGCTGACAGTGGCTAGTTACAGCACCTGGACTTTGGCAACAGCCAGCCACCAGCCATCAGCCAGGGAGCTTAAGCTGGCTCAGCAAAGGCTTGCCAGGGGTCTAGCAGTAGGTATGGCTGGCTTGGCAACCCCAGCCATTAGCTGGGGCCCTTTCATCCAGGTCTCAGGGAGAGCCTTTAGTATCCATATAGATCTCTTTACCCCGGGGCCAGAAAACCTTGGGCCAGGGTACCTCCCAAGGGGACGGGCTGGAGCTGGGGGCTGTAAGCCACCTGTATCTCTGCCAAGCTTGCTCTGGATCAAGGTCTGGAAGCATTGGCCCAGGGCAACACTTTGAGGGGTAGGTCCAGGCCAGTAGCCAGGTTGGGAACCAGCCAGGATTTAGGAACAGGATGCCAGCCTGGGTAGGTGGGGCCGCTGGAGCTGAGAAGCTCAACCTGGGCTGGGATGGATGGAGGTCTGTCTGGAAACGTGCTGAGGTAGGGATCAGATGGGGGCGTGTATAAAGCAGGCACAGATAAGTGACTACCTTCTCCGTATCAGAGGGTAGAGGGTGCTGCTTTATCCAGGGATATACAAGCCAAAACAACCCTCAACCTTGCATCGGGAAGCGGTGAATCACAACCCCAGAGATGGTCTCCCAAAGGTGCCAGGCCGGCAGCTGAAAGATATTCTGGCAAAGGTTGATGCTTGGGGGTTGACCCTGGAGCCAAGAAATGCTTGCACTGGAGTATAAAGTGGATACCTGTCAAAGTCTCTGTTGAAACAGCAGGCTTGACCCACCAGCAAGGTTCCGAGTAAGCAGGTTTTTGATATGCAATCCAATTATCCAGCCACTCAAAGCCAGACTAGGAAGTTGACTCAAATTTCCAGATCCAGCAACATAACCAACTGATGATCTTTTATGATGGATACCTTGTTTTGGCGCTTGAATCATTACCAGGATCAAGCCACCCCCTTCACCATCCAACCATGTGATCAACACAATCATGTTCCTGTTATCCATGAATCACATTAACTATATAATCATTATCTCTCAATAAAGAATATTATCTAGTTTCTAAATATTTTCCCCTTGTGACTCTGCTAAAACAGCATGATTACAACATCTCTAACAGACTAGAAGGCTCCAATAGGTCTATTGGCCAACAAAGGTATATTATGAAGAGATGCAGGGGTCAGAAAAGTTTACCGGAGCTGTTTAACCTTTGGCACAGCTTCACTAGAGCCCCAAGCGGTGCCCTTGATTCACCACAGATATGCTGCTACACAGCGGCTAACGTATCAGCCAGAAATCTTTCATTGGGCCTTGAACCCACAATAGATTGTGAAGGGCAGCAACACCCTTCAGCATACACAAAGTTGAGGATACCTCCTACAGGGTACCAGCATGGGGCTCTATCAATATTAGCTGGAGAGTAAGGCCACTTCAACGCTAAACTGCATGGAACTGTATCATTAAAGCACTATGTAGCTGATTGCTCACCTATCACATCCATGTCATGCTGTACCCAATAAAGGATCCTGGCCCATGCCAGGGATCCCAAGTACTGTGGGTCAAATGGCCCATCACTCTCTCCCCATGTTGGGTAGCCAATGCCTAGACGGCATCCCGCCCAACATCCAAGGTACAACCAGGGCTGGTCCCGTTGCTAGATTGGAGTGTTGGGAAACCCTTAAGGTAGCTTTAATATCCCAAACCTGGTCCAGAACTATGGCCAGCTAATGGTTGGCTGGATAAGGCTAGATAGGCTGGGACTTGGGTGCATCATGGCCCTGGATACTCTGATGTAGGGGCCAATGCTGTTTTGCTGCTGATTGGCAATGGGCGGGGTATCAAAAGAACTTGGGAGGCCAAACTCCCACCAGGACAGCAAGTTCCCAATGGGCCAATACCCTGATCAGGGTTGGGGTAAGTTTGAGTATTGCTAGACCAGAGCCCCACCACCTTACTTTAGAATGGCCCAAGGGGTGGGAGATCCCCCCAAAGTGCACATCCTGCGCTATGTAGCATGTATGCCTAGCCCTGGGTTGATAGTGGCAGCCTGGGGATCATATAGGCATGCCAAGCTAGAGGTAGAAGCGCAGATACCATCCTTAAAACAGGGTGCCAACCCCCTATTTTTAATTAACTCCCATTTAAAAACAAAGGGGAGAAGAAAGTTATACAACACCTTGGGTAAGGGAATAGACAACCTAATCCTGACCCTATTGCTACTGAGCTGCCAGCAAGTAGTAAGGATTATCCAAGCAATAGAATATAGTATTTCAGCCCTTGTGAGATCTCTTAGTTTTTGCCTTTCCTGGTGCTATGTCTTCTGGACAAGGGATCCCTCCTGCATACTCCCCCCATGTTGGATACCCTGCTGCTAATCTGTTGTACCTGGCTCTTAGTGGTAGCATGGATTGACCTCATACAGTCCTTCTATCAGCATCCATAGTTAAACATATGATAATAATATGATCCTTCAGGATCACAAGGCCTTGACGGTATGTATACTAATTTAAAGGGGTATAGCCTTCAAAGCTATCAAGAGCCTGCCACTTACATTTGTTGAACTGGGGGCTTGGGCAATTTTTATTGGGAAGTGCTGTAATTTGGAAGAGCTTAACATTCACTAAAAAAAGCTGTAAATCAGAGTACCTTTTTATCTAATTGATATTATATAAACTTATTCTGCTCTAAGGCATGCAGTAGAAACAATAGGAGAGAGGAAGGAAGAGAAAGTATTCTCTACTGGATATAAGATCTTATAGGGTTTACCCTCCAAATGATGGGTATATTTTTAAAGTTTTTTTTGAGAAAGGAAGGAGTGATGGGATAGGGAAAAACTTTGATGGAACAAAAACTGTTTATTGGCCTTCAATTCCTACCCTTTGCTTAAAGTGCTTTGACTTGTGAGTTCAACTTTGTTCCTCTATCCAAAGGGGAGGTAGTATACATTTTGGTAGCCATTATAAATCAAGATATATCTTGAACGCTGCAGTACTTTTCAAACCTGTTGAGATAAAAAACAGCTCAGTCTAAAAGCAAAATCAAAGTGGATTCAAATCTATTAGAACTTAATATATTTCCTTGATTTTTTATTGTGTTTTATACTGAGTTGTTTTTGTTTATATGCTGAGATTTTGTTTATCTCAACAGGCTCAAAAATTACTGTATCAAATTTGGAGCTTAAGCTTGTTGTATCAATTTTAGATAACAGTAAAATGTTTTAAAAGCCAACCTTTTGAAAATTGGCTATGAGAAGTTATTCCTGAAAGAAGTGCAGAGATTAAATGATCCATTGGTCCAGAGATTTGATCTATGCACTTTGATCTTAAAGATTTTCTGCTTAACGTGCTCTTGAATTTGATTGGCTGATTTCACACTCATTTATATTGGCAATAGGAAATCTGATCACTAATACAACTGAATGGGGAACTAGCCAACTGAATACAAGTTTAAAGAAACAGCAAACACACAATTGCCCTAACAAGAAAACTGTTACAAAAGTAACAATTTTGATTCCCCAAGAAGGATTCAAACCTGCTCCCAGCCACCAGGTGAGGGGATCAGGTGGCAGGAGCCTACCCACACCTGAATTTTCTTTGGAAAGCAAATATCTAGGTGTGGGAATCACTCCCATTCTTCCAGTAGCTGTGGGGACTGTCCTGAGCCCCAAAAGCTATGCTAAAGCCTTGGTGGGGTTGTCTGGGCCTAGGCAGGCTAAATTTAGCTTCCCAGAGCTCCCAGTTTAATTCCATCCTCTATTTAGTAATTTGAGGTTCCCAATTGGGACCCCTTTTTAATCAAGCTCTTCAGCCTCAGAAGGGCCTGTCAAGCCAGTCCAAAAATGGCAATCAAATTGAAAATGCCCCATGACATCTGAAGCCAACCCTACCAGAACCAATGGCCAGTCAAGCAAAGATAGGCCGCCAGCAAGCCAAGCAGCTGTTCCTGAGGACCCAAAAATAATGACAACACAGCCAATCAACCAGCAGAATTTGAGATACCAAACATTGCCACCCATATAGCACCAGAAGAATGCCCAGAGGCACATGCATGTGAATGACTATATAAAAAAAGCACCATAAAGATACTGTATTGCCATTCTTACCAAATAAAGTTTTTTTGAACCTTTGGTTCACCAATCTTATTTCATACCTATTTTGATACCCTTCCATCTGCATTTGCCTAGACACCAGAATTCACCCTCAGGAGTTAAACACCAAGCGCCAGCTGGAGACCCAGAAGTGTTTGATTATTACCACCCCCTGATGCTTCATTTGGCCCTGTACATTTAAAGAGTATCCACCCAATCCTGACCACAAACCCTTGATTTTTAGATATCTGCAGTGATACACCCTCCCAGACACTCCTGAAGATCCCTACTAAACTGTATGCAACAGCAATGAGATTACAATATACCCTTTGATATCCAACAGGAAATACAATAATTCTTCTGCCTACCTGGTACCCATGGAACCACCCTTGATACCCAAACTGTCTGTCTTAACCCCCTACTTCTGATGTCACTGGCCAGAATAGTCAATTCCTGGGAGTGATATACCTGGCACTCACAGGGTTGATTGATTCTGCCTGCCAGTGGCTGACCCTGGGATTGTGATGGAAATTGCAGGATAATAAGAAGCTGTCTCCATGTGGTGGAGAATCACCCACCAAATCCAAATAGAATTAATGATTAACCACCAACATGGCTTCAGCTATTGTTTTGTAAGATTTTCAATTGAGATACTAGGATTAAGTAAAACAATTAATCCTAACCAAAGTAGCCCAAGATAAATAGCCTGTGAAAGCATCAGAGAATCTTCAGAATAAAATTCAGGACATTGATATGCAACACAATTT
This sequence comes from Entomophthora muscae, assembly GCA_014839935.2. Taxonomy (NCBI): domain Eukaryota; kingdom Fungi; phylum Entomophthoromycota; class Entomophthoromycetes; order Entomophthorales; family Entomophthoraceae; genus Entomophthora; species Entomophthora muscae. Next base: position 176,654 of record QTSX02004333.1, on the reverse strand, counting down.
TCAGGTTCAAAGACAGGGGGAACCACTCCAAGATTGGCAGGCATTGAATTAACATTGGGTGATACCAACAAAAAAGTTCCAACTGCAGGGCCCCATCTTCCAGTAATGATCCAGCTTAGAATAAGATTGTAAGGGATGTATTGCAACAATCCAACTACAGGATGTGTTTTTAAAAAGTAAATTAGACCAAGGGATATTTGATTTTTATTGAGTAAATTTTTGGGAGGACTCAACTCTTAGAGTTAAAACAGTGAAAATTATTCAATATATATCAAAAATTGACTAAGCAATACCACCTGGATCCTGGGCTCCTATTTCTTCCACATTGTAAAGTGAGTATCTAGTCCAGTTTGCAAAGAACCCTTGTGTAACCAATTTCTGACAACCATGCTGATTAATAAACTTGTATCTGGTAACCCTCAAATTACGTCAATTTATCAACATCAGTATGCAAGGGGGACTTGGTTTCAGCTGGAAGACTGGAGCAGCTGTAACCCATTTTCAATTGACTGTTTGATTTAAATCCGTTAATTGGGTCAATTTTGTTAATGGTTTGTTGGCTTTTTGAGCCTTCCTACTTGGCTGGATAATTCCCGGCATGATGGACCCTACTATGACATCCAGTCCCTCAACTAGTCTTCACTGTGATCATACAGTCTGTCTTACTAGCCTTTACTGTTGATCCTACACTAGGAACCACTTTGGTTCCATTGTCAGTCCCTGTTATCAATACCTCAGACTCAGGCAATAAGTCTAAAAGGCTACTGGCGTTTGACTGGGCCCTCATAAGTCTTCTCCATTTAGGCCATTCACCCACAGACAATCATCATGTCTATGCAGTTGTCTATACTCACTCAGGTGGGTAAGTCTGAGCTTTCAGGCGCAAAGTAACCAACTTTACTTCCCAGAGGACTGATCATACTAAGTTCTACAACTGCTTCCCCAATCAGCTACCCTAATAACACCTCTGAGCATATCTATGCCCTCAATGGTAGCCTTAGGACTTCTCTAAAGCCCCTAAGGAAACACAGACAAGGACACTGTGGGGTTCCTGTCCACCAGACTTCAAAGTGTGTCCTGGGTCATATCCAGGGATCAGCTGGAAGGGGTTGTCATTTTCTAGTAAGAGAAAATGTATCTCAGAAAATGGGTATAGGGGTTGAAATGGACTTTTATAAACTCTCAGAAGGAAGATCTCCTTAGAAATTTCTGGGTTATGACCCAGGGGTCAGGAAAACAATATTAATTAGTCAATAATTAGAGTCCTCCAACAATATCTTAGACTCCTTGTACTTGGTCTTGGACTCCTGCACCTTAGAGTTAGTCTCCTGTGCTTTGGTCTTGGGCTTCTGCACCGTTATCTTGGGCTTCTGCGCTCTGTTTCAGCTCAAGATCCTTATCTTTAGCCCTTGCTGCTTTATCTTGAGCTTCTGCATATTTATCTTGGTCTTGATCTCCTTCTGTAGTCTTTGTGGCCTTTGTAATCCACTTGATTTAGTTCCTGAAAAGCCTCAGATAGCTCTTGTTTTTATAACTCCTTTTTCAAGTCCAAATTTCCTCTCAGAACTCTTATTTTTCAAAGCTTAAACTATCCAGTTTTTCTTTCTCTACAATATATTAAACTTTAGAACTTACTTAAACCAATAAAAGCCCTGAATTTTCTGCTTCTGCACCTCATTTTTTAGGCTTTAACTCTCAAGTTAAAGCCCTCAAAACACTGATTAAATAAACTCTGGCTTGCAGCCAATAATACACCTTAATTCAATGGTTTTTACAATTGGATCACCCAAATGACTTGCTCTTGACTATGGTTCAAACTTGAGGCTGTCTTGCTCTGGTTAAACAACTTCTCTGTGTTCTGAACGGTTTCACTGTGATTCCCATCACGTTTCTCTGGAAAATCTCAAGCACTTTTGCCTATGTTTTACATAAGGGATTTTGAACCCTCAATTCTTCAATGTTTCTCTGTATTCCCCACATTTTCTTCACCGTTTTGCGCCTTTGAACCTGTCTGTCACTTGCCTCTCAACTCTCCTAGTTGTTCTTGGCAAATTTTGCTTATTTTCCCTTTCATTTTCTCTGTCCTGTTTCTGGCTTCTTTCCAACCAATTCAAGATTAATAAAATTTACAGTTTAAATACTATAAATCTTTTCTTTCTCTCTTTCTTTCTATTTATATGATATTTACTTCTTTTATATCATATCTTTGGCAGCTTAAAATCCTTATTTCACTGCTTTTTATATTAGTATTTCCTCTTCTAGGACACCAAAATCAGCATTCTAGCCTCTATATCCAGTCTGACTAGTCCTTCTAAGACATCTTCTAGCTTCATAGCTATTCCCGCACTATCATCTTCTGGTCCTTAAACCAGCTCTTCAACCACATCTTCCAGCTCTTCAGATTAACCAGCAATCAGTCCATCTTAGTCCACAAACAGCTCCTTTCAGTCCTCCAACAGCTTCTTTCATCACCAGTCCTCAAGCTACTCCTCATTAGTAACTACCTTAGTTCCACCTGAACAATAAACCATTTTCAGTTCCAAACTTCAATATGAACCAGCAGTCCCTCAACTAGTCTTCAATGTGATCAAAAAGTCCTTCTTACTAGTCTTCTCTGCTGATCCTGTGAATCACCTTGGTTCTTTTATCTCAGTCCCCATTACCAGAAGCTGTAGACCCAGGCATGAGTCTACATTGAACTAGCATTTGACTGGGCCCTCACAAGTGGCAATCCACTTAGGCCATTTAACCATAGATCAATGTTTATGCTGTTGTTTTTACTCACCCAAGTGATTAAATCTGGGCTTTCAGTTGCAAAGTAATCAGCTTTACTTCCCAGAGGCCTGATCACACCAAGTTCTGCAGCTGCTTCCCTGAGCAAAACGCCTTAGTGATACCTCTGAGAAAATCTATGCCCTCCAATGCTCACTTTGGGCTCTCCCCAAAGCTCTCATAGGGGCATAAACAAGGACACCCTACCAGTCTGTTAGGTAGGATGCTTGCTCACAGACCTCCTTGTAAGTGTATCAGGGTATGTAGAGCCCTCAGAGCTTTTCCCCTCCCTGGAAGCCCGCCCTACCTACCAGGGGTCCAAAACTCACAGACCTGGTAGGCAAGTACCTTACCATACTGGCATACACTTCTACCCTGGAAGCCCGCGCTACCTGCCAGGGTCTAAACATCTTCCAGTATGAGTAGCAAATGCTACCCATCAGGATGGATCACTCCCCACCCCAAACAGCTAAAGTTTCCTGCTGAGCTATCTCATTCCTCACCCCAAGCAGCCACAGTTCCCTGCTGGGTGAGGGCCTCTAGCCCAAAGCAGCCAATATCTACTGCTGGGTGGAGACAAAATCTGCCCCTAGTAGTCTTTACACCTACTAACTAGGCCTTACCTTCCCTAGTAGCCAACATTTCCTACTAGGCCTCTACCTTCCACAAACCAACAACACATGGTCCATTTTTAGCATAGTGTCTTTATTTGAAGCCAAATCAACCCTTGCCTGCAAAAATTCTTCCATGTGGATTGGCACAGTCTTGCCACCAGACTATCCCTGAAACAATAGGGCATATAAAAGTAGATCATATGGAGAGCCCTGCGGTAAAAGATTGCCCCATAACCACAAATTTCACTGGTTTTTAAGTTGGGAAAAGGGAAAAGTTTGACAGTTTCCACCCCTGAACAGCATTCCAAGATAATACTTGAGTTGTAACAAATTGGCAGTCTTGACACTCATAAAATTTTCAGAAGCACCAGTATCCCTTGGAATTTCAGGCCAGAAGATAGTTTGACCGTTATCTATGCTACCATAAAACAAGAAGTAACCAGAAGTGGATTTATTTGCTGCAAAGGTAGCAATCTTGACAGGGTCTTGTTTTTCATTGGCAGTACGGACGGCAATGGCTAAGGAGGCAGGATGCTCCAGGAAGTAACACTCAATCATTTCTTGGACAGCTGCTGGAAGGACGGGGCAATCACAATCAATAGGGACTAGAGGCAACTCTTTGGATTCCACAAACAACAACTTCACAGGCAGGATGTGCTGGAGCATAGCCAACAAGCTCTCAGGAGATACCACAACTGCTGCTTTGCTCATATCTGCAGGTTTGTTAAAAATTGCCAACTGCAGCTGAGAAGAAACACAAGGAGAGCACTCTCTGCTTTGGCTAGGTGAAGCCACCACAGAACTTGCGCTAGAAAACCAGGAATGTGTGGCAGGTTTGGCTTCAATTACCAACATACCCTGATTGGAATCAAAAGGATTTGAGACCAGAGAAAGAATTTGGCTTACAATGACCTCTGTTGTGATTAACTGGTAATCCCAAAATTCCAAATCCTGGGCAGTCTGGTCAACTGCTAACCACAACACTGAGAGCTGATTAACTTTGGGGACATCAATTGTGCAACAATAAGCAAGAAGTTGAGGAAGGAATATTGATAGCAGACTAGTACCCTGATGGAAGGCATATAACTTAAAATATACTTTGAGCTCCTCAATAGATACACCCCCAGTATTTTACAAAGAGTACAAGGATGCACTTTCAGTTAAAGCATGTGGATTGCGCTCCACTGTAGACAACAACCATTCAGCAAGCATCCTCAGAAACCTTTGTCATCACATGGTAAACTTGGGATTTGTGACTAAGGGTTGAGCCGGAATTGAATGATAAGGCTAACAAAACTTCACGCAGAATTTCATCAGTGGATGGAGCAGGATAATAATCCAGACGCCAAAATGACATGACACAGCGGAACTAGGAAACAGAGGAACCAGTCTTAACAACTGCAACCGGAGAGGGGGACCACAAATTAAAGAAAAGCCCAAACTGAAAGCTCAGGAAGGAGCTGATACAGATTAACATTGTAAACGCAGATATCTCAACGGAACATAAGAAAAAAAACACAATTTTGTGAAAAACTGCTTCCAAAAACTCAGATGTAGAAGAGTTGAGTAATGTGACAGAAATGGTTGGATAGTAAGAAGCAGTCTCCATGTGGTGGGGAATCACCACCCAAATCCACATAGAGTTGATGATTAGCCACCAACAAAGCTTCAAATACTGTTTTGTAAAGTTTTCAAATGATACACTAGGATTATGAAAAATGATTAACCCTAACCAAAAGAGCCTGAGATAAATAGCCTGTGAGAGAATCAAAGAGTCTTCAGCCTATAATTCAGGACATTGAGATATTAAAAGTGTCTTAGCTTCAAATACAGTAAGAAAAACTCCTAAATTTATGGGCATCAGATTAACATTGGGTGGTGGTAACAACAAAGTGCCAACAGCAGGCTCCCATCTTCCTGTAATGATTCAGCTAAAAATTAAATTGTAGGGAATGTAGCGCAGAAGGCCAACTACAGGATGAATTTTAAAAATGTAAATTAGACCAAGGGATGCATGATTTTTATTGAGTAAATTTTTGGGAGGACTCAACTCTTAAGAGTTGAAACAGTGAAAATTATTTAATATATATCAAAATTCAACTAAGCAATACCACCTAGATCCTTGGCTCCTATTCCTTTTGCATTTTTAAGTGAGTACCTAGTCCAGTTTGCAAAGAACCCTTGTGTGACCAACTTCTGATGACTGTGCTGATAAATAAGATCATATCGAGTGTCTCTCATATTACAGTCAATTTATTAGTGTTAGGTTGTAAGGGGGAAGTGAATACAACTGAAAAACTAGAGTGGCTGTAACCCAATTTTGATCAATTGTTTGATTTAAATCCGTCAAATCACTTAATTTTGTTAACACTTTCTATCTTTTTGAACTTTTTTACTTAGGCAAATGATTTCCAGCATTATGGAATCTACTGTGACAACTTTCCCTTAAAGATTTTTGCTTCTAATAAATGACATTAATCATTAGACCATCCTCTAACCCAACTAATATTTGTAACATTCAAGCCTTCATTATTTATGAAGCTCCACTGCAATCCAAATAAGATATTGATTTCCACTGCTTAAGCCTCTTGAAGAATTAACACTTTGAGCGCCATAGTGTTAACAGGCTCCCTGTTTCAGCATCTTATTCACTGAGTTCAACCTTAAACAATTAACATAATAGAATACTATTTAAATTATTTTTCTTGACATTCTTCAACATTTCAACAGATATTTACCCTCATAGTGAAATCAAGGGAAAACTTCTCATCAAAACAGCTTTTATCCTGCTCTCATAGCAAAATACTTTATCTGCCATAGTAACCCACTAAGGAAACCTCTTGCATGTAAATTAAAGAATTGATTTTACACCTTGATTTTTTCACTGTAGCAAAATCAACGCAAAAGATATAAAATTTTGCTTCCTCAAAAAATTACTTTAGAGAAATATGGAGCACTTTCTTCATTGTTTCCCCCAATCTGTTCCAAACATATTCTAATAACCTAGCACCTAGCACCTAGTATAGCTATTAAGCATATCATTGAGCCCCCATCATTGAGCTTCACCCAGGCTATGGTTTGTGTGTCCCCATCAGTAGAATCCACCTAAACTCTGGGTGCTAATTCTCCCAAACAGATCCCACTTAGACTAACCCCCATCAGTGGAATAAAAATAAACTCTGGGTACTAAGCCATCCTAAGTGGGTCCCACATAGGTCATTAGAAGCAAGAATCTCTTATGCATTACAGCTGCTTTTACTCACCCAAGTGGTTAACTTGCACTTTCAGGCACAAAGTAACCAACTTCACTCCACATAAACCTACAAATCATTGAATTATGCAGCTTTATCTCTGGACAGCCACACCAATGATGGTTCTGAACTATATATGCTTTCCAAGCAACCAAAATACCTCCTTAAGGCTATTTTAAAGTCATAGAAATAGAAAGTTTACCCCCTTTTCATGTAAAGTAACCCAGCTTTATTATCACCCCAGCTGGTCTAAGGATGTTTATAACCCTTGGTATAATCATCCCAGGGCCTACTTCTATCATTTCAAATCACTAACAAGGGATCACATTGCTAATAATCCAAGGCATATCCCACCAATTTCAACCACCAAGGCTAGACATATCAATAAACCAACCAGCACTTATCTTTCTTAAGAAAACAATTTTTATTGGCCAATGATAAGCCCTTGCCTGAAAAATAGATTCTCATGTGGGTTCTTAAAGTTCCCTGAAGAAACACAATTGTGAGCATAAAGAGTGCCCCTCAATTATTGTTACAAACAGGTTTTAATCCCTTAAAAATCCACCTAAAGACCATGAGCACCCTCCTCCTAAAGATATTTTAAAGTACTCAATGAATTAGCATCTTATAAACAGCATCCTCCTGAATTAAAATGTATCTTACTCAGATATAACTACCCATTCTCTAACAAATCTAAATAGCCCCCAACATTCAATGGTCCATAGATATCATTAATTTATTAGGTTCATAACCAGTAAAAGAAGAGACAATTTTATCCCAGTCAACAACTCAGAAATATAAAATACTTATCCATTAATGACCAACTCAATTATGCCAATGATGAGTTTCTCTTCCTTATGCATGCATATCCTAATGAGGTTGAAGAGAGGATGATCATATATGTGGCCCAGATTAATCTTACAGTGCTTAGTACCAGGAGATCTGGCTATCTGATGAAATTTTTAAAGCTTCCCCAAGATCTTTAACTAGCTCTGGGTCATTTATGCAGAAGTATAGGGGAGAGGGATCATCTCCTATACTGCCTCATGACTGGAACTAAGAAAGAGAACTATGTGTGCACTCTGAAGATTATAAAAAAAAGATACAAAATATAGTCCTGGAGAAGCAAGAGGCTAAGAATACTTCAGCAGAAAGGACACCCAAGGATAACATTGACTTGACCAGACTCAAGAATCCTAAGCTAGTACTGCTTGAATTTCTACCCAATCAATAGCATTTAATGAAGTCTTTGGCTGTGCGGCCCAAGAATGCTACTTTTATTTTTGCCAAGCCTTACTTAGTAAGATGAAGGCCTTCAAGAAACTTTACAATAAGTACACCTCAGATACCTCATGTATAATCATGAAGATGGTTGAAAGGAATCTTGCTCTGTGCTTTCTGAAGAGGGATGCAATCTTGAAGGCAGTAAAGATACTGTATGTGGATGAATAAAATTAGCTAGCAAGGATCTGATGGTGGGATTTATTGACTTCTTTAAGGACCAGTAGACCAGGGAAGTTGTTGAGAAGAGATATGGACCAGGGAAGAAAAAGATCAGCTGGAACTATATGGATTCTGTCCTAACTTAGGGGACCAAGACTACATCTGCCCTGGAAGGATGGCACAACCACTTTTCCAAGTCAGTAGGGGTTAGCAAGCCATCCTTTGGCAAGCTGTTTGTGGGCCTTAAAAATTCAAAAGATAGAGCTGATAAGATATTAATGGATATTGAAAATGAAGTCCCTCCCCCCTCCAAGAAAAGCCATCATAAACTCAAAGTGGACATAATGTACAACCTGGTACAAGGGGTTTATAAACAGAATGAGATGCTAAAATATTTGAAGAGAATTTTCAGGATTTTGGGATATTGACTAATTAATGGATTCAACAAAATAACATGCACCAGCAGTTAATTACTCTTAGTAATGGTTTCAATAAAATAATGCAGGCCAGCTGGCAATTGCTCTTAGGAATGGTTTCAAAAAATAATGTGGGCCACAGATTTGTGAAGCCAATAATAAAATCATTACCTGGCATTAAGAAACCCCTATTCCTAATTAATGAGCAAAACATGCAGATATTGCAAAATTAATTATTCCACCTCAACAACCACCTCAAACATGCTTCTAATAATAATTACTATTCTAAACTTTAATTATATCCTGGAACAAGGTCCATCATATGGGCCATCATCTGAAACACTTCTAGAAGAGTCTAAAATAATCTAGGCTGTCAGGCCAAACACTCTAAGATAAAAGGCTTTGAGCCTATTGTATTAGAGTAGCTCTGATTAAGTGAAATAATCATCTCCGTAAACTAGTAGCCAACCACTGGCTAGCTAGCCCTGGAAGTGGCCCAGGTAGACAGAAAATATACCAATCTGTGGAAGATATCAAGCAAGCTTTTGTCAAAAGCACCCCAAAAAGGCTGGGCCTCCTGCCGTGTTGCCCTAATGCTACTTCAGTCTCTTCTAGTGTTGTGAGCTAACTTGGATAAAACGCAGGCAGGCAGGCTGCTTTAAAGCCAGTCCATTAGAATAAAAGACTGATAATTCTTTATTGACTTGATGATCAATCCAAGTTGTATTTCCTTAATGAAATCCTCTCTTAAGCTTTATTAGTGGAGAGCAAAAAATGATACTGTTGGCATACAGTATAATTGTCTATTGTAAAATATAGAAACAACAAACTACAAACCTATAGCCAGAAGTAGGAAGAACTGTCTCAAATCCTTCAGGCCTTGGGCCCTGTCAGACTTGCTACTTATGATGACAACAAAATATTCCAGGCCAAAGGTTACGCCAAAGTCACAGGTTCTCTGTACTTTCCTAATGTTAGAAGACTTAGGATATTATTTAGCAAATGACATAATAACACGGCCAGCAGATTTTCTGACAAGAGTATAAAAATACCATGAACTTTGGGTTTGAATAACTGTTATTAATTTTTCTAATAAACTATTCTCTTGGCTTCTCATATATTTTTTAAATTCAGTTGTTTTATTTTTATAAATTTGGTAAAGAATGAATAGTTCAGGATTAATAACTATTTTATTTAAAATTTGATAGATTTAGTTGGCTTTTATTTATTGTAGAAACTTAAGAATTTTTAATATGTAATTTATAAAAAATCTTCTTTGAAAGTTAGCTATTTATTGGCTTTGATTTTTTAATGAATTTTTTTTGCATTTAATTAAAGTGAAAGAAAACAAGTGTGCTTAATGTTGATTGACACAAAATTGGTTGAAACAACAAAAGTTGATCTAGTGTCTTCCTGCCCCCTATTCAGGACCAGCATTAATTATTGAGAACTCTGTCATTTATGATATTTTGCTTCCAATATATAACAGAAGTCAAAAGCAAAAATTAAACCCTGGTCCTGAGAATATATGGCTTGTCAGTCCAGAGGGCCAAGGGCCTGGACACCTACATTTTTTGGGCTAAAATATGAAGGTGATCCAATAAACTGCCTAAAAAGCCAAAGAGATTTCCCAAATAAAGAATGATCCAAAGAAAATGGTGTGCTACCAAAGGCCCAGACCTACACAGAAACAGCTGCCTGTCTACAGAAGGTTAAGGCAAAACCTGAAGACAAATCCCCTAATATGCATCAGTTAACACTAGTACCCAGCACTAAATCTGTAATGTATTTGAACAGATCATGTGATGTAAATAACATAAGTGAAGAAAAATAGCATTGTTACATATATTCATCATTGACATCCCAAATATAATTAGCCACCCTTAAAGCCCCCCAAAATACCAATTTACCAATGAGAAAATCCATATGTATCTAAAGCCTGCAAATTCTGGGGACACAAAAGTTGATAGTATAAAAACCCCAGCTATCTTGAGAATGATGGTATTGCTATTATGATAATAAAGTTTAATGAAAACTTGTTTCAAAAAAGCTCTAAATTATCTAGTTCTGGTATTCTACCACCTTCACTCTAGTCCTGCATACTCAAAGGCCCCTGCCAATCATACTAACAACCTTTTGCCCTTTTTCCCATGTTATTCCACCCAGATGGGCCACCTGTTGGACCTGTAAATTGTATCAAATACCCTCCAAATCCCGCCTACTCTAAGTTTAACCTGGAGAATATATTTAATGCTGATATATTGGCAAAAACCAGAGCCCAATAAATATTCAACTGAAAAGGAAAGTGGTACACAGTGTATCCTAGACTATTCTTTAATAATTACAATTGTCTTCTTGCCTATCTTGCACCAATGACCCCTTTTCTGACCCTGCAACCTGACCGCCTGTAAAAAACCGCTGCCATCACTGATGCTACCTTCACCCAGTTATTTGGAGTACTCTATATTATTCTTATGGGCTTTGTGGACTATATGGTACCCTACTCTGGCCCTTGGTCCTTGATCATTCAATACTTATCCTATGTTATCAAGCTACTCACATTCTATGGTGGGCACTAACCTCTGGCCGGAAGTCCCTCTGCCTGTGCCAAACAGCACTCACACCTCCACTTGGTATCATAAAAAACTTTCTCAAAACATCAGCCACCTTGTGGAGCTTAAAATTATCTAATACAACAATTTTGATGAACCCTGGGCTGGTGCACCTGAGGTGATCTTGTACCAATCAGAGAAATTATAGGAAGGTCTTGTTATTATGAGATCCCTTGATTATTTGACGTATATTGATCCCCTTTGGACCAAGAAGTGCCACCATGGAATAGGAGGCAGCACTAACTGGTGCACACCAAGATACTCTTCCCTTAGCACCCTTGACCACATACTCATACACATTGTGTATAGACAACATAAAGGTAATTTATCAATACAATGTAAGTTTACTGTTCCTCTTTCCTTGAGGGAAGTGTACCCCTGTGCATGTTTTTGCCAGGTTTTAATATTGGCCTGTATTTTTTTGGCTATAGGGAGCTACATCATTTTTTTAGGGAAACCAGAGCCCTCTGGCCACACAATAAAAACAAAATTGTGACCCCAATCCCAAAATTTGGCTTAAACATTGCTTGAATATTTTTTTCAGCTCAAGATGTAAAGCTTGGTTTATTTAATAATGGATTGCCCATTTGTGCTCCTTATTGAGCAGGGCAAGCAGGTGCTTGGGGTTCTTCATTAGAAGAGTTTGACCAGTGTTGATATGCTGATTGCATAGCTCATTGGCACATTTATTATCTGATTCAACATAACCTTATCCCTATTGCAACCCCAGTGTCCAGAATCATTTTGATAAGAATAAGGTGCTGTATATTGGGAACAGCTTTCCAAGTTGGATTTTGGGGTACAGAGGAGTCAGGATCCTGAACAATGACTGAAACACACAGCATAGAAACTTTGTTGTAGAAGGCTGTGACCTTCTTTAACACCTTCTGAACCTCCAAAGTGCTATATTATTCTGGCTCTTCATTATTGTCTAGTTTGCCATTGCTTACATAAGAAATGAAGATAGTGGTAATTACTGGCTGAACCTTTAAAAACATGCTTGTTGAAACTGACTCCTGGCAGTAAACAGGTGTTTATATCAGAGAATTCAGCTAAAATTCCTTTTTTCACTGTCTTAGAGATGATAACTTTGACAGTCTTTCTTAATAGCTTGAGTACCCTCAGATTTATACTACATGTCTTTCCAACCTGTGAATCTTGAACTGTTTTTTGTGTCTGTGTGACCTCAACAGTACCCACTGACTCTTTCTCTTCTTCCTGAGTAGGCACTTTTATTGAACTCATCTAATTTTTTGACCCATAGGAACACCCCCAAGTATAGTGCACTCTAGCTGCATTGGTGTTTTGTTGTTGTGTTTATCTCATTTTACTGTATAATAATCCTAAATCAAGCTCAAACAAGTTTCAACCCTGGTTTTACAGGGCTCTCTCTATATGAAGAAGGTTGTTTGATTGGAATATACACCACCCAACTGCCTGTTTATAGGACTTTATACCTTAACTGGTAATTTTTGAGTTCATGGAAACCACAATAGAGCCAATAATTTAACTTGTCTAACTTCTCCAGATTTTACACTATAAGCAGGTAATCAGATCATTGTTTATTATCATTTATGTTTCATAATGTGTCTCTTGATTTAGATAGCTAGGTATAGTGCTTGTGTACAGCTCACTTTTACACCAGCTGGATGATTTTGTTTGTGGGTAAATCAGCCACTGTGCTTTGTCTTTGGTTGAGCTTTGGATCACTACAACTGAGTATATTTTTTCACCAACTTACATAGTAATCATATGTACACCAAAGGGCAACACATGCCATTTTTTGTGATTTTATGAATTCTGTATTTTATATCATCTAGTTTTGCTTCTAGTGTGGGGTTTTTTATTGCTTTTGGGTCATTTAGCATATTAACGCCCAGATTCCTGTTAACAGAGTGTATGATTTAAACTGATACTTGGATTATGTTTGCATTTGAGTTCCTTTTGTTTAAATCCAAGTTGATTTTGCTTAGTGCCATGGACTTGAAAACCAATGTCAAGTATTTCAATTTTTTGAGCATTCATTTGGTGATTGCTTATTTTTTCTTTTGAAATTATGAGTCCTATCAAGAAGAAATATTTAAAGGATCTAAGAAAAGATTAAACCAAAGAAAACATGAATCAATTTATAAACCATTATATTTGGCACCATGGAAGAATGAAAAAATAATAACCATGTGTTAAAATAGGTAATTACTTATTTCTATATTGGTCTACAGGCCATATTCTAAGTGTCAAATCTAGGCCAAGGTATGTATGTTGAAAATTATGACATACAGACAGACAACCAGCACACAGAGAGTTTAAGTTCTTATAGTTTTCCTCAAAGCTATACTGAACAAGTAACAAGTACACATCCTTGACTCTACCAAGGACCTCTTGAAAATCAAGTTTCCAGTACTACAGTGAAGATATTCTGTACTATAATCTTGCATACTGTCAGGAAATTTTTGCTGAAAATAAATACCAGAGCCTCCTAGAGTAATGTCTCTGAAGCATTATACAAATTTAATATGTTACCAGGCCAAAAGATTGGCTTCTAATTAACTCTTTCTAGAAAATAAACATGTCTAGATAGGGATTTAAATGCAATATTTAACTCTACAAGAATATTTATTTCAATAAAAGTATCTTTATCTTATGATTCACTCATTTCTTATCCAATATGCTTTATCATATCCATATTAACGCCAAAATAATCAATCAGGGGAAGCCATATCACTTTAATCACTTATTAATGGATTTTAGATATACAGTACCCTGCATAAGTAATGGCTCAACAGTATTTTTTAAGATAATGCAAGATTATACAAGTTGAAAATGAGCAAAATTAGATGAGAAGATGCATCACAAAATTTTACACAAGGCTTCAATAAAAATATGCAACAATAAATAAAAGTAAAAAATAAAGACAAAATTGAAATTATACATATTTATTATCATATTTAGATAACTTACAATATTGAATATCTCAAGTACTTAGTACTTTGTTGGTCTCTCTTTGGCTTTGATAACTGCAGCAAGTATTCTAGGCACTTAGTGGACAAGATTTTTGAGAGTTTCCATATGAATTGCCTCCTATGCTTTAGCTGCTCCAAATTTTAGATCCAATATGGATTGTTTGGAGCCTTCTGTCAGGACCCAGAATGCCCTGGACAATCAGCTGGCCTTCCTAGAGGCCAAACACCCCACAGCTTGGGAACCCTTACCATTTGTTTAACAGAGCAAGAAAACCCCCCTTTTGATTAAAAAATGGTCTGGGATTCAATTGGCACACAAGCCTTGAATCCCTGGCTTCAATTCTATTAACAAATTTGAGACTCTTAATTATTGGGAAATGGTACATCAGGAGCACAGTTGTTTGATCACGCAATCAGGCGCTCAATTGCTTGCAGGTTCTATAAATAGCTGTGGCATCTTAGCATGATGCAGTTCAACAAAGGTTCATGTTATACCAACCAATGACCATCCACCTCCAGGCCCAAGTACGCAAATTTCAGTCAAAATTGTAAGTTTAACTGAAAATGATGCCATCAGATCTCTGGTAGCACAAAAGGCCACAAAATTCCCAGTAAGTATAAGTAGTGAGGAGGAGAAGCCCCCTAACTGTTAACATCTTAAAATAAACGAGTTTATGCCCAGAAATCATTATCTTCTTGCAGTAATTATCTATTCTTGCTCAAATTTAATTATTCTGTTTGCATCTATTTGTGAATCCACTACACTCTATAAACATACCTATCCATTCCCACCTGGGTTAGCTCCCATCCCTTTGTTCAAACTTTCTAGAGCTCTATATTTGGAGTTTTACCACTCCCACCACCTGGATCTCCCTTCAGGCCACCCATGAGTGACCATACTGCCCAGCATGAAGGAGATTCTTACCACTCCTCCTCCTTTCAACGCGCCTCCTGATCAGGATTTCAGTAAGTTGGGGTTTTTCTAAATAAAAGTATTGGGGCTGGCTGACCAGGCTGTGCCCCATACTGGGAGTTGGCGTCCCCTAGCTACTGCAGTCAACTATTTGGTCAGGATTGCACCTATTATGTACATGGCCTTCCAGACCCGCCTGCCTCCCCTGTGGAAGTCCAGTTGGACTCTGTTATGGGCTGTGACACCTGGCAAATTAGACTTAATGGCATCCCAAAGATGTTCAATAGAACTTAAGTCTGGGCTTTGAGGAGGCCAATCCAAACAAATAATGTGTTTAGAATCCAAATATTTCTTAGTAATCTTGGCCTTGTGGATAGTGGTGTTATCTTGCATAAAGATATAATTGGCTAGATCTTGCAGATTCATCATAAAACAACAGAGATTCCAATCAAGTGTTGAGGGTCTGGATGTACAAGCACTCTGGCTACCGTCAACCTACTTAACATCCAGCCATTGCCCGATTTAGTCCCCTTCCAATATACCGTTTGACATACTGAGAATGGTAACCAAGCAATATCACCTGACTGTCCAAGTATCCAGTGGCTTGAACCCATCTAGCACATGACCAGCCCCTGGGTTTGATCCAACTAAATCCCTGCCACAGCCAAGTCTATATAAGTCTAAAGTATTATCCAATAAAATATACTCCTCTTCTTTTTAATTCCATATTTGGCTTCCGCAAAAGGCGCTCCTTATCACAAGGATACTTTTTTAGACAACAGCATCCATCTTCCCAGTGAGTGGCTGGATCTCTTATCTTTTATTGGCTGTAAAACAACCCCAAAACATAGCACTCACATGCTTATCTTTAACATTACCTTTTAAACAGCAGGGCTTGAGTGATTCTCCTGGTTTCTAGTAGCAAGTTTTGGGTCTCTGAGATCCACTGAGAAGCACTTTGGTCTCAACAGGACAAATAACCTAGTCCCAGCAAGATATAAGGTGATTAATATATCAACAAGCAAAGGCCAATCTTTTAGCCATATTTTCTGGAGTAATAAAGAATTTTTTCTTGCAACATTCCCAAATAACCTTTGATCATGTAGTTTTATATGTACAGTAGTCTCAGAAAATTCAACTTCTAAGGAATTTTTGTATATTTTCTTAATTTTTTTGGCTGATAAAAAGCAATTTTTTAAAACCTTTCTAATTACCAATTGATTGTTTTTCTCACTAGCCTTTTTAGGGCAACCTGATCTTAGAAAATTCTTCACATAGTTAGCTTTTTGGTGTTGTAGGTAAATTCCTTGGGCAGTTCAGCATCAATCTTAAGTTTGTTGCTTATTTTTCTATAATATAACCCCATATCTTTTGCTAGGATAACTTGACTAAAAGTATACTCATGCCTTTCTCTTGTTTTAGCCATCTTTTCTGGTCAAAAGATTATCTAACCTCAATTTTATTATATAGGTAAGTTTGATAAGGTGGCTCTATTTCATAAGCATTTTATGAGCATAACTCTTATATAGATCAAAAAGCTATAATAGTGTTGATTTTAATTTTGTTTTATATTTGTTTCACTTTTTTTATTTTTGTTAACGCCTTGTGTAAAATTTCGCGGTGCATCTTTTCATGCTAATTTTACTCATTTTCAATTTGTAAAATCTTTCTTTATCTTAAAAATACTGTTGACCCATTACTTATGCAGGGTACTGTGTACACGCTTTAAGTCTAGTGGGATTGGTTTTTAAAGTGATCTTTCCAGTTTATTTCGAGCAGGTGATTGGTTTGAATTGAGGATGAACTTTTGCTAGAAACCCCTTGATCATACTCCGAAGTTGAATTGTATAGCAAGTCTGATTGGCTTAGCTACGATGACGTCACTATTTGGTTGCAGCGTTTCAACAGCATGGCTTTTAATGTGATGCGTAGTGATGGAATAGTTACTTAGCATGTGACAAGCACTGTGGCTGGCAAGTAATTTGAAAGGGGGAAGTGGTCATTCGATAAAAATGTTCCATATGAGGTATATAAGCCTCTCACACTGGGAATAGCAGCAAGCGAAATGTTCAGAACCACCCAGAAACTGAGATGGATTACCAACGTCATCGGTGCTGCCAAAGAAAAGGTCGGAAGCCTTGAAACTCAGGCCAAGGGAGCCGCCAATAAGGCTCTAGAAACTGCCGAATCTTTGGTGACCAAAACCCAGAGACAAGCAGCAGATCTCAAGGATAGCCTCAAGGACAATGCTGATTACTTGGCCTCTAAATCCAAGGCTGGTACAAAGAGCATCAAAGAAAACGCGGAATCTTTGGCTGCTAAAGTCAATGTTGGAGATATCAAGGATAGCGCCAAGTCCTTGTCTTCCAAGGCCAAAGATAGTGTCAAGGACAATGTCGAGTCTCTGTCTTCCAAGGCTAAGGATGTGGCCGAAGGTGCCAAAGAAAAGGCTACATCCATGGCTTCTGAAGCAAGCGCTGGGATCAAAGAAAATATCAAGAGTAAGGGTGACGACTTAAAAGGACAAGTTGAGTCCAAAACATCCAAAGCCAAGACATATGCTGATAGTGTAAAGGAAGACGTCAAGGATAAAGCTGTGGGCTTAAAGGACAATGTCGCAGGTGGAGCAGAAGAAAAGGCAGGTGATACTTTGGACAGCAAGCATATGAAATCCGAAGGGAACCCCGATAAGACCCACACCGTCTAAGCATATACAAATAAAGATACTTGCTATACTTTCATAGGAGGGCTCCAGGATTTTCACCAGAAAATATATACCAAAGTTAAATCTCATTTTTTTGAATCAACGCCTCTAAATCCATAGTGCCCTTTGTTATATGCTACAATTAAGGATACCTTTCATTGATAGTAAGCGTTTAAAATACATTAAAGCCCTGTGCTCAACAGGATCAGTAAAGACATTTGCTAGAAGACTAGTGAAAGGATAAGGCCCTTATAACACAACCAAGAGAAGCAGGTTTGGGGTTGACATACTTCTTGCTATATTATTCTAGGATCCTGATAGTTTATCTGTAATTTTTTAGAATAAAATGATTTATGGATTGATTCGGTTTCCCACAAAAATTCTGCCAAACATCCTGATCCAGTTGAATAGCAGTAGTGGAACGTGTGATATGATATAAAAAACTTTCATGACAATTGATTTTACTGCATTTTCAATCTTTCTGTAATTTTAGTTTCTATTTTTTATTTCCTTAAAAAATCAAATATAAATAATATTTAATGTCACAACATCTACAACTACTCTCTCTCGGGAAATCAAATTCCCAGGAATTGATTTGACTATTGAACTATTGGTGGTACTCTTACTACACCATTAAGTTGTATGGGGATCAAACATTTTGAATCATAAGAGGAACACTACCTGGTCAAGCCCCATGACGTACATGGGCAGTATATAGCTTCCCATGATACTATATAATATTATATCTTCATATCAAATAAGGTATCATTCTTTTATAAATTCTCCCCCTTATCTTGCTTCATATACTTCCAAGAAGTATATACACAACACTAGTTTATTAATTAAAATTTTCATTTATTTCTTATTTTATCGCCACAACATATTTGATTGCTCTATTTTGAGCAAAAAGTCCCCAAGAATCAATGTTGAAGTTATCAAAGATTAGGTCTCAGAATTATGATCCAAGTCTAATGTATTTCTAAAACAACTCATTGTTTAGAATAGAAATATTTGATTTCACTGAGATCATGTGTAAAGGTTGTGATATACCTTCCAGCTATAAACAGCTCTTTATTTTTCTTATTTTATTATGAATCTCTTCAAGCTTATACATTCTTCCATGTATAATTTCCTATTTAAAGATAACTAACAATAGCAGTAAAAAAGCTTAGTGACTTTATACATATGTGAGATAAAATACCCTGTAAATAAAGGATCAGCACATAATTCTCCATAATAGTTAAAAAAATAATATTATCTCCCTGAAATACACATACTTAATAACATCATTGTCCACTAAAAAATTCTAGTTAATTCACCATCAGAGGAAATTTACAAACCAACCCTCCTAGATGAAACTTTTCTGACATATTTCCTTTAGTATTTTGGAGATGGTTAATAGCAAAAAAACATATTCAAATAACATACAATCAAATATGCCATCATATGAATTTAAGTTCTCTCCCCAAATAAGCGCAAATCAATCTCCCCAGAACATCTGGCTGGCAAGCTCTCTTAAAGATCTTACACCAGTACTTTCCAAAACAAAAACAAAAAATCAAAGATAGAAGAACAGTTGGTGAATAAAATTTGAAATGTAAAGTTATATGCAATCAAGAAAAAGTTCACATAAACCTTTATAGCTCCTGTACCTCAAAAAATACAGGATGCTCCAACTTACTACCTTACAAGGAAGTTTATCTTAATAACTTTAAAAAAATCTCAGGGCAGGTTCTAGGAAGTAAACCCACCATGCTGAAAGCTGATCATCTTTATCAAGATCAAAAAAGCAAGTGAGTAACATGCAAGGTTAAAAAAATTGCCTTAAATAATCAACCTGGCAATACATATCTATATAGGAAGTGACTTTACGGTATATAATTACTGCTACCAAGCAGAAACACAGTAGTTTTAAAACATGTTGAGATAAACAACAATGGTTCAGCTCACAAAAAATTGGTTCATTCACCTAAAGAATTTCAAATGGACCAATTTAAGGTCAACTTACTCAATAAAAGTTCCATTTGTATAGGTAAAGATTACAAAAATAGTCAATCATAACAAAATTAAAAGCAAACACAGAATTGTGAAGATGGGGCAGCAAACAAAAGCAACATGTATTCAAAAACATAAACATTCACATTCTGAAGCAATATGCATCAAATCTGATAGTGATTATGTAGCAATAATGATGCAAACAGAGAAAAATTTGTTCAGTCATAAAAGTGATATTTTCAAACACAAACCATCTTATTTTTGACAATTGTGATTATTTTTGAGACACAAAATGGAAATAGTGTCTTTTAAGAGTAGTCCACCAAAATTTATTCAGGAAGTTACAGTCTTATTTTTAAATTCTGTGCTTCTAAATTTGGTCATTCATTCCTGAGAGAGTGTGTCAAATAGGAGCACACATTAAAATAAATTAATACTCTGGAGATACCTGCTTTTTTGTTTTTAATAGAACTTTTGTTGCTGCTTTTAAAACAAGTTTCACAAGTGAAGACAACTGTGATATTGTTGAGGAACAATACCAGGAGCTACTCTAAACCCATGCTACTAAAGAAAGGAGTTTAACTGCCATGCCCCCCGTGTACATACAACTTAACTTGATCTTCAAGGAGAATGAGTTTTATGTGTCACTAGGCTCAGCACTGGGGGGCTTTTTTGACAGCCAATATGAGGAACTCCAAGATCAGGCCCAACCTGAGCCTGTGCTATACATAAAAGACTGATCAACTGTGGCCCTCTCTAACTTGATCCAAAAATCACACACTAATTCAGGCCAATCTGAGGGGGGCCTTCCTAATCTAAATACTAGCATGACAAGTGTGCCACCCAAGTAGTTATTGATAACCAATGGAATTTTCAAGGAGATAATGAGCCTCAACCAAAGTGGCATGGCCTTTGCAGAAATTGCCACCAATCTACAATTCATTAAGACAGTGTTCAGATAAGAATATCAGGGTTTCACAAAGATAGATGGCACAAAGATTACCAAGAAGCTGAAAAAACAGCCAGATTCCCAGCTGAGGGTTCCTATCCCATAATTATTGCCTCCTCTAACGGGACTCATACTTTCAAATGAATGATGTGAGACTCTTACTTGGGCTTCACAGCATCTTTGTTGTCTGCTGCACTACACATCTCTGGATATATGTGCTTGTTTTGTTATCTTGGTTCTGGCTGATTATTCAGGTGAAAATGGAATAGTGACAATGATTTACCTATCAATCACTTGCTGCTTGTCCAGTATAATTTTATGATTTAATTCTTATATCCTAATATAAATTTCTAAAATGTTCAGAATTACAGGATGATGGAAAAATATATCTTCTGAGGGTAAAAAGAAGCAAAAGCAGAGCACAGTCATGTGTGAATTCTAGCAGCTTCCCCAAAAGGGACAGTGTTCTACCAAACCTCATCCAATTACACAAATGGTTATGTGTATAGTGGATTTCTCTTGGACTTTCCTAATATCTAGAGCTTCTCCAATTCAAAATACTATATATCTCTGAACCATCAAATGGAATACAGTGAAGAGACATTAGAGAAGATATGAAAAGATGGGCACAATGTGTTGGTATTCCCTTCCAGCCATTCAGACATACACTTGTGAATTTATAATTATATAACATCAAAGAAAAAAACTGATAGAGCAACCCTAAGACATTTAAGCAGGCTCTTTTTGCTATCTATGATCACACTGGCCTATTCATGTGTCAGAAAGTTGCAGAAATTTTTGCTTAGCTGGCCCTCAACACCCACAATTGTAGCCAATTATCCAAGAATAAGCAGCTCTCCTTGTGATTCCCTGGTATATCAGCCAATCAAAGTGATTTCCAAGAAGGATTATGATGCCATACGCCATTAATTTTTTCAAGCCAGTCAAGGAATTTATGTTTTCCCAGTATCTCCCATCCCTTCAGTTCCCATTCAACCTTCCCAGCCCAACCACCCACATGTCAATCCAGTAATTCCCCGCCACTCAGCCCAGCCTTCCTAATAAACTGGGTTGCCTCCTCTGATTTCATATTTAACTGAATAAACCCTATAACACCAAAGTAACTGTTTAATTATACAATATAAATTACTCTGAATTTTAGATTTTTTAATGTGATGATATATTAGAGACATTTAATTAAAAATTCTTATTGATTTTAATAATGGCCCAAGTTTAATATAGCTGGTTTCATATTTATTTATACCATGATTTAACCATTGTGTGGTGATATGATCAAACATATTTAAGAAAATACAAGTAAAGAGAACCAGCCAATCAGAACCAGCATCAATTTTACTTTGCCTTTGACAATTGGCTCTGACGCAGGAAAATAAATTCTGAGTCTGATTTTCTGGTCCTTTGTACTTGTGATTTTTTAAAACTTTTGATTCCATAATTATACAAAGATTAAATTATAATATATAAATTTAAATAAAATGGTATAACAAAAGTCTAATTTGCTACATCACATATACTTGTTCTGAAATACATATTATATATTAAACCTAATAGATATATTGGCAGTAAAATCAGAGACAAAAATTAAGATCATAAGAGGATGAAATAAAAATATTTGTACTTTATAAAGAAGCAAGAAGGCAGATTAAAAACTCATCACATAAAAGCATCTCAGCAAATAAAAACTGATGTTATTTATGAAACTGTATCTTACTCCACTATAGATCACACATCCCTGAGAAATGACTCATATACCAAGTAAAGCTGGTTACATCCAAAATCCATATAGTACAAGGATTACAGCACATACATTAGGACAAAATATACCATCTTCAGAGAACCCAGATTGATATGATTTATAAAGACACTATGTTAAAATTTAATATAATTTCAATAATCTGTTGAAACATCTTCAATTAATCACTCTTGGGGAATTAACACCCCAAGTAGATCTCCAAACAAGTCACTGAATAGCTCACCAACCAACCAATAAGTCAGTGGCACTACTATCAGTTGATCATCTATTACAGGATCAAACAATCCAGCTCCTAAGCAGAACTCAACTTGAATAATCCTTGTGACTTAAGAGGAACATTATTCAGATAAGCTCCATAATTACCATGATGTAAATGGACAGTATGTGGCTTTCCATGATACTATATATCATCCCATATTCATATCCAACAAAGTATCATTCTCTTCTTAAATTTCCCCTTTATATTGTTTATTATACTTCCCAGAAGTATATATATAAACAGTGGTAGCACAGGTAGGTTATCCATACCTACCTAACTTAAAGGGAAAATTCCTCCCAAGAAAAAGATCCAACAAATAGCCCTCCCTACTGGCTGGAGAGGCTACAAAGAAGGATAAGAAGTCCCTGCAGGTTTTTTTGTCTACAAAAATGTCCTTATGCCTATTGAACAATACAACACCCTCAAACCCTACAGACTGCTACATTTAACTCCAACCACAACAGGGTCACAATAGCCCAAAATACCTAACATTGTATTTCAATGCCTACACTCAGCAGAAATTGGGACCTTTGCAGGGTTACGCCTGAAAATACCAGTCTCTGGATCAACAGCACACAAAGTAAGTTTACACAAGTAGGATACCCCCACAGACTCTGGACCAGCAAAGTCTCCCTCTGTGTCATGGGAGCCACCTCTTGTTTTGTAAGTGAATGGCTTGACCAGCACCATGACCAAAATGAAAACTGGGACATGCTCAAAATTGCCTTCCTCAAAAAGTTTGCCATGAAAGATTCCAACATGGTGATCATGACAGAACTTCAAACTTTCAAAATGACGGGAACAATCAAGGACCACATTGCAGCATATGAAGGCCTACACAACCAAGCTCCCAGTACCATTCACTTTGACAAGCCAGGACCTCAACAAGACTTTTACAACGGTCTCCCTACACATATCAGATGTCAGTTCAACATGACCTGCTGTAAGAACCTTGAAGATGTATTCTTGGAAGAGAAACATGTAGCTCAGAAGTCTGACAACCTACACACATCAAATAAAAAAAGAGAGCCCCACAGCAAAGAAGGACCCTTGCCCTAAAAAGCAGATTAACCAAAGCAATAACCCTCATCCTTGAAACCTAAATTGTACATTGAAGGCTAACCAAGCAAGTACTGAAGACACCAACAAGGAGAGAAAAGCTCAGGTGAGTGCTTAGGCAAGCGGCAACAGCGCCCATGTTGACAATAATAATGTTGACAGTGGCCATGTTGACACTTTGCCAACATGGTCACTATTGACTCAAAACTCAAAATCTCCTATGTTTTTTTCTAGCCGTGCTAGCTTAATTCTTTTTTCTAAAGCGTTCAGGGGTGCAAACCCAGAAAACATGATGAAATTGTGGTCATCTCAACACGCTTTAATATTAAGCTTAATAAAAAGCTCAATTTAACCAGATTTTTCCTTTACTTTTACTAATAAAAATTAGCTTATTTTTTATTTTTTTCACGATGTAAAAGTGTCAATGTTGACACTTTTTAAGCATAACTTATTTTTAATAGCAAAACTGAAACATCTACAGTAAAAAATAAGTGTACATTTAAAAATATTTTTTTAATTAAATTAATATATAGAAAAAGACATTGCACATACAGCTGATTGTTGAAATGTTCATGTTATAAATATATATGTGGCACTTATTACGGCTTTAATATATTAAGTGGATTAGTGGCTAATGGCAATCCAATAATTGAAGCACAAGTTACTATGTAAGTTACTATAGAATTTATTATTAAAAATAATGAATGTCAGGATTTTGGGATATTGACTAATTGACAGATTCAACCAATTATTGCAAGCCAGCTGTCAATCACTCTTTGGATAGTTTCAACAGAATGATGCAGGCTGCAGGATTAATGAATCAATGACCAAATCATATCCTGGCATTAACAAATCCATGCATTACAATTAATGAATGGAACATGCAATACTGCTCATTAATTAGTTCCCTTCATCAAGCACCTCAATATGCATTTCACAATAATTATTATTTTAAACTTAAATTGTATCCTAGAATAAGAGGGCTGTCATATGAACCGTCATCTGCATTACATCTAGAAGAGTCCAACATGGACTGGGCTGTCAGGCCAACCACTCTAAAATAAAAGGCTTTGAGCCTATTGTATTAGAGTAGCTCTGATTAAGTGAAACAATCATCTCTGTGAACTAGTAGTCATCACTGGCTAGCTAGCCCTGGAAGTGGCCCAGGTAGACAGAGAGAATACCAATCTGTGTAAGATGTCAATTTAGCCTTCCAATAAAACCACCCCAAAAAGGCTGAGCCTCCTGCTGTGTTGCCCTAATGCTACTTCAGTCTCCTTTAGCGTCGTGAGCTAACTCAGATAAAACGCAGGCAGGCAGTCCACCTTAAAGCCAGTCTATTAGAATAAAAGACTGATGATTTCTTAACAACTTGACAATTGATCCAAGTCCTATTTCCTTAATATGATCCTCTCTTAGGCTTATTAGTAGAGCAAAAGATGATACTGTTGTCATACAGTATAATTATCTATAGTAAATATAGAGACAACACATGAACTGTATCCAGAAGTAGGAAGAACTGTCTCAAACCCTTTGGGCTTTGGGCCCAGTCAGACTTGCTACTTCTGCAGAAAACAAAGTATTCTGGACCGCAGGTTATGCCAAAGTCCCAGGTTCTCTGGAATTTCCTAACGTTAGAAGGCTTAGGATATCATCTGATGGATGATAAAATACCCCAGTCCGCAGATTTCTGACAATGTTGACACTTGTAAATGTTGTTTATTTGCTTGTGATCATCCACTGGGGTGGAGTTAAGCAAATTAGAGTGGCGCAATTAAGCCTAGATTAATATGTCACCTCATATAAAGAATGCCGTAAGTGACGTTGTCAACACTTTACCCTTTTCAATACTGAAGACAACTTTTTTCACAACTTCACATATACACAAAAGTAAAATATCATATTACCACTACCCAAATATAAATTTTAATAAAGAAATAAAGAACTTTGATAATTTTTTTACTTATTTTCATATTTTTTTTTTAATTTTTATATGTGAACAAAAATACACAGAAAACAGTTAATTTTTGCTAGCCTGCGTAAATTTAAATAAGTGTACTATGAAAAAACATAGTAAAGTTTTTAAAAAAATGTCAACAGTGACAATGTTGTAAAAAATAATATCTACAATTTTTGTAATCAACAGTGAGAATTCAGCTTTTTTTACTAATTGTCACTCATAATGTTGACGCTTTTTAGTTCTGACATATAAAACTTTATGTTTTACATAATAAAAACTTCTCATTTTTTGATATTCTGTATTTTTAACTTTTCTATTTCATATTTTATAATTTTTCAAATAAAATCTAGATCTGAATATAATACTTTTGTATATTTCTCTTAACTTTTAATTTTTATTTAAAACTATAATAAATTAAAACCTATACAAGTATTTTTTAACTTTTAAATGCTAATAAAAACCATCTAAGATTTACCTTTTATATATTATGCTTTTAAAGTGGTTTTGTTTGTTTTTTTTACATAAATTGCTTTATTTTAAAACCTTTTATTTATTATTTTAGGACAAAAATACTTCCAAACAGCCCAAAGGAACCAAGCGTCCTTCAAAGCCAACCAAACCCACCAAAAAGAAGCCTGTTTCATCAAAGAAGACCGCTCCAAAACCATCCCCAAAGCCCTCAACAAAGCCCTCCCTGAGCCCTCTCCTTAGAAGAGCCCTGCTCACTCTACTAGGGGAGAGTAATCTGATGACTCCCTTACGGACCACAGTTTTTACAACTCAGCTTCTGACAAGGAACCAACCAAGAAGCAGCAACAAGGCAGTAAAACCTCACCCAAGGATAAGTCTTCTGCACATGAGGAGCACCACAATAAGCCCCCTTCTTCTTCCCCCCACCAAACTCCCCCCTTCAAGCTCATCTGGGGATGATTCAAAGCCCCGCCCCAATTACTTCCCTGGCTTCCACCATGCTCCTGCTGGCCCCTGGGACCCTCTGTTGGCCCACAACATCTGCACGACAACAGCAAATTTAAGGTTCCCTCTTCCTTGCCTATGTATTTTCCTATCATGAGCGTAAAGGGTGGGCTGGCCTTGGTGGCTAATGGTTATATTTTCTCTTGCAACAACCCCAACTGGGGCTTCAAGAGCCGCCATTACACCTGCAAGGACGGCTCCTGCCCAGTGCAGCTCAACACTGAGTGCTGGGACTTGGTCCAAACCATCAAGGGCAAGCTTACCTGCATCATGCCAAATACCACCATATCCCGCCTCCTCAAGTGGTATCTTTTCCAGGTGATGCCCACCTCCAAAGATCTTTCTGTCACCCAGCTGGCTGTGCTTGCTTGCAAGTACCTCTCCCCAACCAACTTGAAGAGGGTGCCAACCCACAATCAGTTGGTCAAGTTTGTAAGTGATAGGCGTCAATCCTCAAACCCCTTGACCAAGAGCGCCACTAAAATTGAAGACCTGATCCTCACAGATGCCCTCAAGAAGACAGAGGATGGTGAGATGTTCCTGCTCCATGACAATGGGAGGAAGTGATGATAGGATTATAGCCTACACCACAATCCAAAACCTGGAGCAGCTCAATACTGCTACCACCTGGCTGTGTGATAGCACATTTTGTCAGGAATGCCTTTGCTATCTTTCCTGACAACAACAAGAAAATCTTAGCAAATTCAGGGTCTGAAAACCCTTCTCCTAAATTGGACTGTTTTTAAGGTCCTAGAAATGAATTATTAGTATGTAATATCTGTCCTCAATTACCTTTGATTTCCCTGGAATCAAGTCCGGAGGCCACTCCCTGGGCCAACACGGGGATCAAACCTGGGTCCTCTTGGTTGTCTATGGATCAACTAGATAACATTAGTTTTTGAGTTTGAACTTACCTTTGCCAATACACAAAATGACTGCCTGTAGCCAATCAGATGTTATGACGGGTCCTGGAGCTTTTGAATTTGATTTCACTTTGAACAATAATAACATTAAGAGACCATTAAGCTCTGTACTTGATTTAAATCAAGTAAGTAAGTGTTTATCCTCTTCTGGTGTGCAGATGCACACCAGAAGCCTTCCCCAAACTTTTGGTTCTCCAACAGCTGGGGTAAATGACACCCAGCTGTTTGGAGAAGCCTCAGCAGGGGCTAGATAATTTTAAAAATAATCTTTTTTTTAAATTTAAGTCAAAGCTCCCCTGCCAAGTTTCTCTCCCCAAATTTCCCCAATATTCTCCAATTCCCCTTGAAAACTATCATTTAAAACAGCACTTGAAAGTCTATAAAAAGGCTCCATTTGTCAGGGTGTTTGATTGTTCAGTTAATAAAGTCAATTTACTTACCTAGTTGATTTATTTCTTTGCCTGCTCTCCAAATCCTGAAATCAAACAACATGATGCTACCCAAGTCATCCCAATGGGGATCATTTGGGTATAAATGGTTGGTTTGGTTGCTCCTGATCCAGTCCCTTACTGCAAGCCTATCTTTTGGAACCAGAGAAGATTCTGGTTCACCTCCTCCCAATTACTTGGAAAAGTTGTGGCGCCAAATGGTATCAGGCATATGGTACACCGCCACTCCACTGTTACCAAATCCCCCATCACGGAAGAACCACAGGTCATGGGGGCCAGTCCGCCCACTCCTTCTGTATTTCATCCCTTGGCTTCTGTTTCCTTCTAAGTTATCTTGGAGCTTACTTCATGTTGGGAAGATTTAATCACTTTTTGGGTCAATACTGTCTTATTGGAGAATTGTTCCACATGGGGATGGTCTCCGTTCCAATTGGTTTGCTAATAATAGGGTTGAATCCATCCGCAGCCATACACCTTTTGGGTGGTATGTTTACAAGCAGATGGGTTCCTGACACATTTGTTACTTGCCCCTCTCTCTTTAAGCAGCTTTTGGTCCTGCATGGGCAGTTTAATGACCTGGTTATCCCTCTTGTGTTCTTTCTCCTTCCTGGAGCCAAGACTGAAGTCTACACCAGAGCCTTCAAAATTGTCTGAGATGCTTTGTGCTCCCTTCCCATCAACCAGCTCCCCCCTCCCACTCACACCAGAAGGGCAAATCCCTCTTCCGCTGAGAAGGATGAGTTGACCCTAGCCGCTGAGCAGCTAGCTAATGCACGCTCACTTGGACCAAAGGTTATCATAATGGACTTTGAGCAAGCTCAGTTCAGAGCATTTGAGGCCACCTTTAATGGAGAAGTCCAGGGCCGCTTCTTCCATTTTAGGCAGGCCCTCATCAAGAATCTCAAGAGTGAGAAGGACCTTTTTGAGAAGTATCTTAACAATGGTAAGGGGAAGTGCCACTTTGCCCTGACTCAGTTTTACTGCCTTGGCTTTTGTGCGCCTGGAGCATACTGGGCTTGGCTTTGAGGCCCTCCTGGAGAACGCTTACATCAAGAAGCACTCCACCATCTTCAAAGGTTACTTGGATTACTTTGAGCACCAATGGGTGAGCAAAAAGGTGACTGCCTGGAGAGGTAAGAATGGGGCAACTGCCCCTTGGAATTGCCAGGGCGCCTGCCTCAAGGGGGAGATGAAGACCACCTCTAGCCTTGAGGTTTGGCACAAGCACCTGAAGATGAAGTTTGGGTCAAACCCCAAATATAACAAGTTCTTCTAGAAGCTACAGGAGGAGCAGGCCCGGACTGTCTCCAAGTTTTGCAGCCTGGTTAACCAGGTGGCCCCCAAGAAGCAAAAGTCCAAGGAGCAGGACTACTAGGAGGTCGTTCATAAGGTGGTAAAGAAATAGTATAAGGTGGCAGAGATTAAGAAGTACCTTGAGGACGTTGCCACTGCTCTTGCTGGTGGCTTTAATTAGCTTAATAAACCTTGCTTTGCCTGTATATTTTTTACTTTTAAACTTTTAATTTTTTAATTTTTTTATAGTGTACTAATCTTTTTATGTATAAATGGTAAGCTTTATGTTTAGTTTTAATGTGGTTTTGTAAGAAATATCTTATATTTTGTTAATTTATCTTTAAGCTATGAGATAATTTCAGTTATGCTTATATGAAGTATAATAAATTTAAATTATAATTTTCTTATATTTTGTAGTTATTATGATATATAAAATATCTTTATTTTTGGTGTATTGGAATTTTAATTTTTATGGGAATAAAAAAATTTATAATAAAGAGTGTAATTTACATAATAAACTGAAAAATAGTTGCTTATATATCCTTATTCTTATTACTTATGGTAATTTTTTATTGCATTTTTGAACTCTCTGAGGTCATTTTAGTATAATAAAGCACTTAAAATAATTTTTATATTAAAAATGTTCAGGGTAAAGTGTTTTGTTAATTAAAAAAGTGTTGACATCCAGGAAACAACATTAAGTAAAACCAGGTTGTCACTTAACTATAGTGTCGAAATTAAAAGTGTCAACATGGCCACTTTCAGCATTATTATTGTTAACATGGGCGCTGTTGATGGCAAGCCACCTTCCCCCAACTCACAAGACTTGTACAGGGACCAGGATGTGGATTCAATCACCATGATTCAAGTACCCTCCAGTAATCCTCTACTGTTTGCCACCTAAACCAGAAATTAACTCCTCACTTATACTTTCTGCTTTTGCAGATATCAGGGCACAGCACTATTCAACACTTGAGCAGATCAATCCCTTGTCAACAAAAATTTTGCCAACCTCATGAAACTACCAACAGTCCAAAGCAACATCAAGAGAGTTATCATGGCATATAACAGGAGTACACCTGTCAACAAGGAAGCAAAACCTTTCCACGCCCAAATCAGAGATGTGCAGACTACACTCAGCAGTCCTATGATGCCAATTACTAAATACAATGTTATACTTGGCCTGGATTGGATGTGAAAGACCAAACTTAACATTGACTAGGACAGCACAACTCTCACCATACAACAAGGCAAGGTACACCATCATGTCTACCCAACTCACCTTGACACGCTTATGAGATACCATGTGTTTGTGAAAATCATGGAAACAAAAGAGAAAAGTGACCCCAGAAAAATCAATTGGAACACCTGCACGTATGAAATTATCTATTTCAAAAAATATGAAAACCAGATGTGAAAAGGACTATATCCAAGATCAACTTGTCAGTGAGCTCCTTTCTTTCTTCTAAGAAACCCTACCAAGGTTACCACCTAACCATGGCATACAACACAAAATTGACCTCAAAGGAAGTTTATCAAAATTGCAACCCATCAATTGCTTTACACCCCAAGAAGACAACACTCTGAAAGCCTATTTGGACAAAGCCCTTGAAAAAGGCCTCATTAGACCCTTGAAATTGCCTTTTGATACTGCTGTCTTTTTTGTAGCAAAGAAAGATGGAGGGATCCACCTAGTCACAGACTACAGGGCGCTCAACAAGGTCATAATTAAGAACAGGTATCCCCTGCCCCTGATTGATGACCTTTTTGACGCCCTGGGGAGCCCCAAATCTGCACAAAAATTTATTTTACAGCTGGTTATCACCAAATTTGTGTGAAACCTGAAGACATCCCAAAGACTGCGTTCAGAACCAAATACAGATCCTTTGAATGTGTTGTCCTTAATTTTGGCATGACAAACGCCCCTAGCACCTTTGTGATCTTCATGAACAAGGTTTTTAAAGAACACATTAGAAAGCTAGCAATCATCTACTTGGACAACACAATCATCTACAGTCAAACCCTAAAACAACACTGGTAAAACATCTGCCTGGTCCTCTTCACCCTCAAAGAAAACCAACTCATTACCAAGCCATCAAAGTGTGAATTCTTCTTGTCTGAACTCCCATTCCTTGGTCACATTATCAGCAAGGACAGAATCATACCAGACCCAGAGAAAATACGCGCCATAACCAAAATGCCAGCCCCCAGAAACAAAAGCAAACTCTGTACTTTCCTAGGCATGGTAGCCTATATTAGAAGATTCATCCCTGACTGAGATGCTCTGACAGCCCCCTTGTCAGCCATAACAGGCAAAACAACCAAATTTGTATGGACCCCTCTAAAAGACCAACATTTTTGCCAGCTAAAAGAACAAATGGTTACCACCCCTATCCTTCAATACCCAAACTGTGAAGGGATATACAAGCTGGAAACTAATGCGTCTGACTGCGCCATAGGAGGAGTACTCTGTATCCAGACGGCAGAAAAGGGCTTCTTTCCTGTGACATGCAAGTCAAGTAAACTGTCTGACAGTGAACAAAGGTTCCCCATACACAATAAGGAACTGGTAGCCATTGTACACTGCCTCATTAAATGGCAATGTTATCTAGAAAGAGCCCAAACATTTAAAGTCCTCACCAATCACAAATCCTTAATATTCTTCAAGACATAACAGCATTTGTCAAGAAGACAAGCCAAGTAGATGAGTCTCATACAGAGATACCCAATGAAAATTGAATACAAGCCAGGCAAGGAAATGCTTACTGCAGATGCCCTGTCAAAGCTATACATTAAACAAGTCCTATGTGCTGATGGGGACCCTGACTGGCCCATACTTATCATGGGGAATCTCCAAGAAAGGTTCCCACCTGAAACCTAAATGGACATCAAAGATAAGATCCTTAAGATCAAACATCTGTTCAAAAACTTATATGGCACCCTGCACCAAATACTTCCAAATGATGACACTGTACTCTACATCCTGTCAACACAAAAGATTGACACAATCCTTCAATATCAAAGAGACCTGGGACACACCTGTAGCAGGAACTTACATGAGTATCTCAAAACACACTACTGGTGGACCAACATGCTAGATGATATCAAAGAGGTACTGGAACAATGCAAAGTCTGTGAGAAGTGCGTCCAAACCAAGGCACCACCCAAGCCAGTAGTACCCATATCAATCACACAACCCTTCACAGTATGGTTGTTGGATATTGTGGTACCAATGTCAGGAATATTCCTGACAACAATGGCGTTCAGGAATTTGCTCTGAGCACACTACAGGATAACAAAAAAAACAAAAAAGGGCAGCAGTTCCCCCTTATTGGGAAAACTGCTGCGGAAAGCCGAGCTTTCAAAACAGGAATTAAAAATAAAATTTTAAATTTGAATGGGTTTTATACCCCGTCTGCGGGCCGCACGCCGGGCCTGGCAGCACGCCCGCTGCCCGCTGGCCACCCAGCCAGCCAGCCCCCGCCCATCACTGCCAGCCAGTCCCCCACCCAACCCGCCAAATGGGGAAATTGCCAAAAGGGGAAACCCAAAAGGCAATTTCCCCAACCCAAATGGAGGGGGAACTACTGCCCAAATTTGGAATCTACCAAATTTGGAGGGGGTTGACAAACAGTCCGGCATTACAAATAATGCATCAACTGCAAAAGCTGGATTGAAATACATTACTGTGCCTGAAGATGCTCCAATCCCATGCCATGCCAAGGATAACAATTCATTGCTTGCAAAACCACTCCCATTCCACTCCCAAAAGGGAAATCCAGACAACACCAAGTGTTTGGGGTCCCCTGTCCAATGCTTTGTACTATTCATGCCCCACTAATGATGACAGTATATAATAAATCTTAATCACTTGATGGTAGTTTGTGCTATCATTGAGTGAAATTATCCCTCAATAGTATCACATAAATCAATACCCAAGAAAACTTTTACACAACAGAAAGTTAAGACACTAAGCTTTGTCTGCCCTTTCCCAGGAACTGAAGATGAACCACTTAATCTTCTCTGCTGTCCTCACAGCCTGCCTTGGGATTGGGGGCCACCAACACTCTCACCAGCATGGGCCTTACAACAAACTGCCCGACAAGTACTTCTACAAAGAGCCAGAGCAGCTCAACTCCTCTGAGACGTACTCCTGGCCCACGCTGGTGTTGCCCTGCTCCACCCAGCACGTAGAAATCTATTCCTTTGTCTTCTACGTGCTTATGTACTTTGCTGGTAATTCTGGTTGATTTAACATACATGCCAAAGTCTTTAGATGGATGATGACAGTCTATCCCATCTTGACGGCACTTACAGGATTCCAAGTCTCCAACTTGGTGCCTTACCTAGCTAAAATACTCCCTCATTTTATGGGGCTTTACAACCAATTCCTGGTGAGAACAAGGGCAAAAAGTACATCATAACAGCTATCAACTGAGCAGCTAGGTAGCCCGTAGCGCAAGTTACAAAATAACACAAAGACAATGATGTGAGACAATTTATTGGGAAAGAAATCATAGTCAAGTTTGTGAAACCTGGCTTTCTGATCACAGACAGAGGCACCTAACTTAAGGCCATGGACACCAATATCTACCTTGTCAAGAACAGAATAAGACAAATCACAGCCATCTTGTATCAACCTCAAGAAAATGGACAAGTATAACAATTAAACAGCTTGCTTGTAGAAGCCCTCAGTAAGTTATCTGCTAACAATCCAAAGGCTTGGATCAACATGCTTCCAACTGCACTCATGGTCTGTAGAACACAATTCAACTGTAACACAGGCAAAAGCCCATATGAAATTGTCTATGTGCAAAAGCCCACTCTTGTTAGTACAACTGCAGGACCACAATTACCTCTACCTAAAAAGGTACCATACAACAGTAATCCCAACGTAAGGATTGCTAGGAGAGACCAGGAAGACATAGAACAGAAAAGAGTCAAGAGAGAAGCAATTCCACTACAGCAGGAAAGATTCCAAGTCAAGGACAAAATCTGGATTGTCAACCACAATCAGCAAAGTGGAACCAGGGTCGCATGAACCAGGCATTGTCATGGAAGTCAAGCCCAACAACACCTACCTTATCAAATAAATTGGCACAAGAACTGAATTAAAGCATATTCATTACAGCTGACTCTGCCTGTGTAAAGCAAGAAAAGCCCAAAAAAAACCAAACTTCCTGTTCCCAACACCAAACTGGATCAATACCAAGCCCACATCCATGACACTCTAAATAAACTTCCCAAGGCTCCGCCTTCCAGCACCCCAGGGGGAGATGTTGCAACATCTTTAATTACTCTCTCTTGGGGAATTAACACCCCAAGTAGATCACCAAAAAATTCACCAAATGGCTCACCAACCAATCAGTAAGTTGGTGGTACTACTATCAGTTGACCATCTATTACGGGATCAAACAATCCAGCTCTTAAACAGAACACAACTTGAATAAGCCTCATGAATTAAGAGGAACATTATTCAGATAAGCTCCATGATTCCCATGATGTACATGGACAGTATGTGGCTTTTCATGATACTATATATCATCAAATATTCATATCCAACAAAGTATCATTCTCTTCTTAAATTTCCCCTTTATCTTGTTTATTATACTTCCCAGAAGTATATACACAACAACTTGCTATTTACATCAAATAAAATAGCATAGTAATATTTAATCTTCATTTATTTTTTTTATCAAATTCAAAAGTCATATATGTGTCTTGGTATGAAATATTTATTGGTATAAAAGGGGCTGGGTGAGATAAATAAACATCATGAAATTGGACACATTAATCAAAGTGTGACGGAAATCACTGGATAATATGAAGCTGTTTCTAAATGATGGGGAATTACCACCCAAATCCACATAGAATTGATTATTAACCACCAACACGGCTTCAGATATTTGTTTGTGAAATTTTCAATTGTAACTCCAGGATTAAGTAGATCAATGAGTCCTAACCAGAGTAAACCAAGATAAATGACCTGGGAAAGCATCATTGCATCTTCAGCATAGAATTCTGAGCATTTGGAAGGGACACAATTTTCAGTTTCAAGAATGGGGGAAGGAGCTACAAAATTGGCTGGCATGAAATTGACATTTGGCGGCGCCAACAACAAAGCTCCAGATGCTGGGCCCCATCTTCCTGAAATGATTTGGTTCAGAATCAGATTGTACGGGATATACTGGAACAACCCAATCACAGGATGCATTTTTAAAATTTAAAATTGGAACTTGGGATAATTGATTTTTATTGAGTAAATTTAGGAGGACTCAACTCTTAGAGTTGAAACAGGAAAAATTATTCAATATATATCAGAAAAATTGACTAAGCAATACCACCTGAGTCTTGACCTCCTATTCCTTCTACATCTTCAAGTAAGTATCTAGTCCAGGTTGCAAAGAACCCTTGCGTGACCAGTTTCTGACAACCATGCTGATTAATAAGCTTATATTGGGTGACCCTCTTATTATTTCAATTTATCAACGTCAGTTTGAAAGGGGGAGCTGGTTTCAGCTGGCAGAAAGAGCAGCTGTGACCCATTTTTTTGATTGACCATTTGGTTTAAATCCGTTAACTTAGTCAATTTTGATACAGGTTTCTTGGCCTTCTGAGCCTTCTCACTTGGGCGGACAATACCTGGCATTATGGAACCTACCATGACATTGCCCTCTGCTTTAGCCCTGGGCACAATACCACCATCTGGGAGATGGGATAAAGAGAAATTCTTATGGGCAGGTGGGAGTTTCATTGCGGCAAGGGTAAGTTCAGGGTGACCAATAGCAGTGAGATTGCGCTTGTAGAACTTATGGATCAGATCAGAGGAATTTGAACAATTGTAGTGGGAAACCCAGGATTTTCCAGAATCAGGATAACCTTTCCAAGACACCAAATATTCCAAACAGCGGCAATTATTGCAGGAAGCCAGAATACAATCTAACTCATACTCAGGTTCTCCTTCCACAAGAATGGGTTAGGAAGAGGGAGTCTCTGTCCCTTTGAAGGGAGTAAGAAGACATTCATGGAAGGTGTGGAAAATCTTGAAAGCAGGAGATAAATCTAACCAATAGGCAGAGGGATCAATATGATGTTCTACCTTGAAGGGACCAACTTGCTTGGGACCTAATTTACGACAGAGAACCTTAAGTTTCATATTGCAAGCATCAATTATGACTAGATCACCTGGCCTGTAAGTCAGACCCTCCTGGCGCTTGCAATCTGTGTATTCCTTGTAAGTTATCATGGCAGCGGCAAGAGTAACTTGGAGCTCCTGCTGGACGCACTTTAATGCAGCAGCTCAATCAGTTGCAGCTTCCATGTTGCTAACCAAACAAGGACCCATGTTGGAAGAAGGATTGTAACCCACATTGGCATAAAATGGCGATACTTGAGTTGACGTGTGCGGGGCGTTATTATATGTGAACTCTGCCATGGGTAGATTATCACACCAGTCATCTTGTTGCGCATTAGTGTAGCAACGTAGGTAGACCTCCAAACTTTGGTTTAACCTCTCTGTTTGTCTGTCAGATTGGGGGTGGAAAGCAGTAGAGCGGCACAACTTGATACCAAGGATTCCAGTGAAAGCTTCCCAGAACTGAGCAATGAATTGAGGACCACAGTCACTTACAATCTCCATTGGGATGCTATGTAGGGAGAAGATTCTGTTCACAAATAACCTAGCGGTTTCCACTTAAGTAATTGTGGTTGAGCAAGGTACAAAGTGTGCCATCTTTGTGAAACAATTGACTACCACCATGATTTTGTTAACCCCATTGGAATTGGGAAGCTCATCAATGAAATCCACTGGCACAGACGTCCAGGGACCCGCAGCAGGCTGAATTGGAACCAGTAAACCAGTAGTCTTATTCCAACTGGCCTTGGATTGAAAACATACCAGGCAATCTCAAACAAAAGCTGCTATCTGCACAGTCAAACCTTTCCAGGAAAACTGGCGGCAGATAAGTTCCACTGTTTTGTTTTTCCCTGGATGACCAGCTGTTGGACAGGTATGATTAGCCTCCATGATTTCATCCCAAATAGTGCCCTCAGGAACCCACAAGCGACCTTGATGATATAGGACTGGACCAATCTTATGATAACCCTGAGGCTGACCCACTGGGTTTGCACATGCTAGCTCTAATATCCTATCATAGACTCTGAACAAAGTTTGCAGAAACTTAACCTTGGAATAAAAGTCCAGGTCTGCACCCTCACCTAAGGACATGGTGGCCAACGTAGCTGGTGGAGGTAATACAAAAGGCACCACAGCCTTGTCTGGAATCATAGTATGTGTGTTAAACTTGGTGTCCATACTAGCATCTAGGAGATGGGAAGGATTACTGCTTAGAGCATCTGCCAAGTGATTGTAAGATCCCTTAATAAACTTGTAGCAGAACTTGTATCTCGTCAGATCACCATGCCATCTGGATTGGCAACCTGAAAAAACCCTGGGTTGTTGATAATATAGAAGAGCTTTGTGGTCAGTTTTAACTACAAATGAATGATGTGCCAACATGAGATGGTGATGCCAATGCTTTGACAATTCCACAACAGCTAACAATTCCTTGTCGTAAGTCATATAGTTGTGTTCTCAAGCCTCCATCTTCCGGGAGAAATACCCTACAGGTCTCTCAATCCTGTCACTAGCCGTCTGCAACAGCACACCAGCCACAGCGTATTTAGATGCATTGGTGGAAACCACAAAAGGAAGCTCAGGATCCACATTTCTTAACACTGGGGAGGACAACAAAAGAGCCTTGACTGCTGAGAAGGCACTTGCACACTCAGGCGTCCAGACTAAAGTCATCTTTCCACTAGCCAAATATAAAGGGGCGGCCACCTCAGACAAGTGGGGAGTGAATTTCTTCAAGAACGTACATGTACCCAAGAAACTAAAAAGTTGGGATACTGTCACAGGTGTAGCATAATCTTGAACTGCAGCTTCCTTGTCAGGGGCAATGGTGTGGCTTTCCTCAAAGATAATGTTACCCAGAAAGGTAACCTTACGTTTAAAGAATTCACATTTACTCCTTTTGATGATCAAGTTTGCTAAGAATGCACTCTACAACTGCTGACAAGTGGGCCTTATGGGACTCCTCATCAGGAGAAAACACCAAGATTTTCTCCATATATGCAATGGCACAAACACCTAGGAGATCCCCCAGGACTGAATCAATTAACCGCTGAAAGCAAGCCGGAGCATTCTTCAATCCAAAATGCATTACGCAAAACTGGAAGATACTCTTCTTAGTTCTGAATGCTGTTAACCATTCCATTCCTTCTGCAATCCTGATTTGATTGAAAGCATTCAACACATCCAGTTTTGAGAATACCTTGGCCTTCTCAACACACCTAGAGATCTGTGCTTCAAGAGGTAAAGGATAAGGATCCGGAATTGTAATGCTATTCAAATTCCCTTAGTCAACACAAGGACAAAGAGACCCATCAGACTTCTGAACAAATAATAGCGGAGAGCAGATTGACAAAGCCTTCTTAAAAATGTAGCCTTTTGCCAACATGTTGTGAGTCCACTCTTCCAAACATGCATCTTCCTTCAAGGTTAAAGGGTAAATAGGAGATGCAATTCTGATCAGATCAACAGTGACCTTAAAGTCAAAGTCAAACTGAGTATGCTTGGGAAGGACCTTGCCTCTGGTGGAGTCAAATGCTGCGGACCAGGGTTGCAAGCATGCCAGTAAATCTGAACTTACAGGGGACAGGGACAGGAAACAATTGTATGGTCTGTGATGATTGCTCTGATTCAGACATATCCAACAGCGGAATATGAA
The DNA here is from genome assembly GCA_014839935.2 of Entomophthora muscae. Classification (NCBI taxonomy): domain Eukaryota; kingdom Fungi; phylum Entomophthoromycota; class Entomophthoromycetes; order Entomophthorales; family Entomophthoraceae; genus Entomophthora; species Entomophthora muscae. The sequence goes on along the minus strand of QTSX02004333.1, from coordinate 137,542 downwards.
TATTTATACCCAAAGAGTGTTCCACCTGCAGCTCATTTTTCTCCAGTAAGGTTGATACATTATGATCTCTCCACCAACTTACTCCCAAAATGAAAGGATACATAAGGGTAGGGCAAACAGAAAACCTTGCATTAAAAGACTGACCTGCAACTACAAAGGTAACTGGCTTCTTCAACTGGAAAGAGGGAAACGTTTGACAATTTCCACCCCTAACAAGAATTCCCGGGTGGTACTTGAGTTGTAGCAAGTTGGCAGTCTCCACGCTCATGAAATTTTTGGAAGCACCTGTATCCAACAAAATAGCTGGCTGAAAGATAGTCTGACCATTATCAATGCTACCATAGAACAAGAAGTAACCAAAAGTAGATTTATTTGCAGCAAAGGTTGCAATCTCAGCAGGAGTTTGCTTCTCCTCGGTAGTACAGACAGCAGCTAAGGAGGCAGGATGCTCCTGGAAGTAACGCTCAATCATTTCTTGGACAGCAGCTGGAAGAACGGGGTTATCACAATCAATGGGAACAAGGGGCAACTCTTTGGACATAATAACGGAAGATTTTGCAGTTAAAACATGCTGAAGCATAGCCAAGGAACTATCAGGACCAGACACTACGGGGGGCTCCTTTACATCACTGGGTTTGTTCACCACCGCCAATTGTAGCTGAGACAAGCTAGGGGGAGAACAATCTTGGCTTTGGTTGGAAGGAACTACCGTGGAGCAAGGACCAGAAAACCAAGAGTGCACAGGGGTTCATCCTCAATTACCAACGTACCTTGTTTGGAAGTAGACAGATTTGAGACCAGAGAAAGAATTTGGCTTACCAGGGCCTCAGTTGTCGTTAACAAGGAATCCCAAACTGCCAAATCCTGGGAAGTCTGGTCAACTGCTAACCACAACGCTGAGAGTTTATTCACCTCAGGAACATTGATTGTACGGAAGTAGGTAAGAAACTGAGGAAGGAATACCAAAAGCAGAGTTGTGCCCTGATGGAAGGCGTACAGCTTACAATATACTTTGAGCTCCTCAATAGATACACACATTTTTTTAACAAAGGGTATAGAGATGCACTCTCAATTAAAACATGTGGATTGCACTCCACCGCGGACAACAACCATTTACGGGCATCTTCATAAACCTTCATCATCACATGGTAAACTTGGTATTTGTGACTAAGGCTAGAGCCGGAATAAAATGATAATGCTAAAAAAACTTCACACAAAATTTCATCAGTGGGTGGAGCAGGAAAATAATCCGGACGCCAAAATGACATGACACAACAGAAATAGGAAACAGAGGATCCACTCTCACAAATGCAACCGGAGATGAAAACCACAAATTAAAGAAAAGCTCAAACTGAAAACTCAGAAATGAACTGATGCAAATAAAATGGTAAATGCAGATATCTCAACGGAGCAGGAGAAAAGAAACACAAATTCATGACAAACTGCTTCCAAAAACTCAGACGTAGAAGAGTTGAGTAATGTGACGGAAATCACTGGATAATATAAGTTGTTTCTAAATGATTGGGAATTACCACCCAAATCCACATAGAATTGATTATTAACCATCAACACAGCTTCAGATTGTCAGGAAGCCAGTTGTAGGTAGAGGCATTAGGCAGCTTGGGGTGAGGTGCAGCTGAGCCGGCAGGTAAGGCCCACCATAGAATGGGTGCTAACTTGATAATATAAGATACAGAACGTCTGAGTAAGGACTAGGGTCCGGAGTTGGGGACCACAGAATCTACCAAACCTATCAAAGTAATGTAGAGTACTCCAAACAGTTGAGTAGAGGTGGTCTCGGCTGCGGCGGTAGGTTCCAGCGGGCGGTCTGGTTGTGGGGTTAAGGGAGGAGTCATAGGAACAAAGTAGGCAGGCAGATAATTGTACTTGTCTTTGAACAATCTTAGCAGCCTTTTGTACCACTTTCCTTTGTGTCCTATGTATTTGGTTTCTCTAGTCCTGGCCAAGGGATTGGCAATGAGGATAGTCTCCAAGTCGTACTCTGAATAGGCCAGGTTGGGGGGGGGGTATTCAGTAAAATGAACAGGTCCAAAGGGGGCTCCTGGGGGACGGTATAATGCCAGGGGCAATTTGGAAGGTTATTCTTGGGGGAGGGCGGCGGCCTGGTGGTCTACTTGACTGGAATTAAGATGGAAGATCACTAAGACTAGATATGGTAAGATTTGTTTGAACCAAAGGTTCATAAAGCTTTATTATCAAAAATGATGATGTGGTCTTCACCATACCGCCAGGGTTTTTATACCATGGGATTCCACTCCTTTGATTTTTGCAGGGTTCAGGCTTGTGGACAAGGTACTGGCAGGGCATGGATCTTGGCTTAGAGTCTTAGGGGCAGGAGGTCTAGGTAGTGCCTGCTCCGGTGAATAGAAGTGGCAATGCTTCATTCTGCTGCCACTGTTCACCATGTCACCTGAGTAGTTCAATTGTACTAACCTCTCTGGGCGGCATGCTGGCAGGTTATTGGCAGAGTTGAGAATAGGGTTTGGTTTAACCTCCTTAAGGCAAGCTGCAACTGCTGCATAGGTTTGGGTCTTTGGTGGCTCCAGGTTAGCATCAATCTGATGACCATTTGGGGAATTGTCCTTGGGAGACTGGCAGGTCTTGGAGTAACTCGTTAACTCGAGTACGCAATTTAGCAATTTGGCGGTCCCCCGTCCACTTTGTGTGACTTGAGTTGTTTTTGAAGGGTCCTTTGTAGTAGGCTGGCGGATTGCGGAGTGATTTACTGATTTGAGCCCATCTTTTAACAGATTGGCGGGTCCTGGACTGGTCTGGAGGGTTGGATCTGCCTTCTGGGAACTGGGGTTTAACTCTTGGGTTTTCAATACAAGTAATGAAATGTCATTCATGACATCATCCCCTTCCTTCCTGGCCTTCTTCTCAAGGTATTGTTGGATTGCTAGTTGGGCGTTGGGTAGGTTGCTTAATGGTTCCCAGGTGTTTTTCTCAGGTGGGTATCCCTTCCACTTGACGTAGTACTGGAGAGTTTTATAGTGGATACAGTCTCCATGAACATATTCAACTTTGTATTCTTCAGAGCGTCCTACTTGGATGGGAGGGGGTTCAGTCTTGAGTTTCTGGTGGGGGAGTGAGTTCCCCTCTTTCTTGAATAGAAGCGCGCGGTGGAAGACGTTGTGTATTTTCCACAAGGGGGTAATTCTAGTTCAAATGCTACTTCATCCACTAGTTTGGTGATCTTGTAGGGGCCACTTCTTCTGTGGATTAACTTCCAACAGGGAACAGTCAGAGGCACGTTTAAAGAGTCCAGATAGACTTTATCCCCTACCTTCAATGGTTTCCCAGGAATTCTCTTTTTGTTGGCAAAAGCCTTATAAGTCTGGACAGCGCGGGTCAGATTCTTAAGACAGGTTTGTTGGGTGTCGTGTATTTGTTCAATCCAGGTTTGTCCTGACGGGTTTATTTCCTTACTGCCAATACTGGGATCCCAAGATGGGTCAAATCCATAATTGACCTTGAAGGGGGACATTCCTGTGGAGGCGTGGTCTTTACTGTTGTAGGCATACTGTGCCATGGGTAGCATCTTGGCCCAGTTATCCTGGTTGGCGTTGGCATAGCATCATAGGTATTGTTCAAGTATTTGGTTCACATGTTCAGTCCGGCCGTCAGTCTGTGGGTGGTAGGAGGTTGATACACAGCGCTTTACCCCCAAGTCCTTCATCAGCTGAGTCCAGTATTTGGAGGTGAATTGTGGTCCTCTATCAGTGATGATTTCCAACAGAGCGCCGTGTTGAGTTAGGATGCGGTCATGGAAATGTCTAGCTGTCTCTGCGGCGGTGCAGTGAGTGGTGGTAGGGACAAAATAGGACATCTTAGTAAACCTATCTACCATGACCAGGATGGCGTTAAACACATTGGAGGGAGGTAGTTCTACAATATAGTCCATTGAAACAGACTGCCAGGGCCCCGTGGGTATGTCTAGCAGACTTAGCAGGCCTTCAGGGTTAGATCTACGGGTTTTGGTTCTTCCACATGTCTCACAGCCTTCAATGTAGGCGGCCACATCTTTGTCCAGTTGGGGCCAAACATAATTCTTCTTGATTCCTCGGAGTGTCTTGAGTCTGCCAGGGTGGCCAGCCATCTCTGAGTTGTGATAGTCAATGAGTACTTTGGTCCTTGTTTCACCTTCTGGTACATAGATCCGGTTGTGTAATAGCAGGGTGGATCTTTTCAGCGAGGATCCTTTCTTGTGGTGGCGGCTCTCTGGGTCTGAGGTCAAGTCAGCAACAAGGTCCGCTGATTATTTGTCTTGTTTCTGCGCCTCAATTATGTCAGGTTTGCGGGCCATGATTTTCATGTATATCAGTTGGATGCCTAGGCTGGCTGGGTCAAGGAGTACATGTGTGTTGTGGTCCTTAGTTTCTGTAGAGGAAGGAATCAGATCAGCTCTTCTACTCAGGGCGTCAGGTACCACATTCACCTTCCCAGGCTTGTAGTCAATGGTCAAGGTATAGTCAGCCAGTTCCAAGGCCCATCTGGCCTGCCTCTGGTTTAGCTGTCTGGGTTTAAAGAATTGAACCAAGTTCTTGTGGTTGGTTAAGACCTTTACTGGAAATTTGGCACCACATAGGTACTGGCGCCAATGTTTCAGGGTCTTTGTTATTGCAAGCATCTCCTTGTTGTAAATTGGGTAGTTTCCTTCAGCAGGCAGAATCTTCTTGGAGTAATATGCTACAGGATGTAGCATACCATCCCCTCCTTCCTGAAGAAGGACCCCACTCACCGCAAAGTTGGACGTGTTGGTTTCCAGTACAAATGGCTTGGATGGGTTGGGCATGGCCAGGATGGGGGCAGAGGTGAAAGCAAGCTTCAGGGCCTCAAATGCTGATGTGCACTTGTCAGTCCAAGCAAAGGTAACCTTGTCTGAGCAAAGGCAGGTCAGGGGCAAGGTAATCAGAGAAAATTTTTGGATGAAATCCCTGCAATAATTTACCAGGCCCAAAAAGCTTCTCACATCTTTCCTGTATTTGGGCACCGGCCAAGATGTTACTGCTTCTACTTTGTCCTGTGCCATGGCAAACCCGCCAGTCTTCACAACGTATCCCAGGAACTCAACTTTAGACTAGAAGAATTCACACTTTTAAGCTTAGCATGTAAGTTTGCTTGGGAGAGTTTTTCTAGTATAAGGTCCAGGTGGCGCAGGTGTTCCTCGTGGGCCTTGCTGTAGATGAGGATGTTGTTGAGGTAGGCCACACAGAACTGGTTGAGGTATTTGCCCAATACTGTGTTTATCATGTGCTGGAAGGTGCTGGGGGCGTTGCATAGTCTAAATGGCATCACCAGGTATTTGTAGAGTCCATACCTGGTCTTGAACGCCGTTTTGTATTCATCACCCTCTTTGATTTGGATTTGGTTGAACACATCTCTTAGGTCAATTTTTGAGTACACCTGGGCTCCAGTTAGTACGTTGCAAAGGTCATTGGCGTTGGGATGGGATGTGGTTCTTCACAGTGATATCATTCAGCTTCTGGTAGTTCATGCAGGGACGCATTCTGCTGTCCTTCTTCCCTACAAACAGCATTAGTGACAAGCACGGGGCCTTTGATACTCAGATGAAACCCTTTTTTGTCATATCCTCCAGGTAAGTTTTCAAGGCCACTTGTTCTCAGTGGTTGCAACTATAGATGGGGCCGTGGTGTGGTTAGGTACCTGGTAGTAGGTCTATAGTGTGGTTGTATATTGAGTGGCTGGGTAGTTTTGTGGCCTCTTCTTTGCTAAATACGTGGTCCCACTTTTGCAGGGGAATAGGTAGTGTCCCAACGCTGGATTCCATCTTTATGGTTAAGAGTCTGTTGGTCAGGGTTCTGCCGGGACTCATACGGAACGGAACAGTGTCACAAGATTCAGGTTGTCCTAAGGTGGCGGTCTGTTCACAATAATTTAGAATCAGACCATGTCTGTCGGACCATGAGTCCCCCAGTACTAGAAGATGGGGCAATCCCGGCAAGAGGATCAAGGGAGTTGGGTACACGTTCTGTCCAATTGTCAAGGGAAGTTCCTGTTTGCACTTGTAGCCAGTGTCCTGGGAACTGTTTCCCATGATTACTTGTAGGCTGCGCTCTGAAGCTGTTAGTCCTAGTTCCTTTGCCAGGTTGGCGTCAATGAAGCTTTCATTGGCTCCTGTGTCAATAAAGGCCTCTATCTGACGCTTGATTCCCATACAGTCTATGGTCACTTGAATGAATTTATAAGATTGTGCAGAGGTGTTTATTTGTGTCAAGGATACAGAAGGTGTATTCTTCTTAGGGCATGCTCTGGTTAGATGCCCAGCCTTGTGGCAGTAGAAACATAACCTATCTTGATAGTGGTGTTGTAACTTGTCAGGGGACATTCCAGGTTGATTGGGTGTCATGGCTCTGCCGGCTTGGGTAGGGTTCACGTTCTGTCCTTCTTGGTTTAGACTCAGGCCTTTGCATAGGGGCAGTAATTCCTCTAGGCTCAGTGTAGGCGGGTGGTGCTTCAACAGGTCTTTCATGGCTGAATTAACTCCCTTTCTGAAGAAAATGGAAGATAATTCATCTTCAAGTTGAGTGCGCGTTTTCAGTTTAAGGAACTTGTCAATATAGGCTTGGATAGGGCGGTTTGCTTGTCAGATCTCTAACATAGAGTTCAGCGCATAGTATCTGGTGTCTTGGTCATCGCCAGTGATCATGAGTTCAGCTTCAAATTTCAAATAGTCAAGGCAAAATTCAACATCTTTGGCAGTGGCCTTCCCAAACCAGTCCAAAGCATCTCCTGATAGCATGGCGGCCACCCCCAAGACTTTTGCAGTGTCACTAGGGTAGGCGTTGGCGTTGGTTTGGAAGTGGAGGCAGAGGACTGGCATGGCTCAGAGGGCTTCTTCTAAGGGGAGTTTGCCCATCTGGGGCATATCCACCTTGGTTGTGGTCTGGTTCACTATCACATTTTGCACTTGTGATGTGGCCGGGTTCTGGGGTTCTGCACCAGGTGCAGGGTCTTTCAATTCTTTGGCGGGTTGGTTCTTCATCCATGGGAGTATCAGGGAGGTAAGTGCCTTATGGGTGTAATAAGTGATTATCATAAAAAAGAGCATACAAGTTGCCCCAAGTGTTAATAACATCTTGAGGCCCAGGTTACCGTGTTTGTAAAAGATTGACATAATGTCAGGAAGCCAGTTGTAGGTAGAGGCATTGGGCGTCTTGGGGTGAGGTGCGGCTGAGCCGGTGGGTAAGGCCCACCATAGAATGGGTGCTAACTTGATAATATAAGATACAGAACGTCCGAGTAAGGACCAGGGTCCGGAGTTGGGAACCACGGAATCTACCAAACCTTTCAAAGTAATGTAGAGTACTCCAAACAGTTGAGTAGAGGTGGTCTTGGCTGCGGCGGTAGGTTTCAGCAGGCGGTCTGGTTGTGGGGTTAAGGGAGGAGTCATAGGAACAAAGTAGGCAGGCAGATAATTGTACTTGTCTTTGAACAATCTTGGCAGCCTTTTGTACCACTTTCCTTTGTGTCCTATGTATTTGGTTTCTCTAGTCCTGGCCAAGGGATTGGCAATGAGGATAGTCTCCAAGTCGTACTCTGAATAGGCCAGGTTGGGGGGGGGTATTCAGTAAAATGCACAGGTCCAAAGGGGGCTCCCGGGGGACGGTATAATGCCAGGGGCAATTTGGCAGGTTGGTCTTGGGGCAGGCAGCGGCCTGGTGGTCTACTTGACTGGAATTAAGATGGAAGATCACTAAGACTAGATATGGTAAGATTTGTTTGAACCAAAGGTTCATAAAACTTTATTATCAAAAATGACAATGTGGTCTTCACCGTACCGCCAGGGTTTTTATACCATGGGATTTTGCTCCTTCAATATTTGCAGGGTTCAGGTTTGCGGACAAGGTACTGGCGGGGCATGGATCTTGGCTTAGAGTCTTGGGGGCGGGAGGTCCAGGTAGTGCCTGCTCTGGTGAATAGAAGTGGCAATGCTTCATTCTGCTGCCACTGTTCACCATGTCACCTGAGTAGTTCAATTGTACTAACCTCTCTGGGCAGCATGCCAGCAGGTCATTGGCAGAGTTGAGAATAGGGTTTGGTTTAACCTCCTTAAGGCAAGCTGCAACTGCTGCATAGGTTTGGGTCTTTGGTGGCTCCAGGTTAGCATCAATCTGATGACCATTTGGGGAATTGTCCTTGGGAGACTGGCGGGTCTCGGAGTAACTTGTTAACTCGAGTACGCAATTTAGCAAGTTGGCGGTCCCCCGTCCACTTTGTGTGACTCAAATTGTTTTTGAAGGGTACTTTGTAGTAGGCCAGCGGAACGCGGAGTGATTTACTGATTTGAGCCCATCTTTTAACAGATTGGCGGGTCCTGGACTGGTCTGGAGGGTTGGATCTTCCTTCTGGGAACCGGAGTTTAACTCTTGGGTTTTCAATACAAGTATTGAAATGTCATTCATGACACAGATATTCTTTTGTGAAATTCCAATTTTAACTCCAAGATTAAGTAGAACAATTAGTCCTAACCAGAGTAAACCAAGATAAATGACCTGGGAAAGCATCAATGCATCTTCAGCGTAGAATTCTGGGCATTGGGAAGGGATACAATTTTCAGTTTCAAGAATGGGGGAAGGAGCTACAAAATTGGCTGGCATGAAATTGACATTTGGCGGCGCCAATAACAAAGCTCCAGATGCTGGGCCCCATCTTCCTGAAATGATTTGGTTCAGAATCAGATTGTACAGGATATACTGCAACAACCCAATCATAGGATGCATTTTTAAAATTTAAAATTAGAACTTGGGATAATTAATTTTTATTGAGTAAATTTAGGAGGACTCAACTCTTAGAGTTGAAACAGGGAAAATTATTCAATATATATTAGAAAAATTGACTAAGCAATACCACCTGAGTCTTGACCTCCTATTCCTTCTACATCTTCAAGTAAGTATCTAGTCCAGGTTGCAAAGAACCCTTGCGTGACCAGTTTCTGACAACCATGCTGATTAATAAGCTTATATTGGGTGACCCTCTTATTATTTCAATTTATCAACGTCAGTTTGAAAGGGGGAGCTGGTTTCAGCTGGCAGAAAGAGCAGCTGTGACCCATTTTTTTGATTGATCATTTGGTTTAAATCCGTTAACTTGGTCAATTTTGATACAGGTTTCTTGGCCTTCTGAGCCTTCTCACTTGGGCGGACAATACCCAACATTATGGAACCTACCGTGTCATAAAGAGCTCAACACAGAAGTGAACAAGATTAAGGAGATTAATCAAAAGTTGAAGCACAAGCTTAAGGAGGTGGTCCTAGAAGGAATAAATATTAAATAAGCTTGCTGTAGAAGCACTAAAAAATAAATTACCAGATACAACAGACAAACTTACAGGCAGAGCTATTAACATTCAGAATTACAGTAGTTTTATAAGCTATGGCAACAACTGAAAATACCTCAGAATTAAACAAAATGGTTTCAGATTTAACTGAAATACAACTATCAGGTTAAAAAAATACACTCTGTTAACAGAGCTTTGTAGAGTTAATGGGCAAAATGGGTCAACACAGCAAAGAAGTGCTCACACGCAAAGCAAAACCATTCAAAATATAATCAAAATACTTGGATTCACAAAAAAATAGTGTGAGTTGACTTTTGGTGTACATATGTTTACTATGTGAATTGGTGACAAAATACACCCAAGTGCAGTGTGTCAAAACTCAATCCAAAAATAAAACACAATATCAACTCACTATGTAAACAAAATCACTCACTCAGTGTGTGCAATGGATTGTAACCAAGAATGATACCAATGTATCTAAAATAAGACACAAGATCTGGAATATAAATTTTAAAAATATTGTGTTGGATGCTTAATTTGGCGTAAAATCTGGGGAAATGAGTGGAAAGTATGTTGGGTGTTCTAAAATGGGCATTGTAAAACCAGAAACAACAAATTAAGAAATAAAAATCTATTTTGAGATATTGGGTGGGAAAAATATTAATTAAATATCCATATTCAGATAAAAGCAAAAATTAAAATTAGGGAGTAACTTAATTGAATTTTATTTAGTATTTTATTAAATTGTAAAATGGAAGGAACACAGCAACAGAGTACCATTGCACCCATTGTGCACCGCGGTTGCGGTTACCCCCGCGGGTCAAAGAACAGAGTTAGTGCAACATAAATGCCTACTCAGGAAGGAGACGGGAGAGGAGAGTTTGATAGTGACACTGAACTGAGACAGCTGGTTTGAGGAGCACAAGCTACTAGGATGCGGAGCATCAACCCTCAGGTCCCCAAGCTGACCCAGAAGCCCACCAAGGTTACTACAACAAAAACAATTAGAAACAAGGAGGTAGAACTTACTTTGTATGTGTTTGACATTGTGTATTGGCAAGAGTTGGTCCCGTCAGCCATGCTGGAGAAGGTGAAGCCTGTACTTGATACTAGCTACAAGGGCAACAGCGCCCATGTCAACACTAAAAATTTCAACAGTGGCCATGTCAACACTTTGTTGACATGGCCACTGTTGACTCAAAACTCTAAATCTCTAATGTTTTTTGCTAGTTGCGCTAGCTTAATTCTTTTTTTAAAGCGTTCAGGGGTGTAAACCCAGAAAAAACAATGGAATTGTGGCCATCTTGACACAATTTAATATTAAGCTTAATAAAAAACTCAATTTAACCTGATTTTTCCTTTACTTTTACTAATAAAAATTAGTTTATTTTTTATTTGTTTTCACAACGTAAAAGTGTCAATGTCAACACTTTTTAAGCTGAACTTATTTTTAATAACAAAACTGAAGCATCTACAGTAAAAAAGTGCACATTTAAAAACATTTTTTTATTTAATTATTATATTGAAAAAGACAGTGCACATACATTTGATTGTTGGAATGTTCATGTTATAAATATATATGTGGCACTTATTCTGGCTTTGATATATTAAGTGGATTGGTGGCTAACAGGGATCCACTAATTTAAGCGTGACTTACTAAGTAATTTACTATATAATTTATTATTAAAAATAATGTCAACACTCGTAAATGTTGTTTATTTGCTTGTGATTATCCCCTGGGGTGGAGTTAAGAAAATTAGAGTGGCACAATTAAGCCTCAATTAATAAGCCACCTCATATAAAGAATGTCGTAAGTGATGTTGTCGACACTTTACCTTTTTCAATAGTTGAATACAACTTATTAACAACTTTACTTAAGCGCAATGGTAAAATATCATATTACCACTACCCAAATATTATTTTTAATAAAATAATAAAGAACCTTGATACTTTTTTAACTTATTTTCATATGTTTTTTTTATTTTTATATGTGAACAAAAACACACAGAAAACGGTTAATTTTCGCTAGTCCGCTTAAATTTAATTAAGCGTACTATGAAAGAACATAGTAACTTTTCAAAAAAATGTTGACAGTGACAATGTTGTCAAAAATAATTTCTACAATTTTTGTAATCAACAGTGAGAATTCAGCTTTTTTTACTAATTGTCACTCATAATGTCAACGCTTTTCAGTTCTCACATATAAAACTTTATGTTTTAATAATAAAAACTTCTCATTTTTTGATATGTTGTATTTTTGACTTTGCTCTTTCATATTTTTTAATTTTAAAATAAAATCTATATCTAAATATAATACTTTTGAATATTTCTCTTAACTTTTAATTTTTTATTTATAACTATAATAAATTAAAACCTATACAAGTATTTTTTAACTTTTAAATGCCAAAAAAGCCATCTAAGATTTACTTTTTGATAGCATGCTTTTTAAGTTGTTTTTTTTTGTTTTTACATACATTGCTTTATTTTAAACCATTTTACTTATTATTTTATGACAAGAACACTTCCAAACCGCCAAAGGGTACCAAGTGTCCCTCTAAGCCAACCAAATCTACCAAGAAAAAGCCTGTCTCATCAAAGAAGACCTCTCCAAAACCATCCCCAAAGCTCTCAACAAAGCCCTCCCTGAGCCCTCTCATGAGAAGAGCCCTGCTCACGCCACTAGGGGAGAGGAATCTGATGGTTCCCTTACGGACCACAGTTTTTACAACTTGGCTTTTGACAAGGAGCCAACCAAGAAGAAGCGGCAAGGCAAAAAGACCCCTCCCAAAGAAAAGTCTCCTGCACATGAGGAGCACCACAACAAGCCCCCTTCTGCTTCCCCACCCCCACCAAAATCTCCCCCTTCAAGCTCATCTGGGGATGATTCAAAGCCCTGCCCTGATTACTTCCCTGGCTTCCACCATACTCCTGCTGGCCCCTGGGACCCTCTGTTGGCCTACAACATCTGCAACTTTGATGGCAAGTTCAAGGTTCCCTCTTCCTTGCCCAAATACTTCCCAATCATGAGTGTAAAGGGTGGGCTGGCCATGGTGGCCAATGGGTATATCTTCAACTGCAACAATGCCAACCAGGGCTTCAAGAGCCGGCATTACACCTGCGAGGACCGCTCCTGCCCAGTGCGGCTCAACACTGAGCGCTGGGACCTGGTCCAAACCATCAAGGGCGAGCATACCTGCATCATGCCCAACACTACCATCTCCTGCCTTCTCAAATGGTACCTTGTGCAGATTATGCCCACCTCCAAAGACTTTTCTGCCACCCAGCTGGCTTTGCTTGCTTGCAAGTACCTGTCCCCTACCAACCTCAAGAGGGTCCCTACTCACACCCAGCTGGTCAAGTTTGTGAGTGATAGGATTCAAGCCTCCAATCCCCTGGCTAAGAGTGCCACCAGTATCAAGGACCTTATCCTCACAGATGCCCTCAAGAAGACAGAGGTTGGTGAGATGTTCCTGGTCCATGACAATGGGCAGGAAGTGGAGGATAGGATTGTAGCCTACGCCACAACCCAAAACCTGGAGCAGCTGAACACTGCTACCACCTGGCTTTGTGATGGCACATTTGCTACTTGCCCCTCTCTCTTTAAGCAGCTTTTGGTCCTGCATGGGCAGTTTAATGACCTGGTTATCCCTCTTGTGTTTTTTCCCCTTCCTGGAGCCAAGACTGAAGTCTACACCAGAGCCTTCAAGATTGTCTGGGATGCTTTGAGCTCCCTTCCTGCCAACCAGCTCCCCTCTCCCACCCACACCACAAGGGCAAATCCCTCCTCTGCTGAGAAGGATGAGGCAACCATAGCCGCTGAGCAGCTAGCTCATGCACGCTCACTTGGGCCAAAGGTTATCATAATGGACTTTGAGCAAGCTCAGTTCAGAGCATTTGAGGCCACCTTCAATGGAGAATTCCAGGGCTGCTTCTTTCATTTTAGGCAGGCCCTTATAAAGAATCTCAAGAGTGAGAAAGACCTTTTTGACAAGTATCTTAACAATGGTAAGGGGAAGTGCCGCTTTTCCCTGACTCAGTTTTACTGCCTTGGCTTTTGTGCGCCCGGAGCATACTGGGCTTGGCTTTGAGGCCCTCCTGGAGGATGCTTACATGAAGAAGCACTCCATTATCTTCAAAGGCTACCTGGATTACTTTGAGCGCCAATGGGTGAGCAAGAAGGTGACTGCCCAGAGAGGTAAGAGTGGGGCCACTGCCTCTTGGAACTGTCAAGGCGCCTGCCTCAAGGGGGAGATGAAGACCACCTCTAGCCTTGAGGTTTTTCATAAGCATCTGAAGGTGAAGTTTTGGACCAACCCCAAATATAACAAGTTCTTCTCCAAGCTACAAGAGGAGCAGGCCCAGACTGTCTCCAAGTTTTGCAGCCTGGTTAACCAGGTGGCCCCCAAGAAGAGGAAGTCCAAGGAGCAAGACTACCATGAGGACGTGCAGAAGATGGTCAAGAAAAAGTATAAGGTGGCAGAGATAAAGAAGTACCTTGAAAATGTTGACACTGCTCTTGCTGGTGGCTTTAATTAGCCAAATAAACTTTGCTTTGCCTATATATTTTTTACTTTTAAACTTTTAATTCTTTAATTTTTCTGGATAGTACTAATCTTTTAAGTATAAATGGTAAGTTTCAGATACAGTTTCAATGTGGTTTTGTAAGAAATATCTTATACTTTGTTAATTTATCTTTAAGCTATGAGATATTTTCAGTTATGCTTATAAAAAGTGTAATAAATTAAATATATAATTTTCTTATATTTTGCAGTTATTATGATATATAAAATATCTTTATTTTTGGTTCATTGGAATTTTAATTTTTATGGGAATAAAAAATAATTTTGTAATAAAGAGTGTAAATTACATAGTAAATTGAAAAATACCTGCTTATATCTCCTTATTCTTATTACTTATGGTATTTATTATTGCATTTTTGAACTCTCTGGGGTCATTTTAGTATAATAATGTATTTTAAAATATTTTTTATATTAAAAATGTTTAGGGTAAAGTGTTTTGTTAATTAAAAAAGTGTCAACATCCAGGAAACAACATTAAGTAAACCCGGGTTGTCACTTTACTATAGTGTCAACATTAAAAGTGTCAACATGGCCACTGTCAACATTTTTAGTGTTGACATGGGCGCTGTTGCCGCTATAAGCCCTACATCAGTGATGGCAATCAGGAAGAGGACAAGGAGCCTGAGTTTTTCAGAACTGATGAGGGACAGTTAGTACTCAAAAAGGTTGCAGCCTTCTACACCAAGGTACCCATTCCCTGTGTTATGCCCAATGCCAACGAGTTAATCCCCACTGCTAAAAATCCTGCCCAGAAGCGCATCCCCGACATCAAACGTATCATCCTGCTTAAGCTAATGAGTTAATTGGGTGATTACAAGGTGGCCGCAGCCCTTGTCAGAGTGGATCCCAAGTACACCTCAAAGACATTCAACATCTTCATCAATACTGGCCAAGTCCTTGCCGCGGAGAAATCCTTGTGTGTTTCCACTATGCTCACCAAGGAGCACAAATGGGCAATCCCCCAATGGATAACCCAAGATTGTCATCTTGAACTGGCGGATATACAGGCCATAGTCAAATCTACTTTTGGGTTTGAGGCCTCAATTTTCTTTTACTACCATCTGGTCAAGGGAATGTGCTTTTCCTGGAAAAAGCTCAGGGTATCCCCATACAATTGTCTTAGTCTAGCCAACATTGACGTCTGGAAGAATACACAGAGGCATACACTTCTCTCAAAGCCAAGGGGACAGTCAAATTCTACTACATTGAAAAATCAGCATTTGCCTTGTCAATGCACAATGAATATGAGTATGTCCCCAAAGGCTCAAATGACAGGATGGCTTGGCGTGCTGCAGTCTGCGCCACAGCCTATTTGATAGTGGCTCTCCTTGGTCCAAAGGGGGTCGAGCTGTACCAAATGATATTGGGATCTCTGAATAGCCGGACCTTCCTATCATTCCTCTGATTGGTCCAGGAGCACCTGAGGCGCACAAGCCCAGGCTTCATCAACGTCATTGTGTTGGACAATGTTGGTCTCCACAGAGTGGCTGACATTATTGAGGAATTCCCAATGATCAACACCAGCATTGATGTGGGCCCCCAGCAATTGGCCACAGCAAATTTGCGCCTTCTCTTCCACCCTGCCTATTTGCCCTTTCTAAATCCCATCAAGGAAGTCTTTGGGTGGCTCAAGTGAGTTGTCAAGCAAGGAACCCCAACTGGGACTGAGGATCTGTTTGATTTGCTCCAGGCCGGGATCCACACCCTCCCAGCTGAGACAGTGGCCAAATTCTATGGCCACGCTGATTTGTTCATCCCCACGTGCCTAAACAAACAGCCAATCAATTAAAGGCTTAGCATGTCCAACTATTTTATATTCTCTAATTTACTATTTAAGATTTATTAATTACATTTTATATTTAGAAGCTTATAAGCCCATAATCACATTTGACAAGACCATCAATGGGTAAGTAATTTATTTATTTTATTTTATATTTTTTTATTATGCCATCTGAGGTTATCCTAAACACTTTATACTGGATTATGCAAATAAATGTAAAAATCAAATTAAAAAAATTAAATGTAAAATGTACAAATTAAATTTATTTTATTAATGTATAATTTTATGCTTTTATGAAAACTGTTTCTGCAATATACTTTGCAAATCTTGTTTGCTAAAATAAGACTTAAAAATTTATTTATAATAAAAATAATCTAGAGTATAAAGATGTTTATTTATATATAGAAAAATTAAGAGCACCTATAATGGGTTTGGTGGTATGTACCCACCCCACAATGGAGGTGTTGCACAACCTCCACTGCTACACTCTGGACAGTGAATACACCTGGTTAAAATACTCCCGCCTGCTAGTAAAAGGAAGGATGGTGAGGTGGGAGTGAAGCAGCAGCTTCTCTGGCGGGGCTGCAAACCTGTAAATTCCAGCCAGGACCAGGGCGTCCTGTATAATGTGGTCCACTAAGTCTTATCTGGGGGGACCTTCTTCTCATCCAGGGAGAGCCTGGCCTTGTTGATCCCAAGAAGGACCCCGTTCAGGTCCTCTACAGACGTGTCCATCCTAAAGTAGAAAAGGAACCTCAGGTAAATAACAAGGTGAAGCCTTTGCCCAAAAAAGGCTTCAGTAAACTCACAAAGTTTGTTGTATACTGTGCTGATCTTCTTTTCATGCTTTGTCTTTGCAAAGGTCATCTTCATTGCTTGCGGGACCCCTGTCTTATTGGCACTCCAGGCCAGCCCAAAGTCTGCCAGGAGGATTTTTGTCTTCTGTACAGCTGTTGCGTCTGCAACAGCCAGTTTTCCTACCATGCACCCAAAGTTTTCCAAGAGGTAAGAAATGGTATGCTCTACCAGTAAGCAGAAGCAAGCAGCCGCATGAGCCCGACCCATCTCCGGTACATTCTTGAATGGGAGTGTCTCCAGGACGTCCCAAACAAGCTCAATGAAGTTTACACAGTAAACTCCACAGAGAACCACTGGGTCCAAGCAGATCAATTGGGCATCCTTGTAGGCAGTAAATGCTCACTTGTATGCCCCCTTGGCATGTTTCAGCCCAGCTAGTGTGTTCCTTGTCATCAGAAAGGTATCATGGACCCTGTCTTTGAGCTCTCACAAGACAGGGGGGACAGATAGAGCTGTTTGGCCACGTGAGTTGCATAATTTGAATAGAATGTAGGGGGAACAAAAGGAACCAGGACCTGGCAGAGTTCACTGTTGATGTTTTCCAACAAAAAAAGATAATTATTTTGAAATTTTTATTAATTATAATTTTTTATGTACCTTTGTGGGTTTCCTCCTTGCCTGCGGCTTTGGCATTCTTGGCGCAAGCAGTTGCACGGGCAATTTTTTATCCTCTGTCCTTGCCTGCTTGGTAGGTTTTAGGTGGGCATACATTTCAGGGTCATCTGTCCAGACAGACAGCACAGAGAGGGAAAAGGACTTGAATTGCAAGCCCTTGACCACCGTTTTTTGAATGTTGAGCAGGCGCTCAATGGTCTTCTCTGATGTGTCAGGCATTTTGGCCGTTAATGCCTTGGATGTCACCCTGTCAAGTTTCTTGTCTTTGAGGACGGCGACTTTCACCTTTTCTTTGACCTTGGGGTCAATTTTTTTGATCTCAGCAACTGCAGAGTCAAGGTCCTTTAGCAGCTTCTCTAATTCTCTCATATGATTTTTTACTAACCTTTCCATATGTTTTTATAGCTTTCACCCAAATAAAATCTGTATTATTCTGATACTATTGCCTCTTTGTTTATTCCTTTTTGTTTTCCCATTTACTACATTATCCCATTTTTTAGTCATTGTGTATATGTTTTACGCTCAACTTGATATGTGTTGTTTGCTTTGTGTTGGGATTGTTTCCTTAATTGCTCTATTATTTTTGGCGCTTTGCACAGCCCCTTATAAAAATATTAACAACTATTTGGTGATCAGCTAGATTTGAATTAGAAAATTATAGGTTAACTGGTTTTAGATAAATTTGTTACTGATCCAAATTCAAAACCTTAATGATAAACTTTAAGCCAATCAGGAGTTAAGTGATAAAGTGATTGTTGTGACATAAAGGGTCATTCAATAATTCTTTGATGCATGTGCGCTAATTAATATGATTGGCTAAATCTTTTGCCATTGTGCACCATTGTTTCTGTGGCAAGTTGATGATAGACTAGTGCTATCCCAGCAGCTGATTGGACACTATTCCAACAACAACTTGCCACAGCAGCAATGGCGCACAATGGCAAAAGATCCAGTTAATCTTATTAATTAGCACACATGCATCAAAGAATTATTGAATGACCCTTTATGTCACAAAAATCACTTTATCACTTGGCTCCTGATTGGCTTAAAGTTTATCATTAAGGTTTTGAATTTGGATCAGTAACAACTTTATCTAAAAACAGTTAACCTATAGTTTTCTAATTCAAATCTAGCTGATCACCAAACTGTTGTTAATATTTTTACAGGGGGCTGTGTTTGGGTACTAAAAATAGCTGTGTTCTGGATCTAGATACATGATATATTAAATATATGATTTTATAGAAATAAGATGAACATAAAGTATAAGCCCAACTATAAACAAAGAGAACATGAACAATTGAAATTCAAAATAAAGATAATATAAATAGAAAATGTTTGGCAACAGGGGGCTTATTAGGGTGAGGAAGAGTGTTGCCTAGTAGGCAGAATAGTGCAGGAAGGAAGAAATAGAGGTGGTGCTGGCCTGGGGGTCTGGGATTGGGTGGGTGGGGCTGGAAGGTGGGGGGTGGGGGTGGCAGGGGTAGGGGTAGGAGGATTTTGTGTGATGGCCGCTATATACCACTTGGCATATTCCTCATCTATCATTGTGTCGTAACTGTGCTGTTTTAGCAGAGTTACACGGGGAAAAATATTTAGAAGATAGATAATAATCTTTATTGTGAGATAGTGATTATATAGCTATTGTGAATCAATGGATAGCAGGAACATTATTGGTTATCACACAGCTGGATGGAAGAGGGGGATGGCTTGATCCTTATAATGAGTTAAGCGCCAAATTGAGGTATCCACCATGAGGGATCATCATTTGTTCATGTTGATGGATTTGGTAATCTGAGTTGACTTCCTAGTCTGGCTTTGAGTGACCGGGTAATTGGGTTGCGGGTCACAAACCCGCTTGGTTGGAACCTTACTGGTGGGTCAAGCCTGCGGTTTTGACAATTGCCTTGATTGGCTGGTAGGTGGCTGTGGCACGGGGTGGGAGGCGCTTATCCTTATGTGATTGGTTGCCCATGTTCACGTGGAAACCCATTTGGGCAAACAAGTCAGCCACCATTTGGTGCCCAAAGAGAGAATTGTGGTCAAGGACCCCAAGATTAAGATCATTAAAAGCCTGAGGGCGGCGCTCCTGTAGTGTGGATCCAATGTTGAAGAAGACAACATCAGCCATATAGATGTCTGCATGGCCGGCGGGGTACACGGAATCCTGGTGCCCGCATTCCCAGATGGCCTCGAGGGCGGTGGAGCTACCCTCCATCTGGTGGCTCAAGAAACCCCAGTACTTGGAATTTGAGCCATCCCAGGAGTCAAGCAATTCACCAAGGATGTGGCTGTACTTGTAGCCATTGGTGAAATCTGGGTTTGTCCAATAATAGACAAAACCCTTGGCTGAAACAGCCAGAAAAGCACTAATGAAAGTCCCCTTCTTGACCTTCTTCCTTATTTTTTGAGTAGCGGCTCTTCCTTGTTTGCCAAAATCATCAAAAGCTATTGATAGATTGTAGTAGGAGATGAACATGACGTCATCTTCTAGACTAGTCAAGCATTGGACCAGGGTGAATTCAATGGCAGAATCATATGGGGAATCCTCAGCGCCATCCCATTGGTTGCCGGCAAAATTGGTAAGAATCTGTATTGAAGCCACATTTCTATGCATCCAGAGATGCACCATGCGCTCAGACACCTAAATGCCATGGTGCACAAGTTGCTTCTGTACCTGGGTCAAGGGAAGCTTGGGGTCTTGCTACAATAGATCAAGCATGGTTGGGTATGCCTCATTGATTTGGAACTCTGGGGCCTTTTTGGGCTTCTTGGCTGTCCTGATCAGATTCCCCTTGTTCATTAGGTTGTTGAACTCCCACATTATGGTGGCTCAGGTAAATTTCAATTGGTCAGCAATCTGATCCCAGGACAGACCCTGCAGGTTCAGTGCCACAATTTCCTGGAGAATTTGGGTGGTAATGATTTGTTGCTTGGGGCTCTGGGCCGCAGGAGCTGAAGCCTGATTGGCTGAGAGAGAGGCAGGTTGGCTGGTGGCAGGAAGTTGTTCCAAATCAAAGTTGTCATCCTGATTGATTGGTTGACGGGCAGCTTGTGTGGGGGTAGGTACAGGAGCGGGAGTAGCGCTGGGCGCAAAGTGACTATTGAACAAGTCAAAGCCATATGGGTCAGGGGTCAGGTGCAGGTCAGCTTCCTTGTTACCCGCCTCAAAGGCTTGGGTGTAAATGGGTGCCTCCATATTCTGAGTCTCACCTCCATTGAAGCTGGCTTGGCTGCTGCTGGCTTGGTTGCTGGCACTTTTGAAAATGCTGTTGCTATTGAAAACCATCTTTAAAAACCTAGGATAAAATCGCTAAAAGTAGAAATTTTAAAATTTTATGATTTATTTTTATTGTAATCTTGAGTCTATATTTGGAAGGTTCTCAAAACCATTTCATACAAATCAGGAGCCATTAAAATGAATAAAATGCCTCTGTTCCTAAATTGGATAGCTGTTGATTGTCTGTTAAACTGTTATTTTTCTATTTTAGGCTGCTCATACTACACATCTTGTGTGACTTCATTTTGTTTTGTGCTTGTGGAATCTCACTTCCAGATTGCTCAAATCTCGTTTCATTTTAGTCCTTCTGTTGGTGCCTCAGTTGAATCCTGATTGGATTATAATATATTCTAGAACAGCATCAATCCATATCACTTGCTGCGTCAGTTTAATTTGTTTGTAGTTTAAGCTACATCATTTGCTGTTTGATAATATATTATTTTGTGTAAGTGATATTTTTTATTGTTTGAAATTTTGCCTGTTCATCAAAAATACTTAGATTATTTGATTCCTGAATCTTGCCTGAATTGGATTTTGTTCAAATCTGAAATCATTTCATTTAAATTTGAGGTATTTTTGGTTGTTGCCATAGCTTTTAAAACTACTGTATATAATTTATTTATCTTAATTTTTATTTGTCTAAATATAGTTGCCCAAAAAATACTTTTAGTCACTACCATTTATTTCACATTGGGCTTTTAATTTTCTATATTAATTATTTTTGGCTGCAAATGTGCACTTTTAACTGTATGTACTGATGAATCTGATTTCTTTGATAAATTTAATCCCAAATCAGACACTCAGAATATTTATTTTCATTTTTTGGTCTAGATTGTATATCTTAATTAGGATGGACTGGTAACAGCGTTACAGAGCACATTGATTTGTTTTTATATTTGACGGTTGCATTATCTGTTTCAGTCGCTATGGGGGCTTGTTATTGGATCAAGCTTTTCACTTTAGTGACTGAGTTCAATCTGTTCTTAAAAACATAGTAAACATAGAAGCTTTGTTTTGTGACTGAAACCCATTCGTTCTAGTGTTGTTATATTTGTTGTTGAATCATTATTCATTTGTTCTCAGTTTACATCATTTGTTGTGTGTCTGGATATTTTTGCCAATTGGCGCACATTTCCATGGAATTGGCTCAAATTTCTATCAAAAAAGTTGAAATTTGCTATGTGGCTGAATAATTCGTTCTGAAATGAACCATTTTTGTTTATCTCAGAAGGTTATGAAACTAGTGTATCGAGTTTTTTGCTGTGACCAATCATAATTATTGAGCCTAATACTAGCTATCCCTTTTGGCCAGTATATATTTTATACATATAAATAAAAACTCTTGATTTATAATCAAGTAAAATAAAATGATTCAAACCTATACTGTGAGATATTGAAGGATGGGTCTTTCAATAGATTATGAGCCAAAAATAAATTTTCAATAGCTGAAACTGCTTCAAATTTACATCATGTTCTCAAAAAATTGTAGCATTAGTTACATCCTTTAAAGCCACCTTCTTTCTATAGTTTGTGACCTAAAAATAGCGGGAGGAAAGATTGATACCTGCTCCACAAGTTGCAACACAAACATGTGTGGATTTTTTGTGGCTCAATCAAAAATATCTTAAAGATAGGGCTGCGACTTTGTAATCCCACAATTGCTGTGGCCGTCCCAAGTTGGGCTGCTTTGACTAAACCCCAGGCAACCGCGGCCAGATTCTGGCTCTGGATCAGTCATTTCAAATATTTATTTTGGAACGTTCAAATATTAAATCTTTCTAGTTTCGGCTGTAGCGGCCCAGAGCCGGAAGCTAGTCGGGGCTGGGCCGAAGCATCCCTAGTCCCAACCCTACTCAAT
Source organism: Entomophthora muscae (assembly GCA_014839935.2). Taxonomy (NCBI): domain Eukaryota; kingdom Fungi; phylum Entomophthoromycota; class Entomophthoromycetes; order Entomophthorales; family Entomophthoraceae; genus Entomophthora; species Entomophthora muscae. The sequence continues at coordinate 115,252 of QTSX02004333.1, read as the reverse complement.
ATAAATTCAACTTTTGATCCCTTGCGTTGAAGCCGGTAATTTGCTTTGTCCGCTGCGCTTCTAGATCCTTGGGTTGGAAAAGTTTCAGAGTAAGAGTGTGAGTTGGAAATAGCGTGAAATGATGCCAAGAGATTGAAATGATTCAGCATTTGAAGTTTGGCGGAATAAATGCTATTTTAATATTTCTAAGTGTGGCTGGTTTCAAAAGCAGTCATGTTTTCCTCATGCGAGTTTGGGTCTGGGTGTATCTGCTTGAAACATGTTTTGGTTGGGGTATAAGTCGCAGCTTGGCTTCTTTAGGCTTTGAGTGGTTTTGATGGAGTGCTTAGCTAAAGTGAATTCATCTGTCGATGTGCCAAGCGGGAGCAGTGACAAAGGAGGGCTGAAAGGGATACAGGCAGTTGATCGACAACCAGGCGATGCCATCAGCTGGTCCAAAGGCAGCGTCAAGGATCATGGTGACTTTTCCAACCTCAGGCTTCGTAGGTGCAAGACAAACGTCAAGCCTAGGAGAATATGTGACACATCCATACATCCTTTGTAAATAAACTTATTAAGGCTTTTAAATATTATTTCAAGGGCAGCAATAAATAAAAGGTTTTGAAGGTATATTTATGTTAAATACTACTGAATCAAACATTGACATCTCTTGACCTTGAGTACCAACTTGTAGATTGGGATGTGTTTCCCCCAAGAGTATGGTGAGGTAGAGTTGCTTCGACCAAGCCCCAGCTAGTCTCTAGCTCTGGGTCTTTTCTTAAAAGAATTAATTTAACATGTTTTAATATTATGTTACCTTTCTCTGGCTTAGTGGACTATGAGCCAGAAGCTAGTCGAGGCTGAGCCGCAGTATCCCTATGGCCAAGGTTCCATATGGATGAATCAGATATCATCTCTTTTAAAAAGGTTCATAAAAGCCAAGCTTTGGTTTAATTTCTATTTTAAATCTCTCAGTTGCATAGTCTTAACCGCAAAGGTTTACAACCAGCCGCGATGCTGAAAGTAGGGAAGGGACGGAAACAGCAATTGTGCAAACACAGTGTCACAAAACCATTTTTTTGGATGTTTTGGATTGGTTCACAAAACAATCCATGTGATTTTGTGTCACAACTTTTGGAGTAGGTCACAATTTGTGCCTCACTCCATTGTGTAGATCACAAAATATAAAAGCAAGGTGGTTTTCATGGATGAAACGGATGATTTCATTTTGTGAAGGGGCACAGGATGTAAAATTAGAGCAATTTCAGTTGTGGGGCTTTATTTTTTAAATTGAATATATTAAAGCTTTACCTACTATTACCTCACAATGATAGATTTTATTGTACCACAGTTTGCTTTAGATAATTATATTAAAACACCAACCAAAAAGTTTATAAATATCTACTTCAATTGAAAGGAATAGCTTGTATTCTTATGATTGGACACAACACAAAACCACATGAGATTGTGCTTGGTCACATCACAATTCATACAGATTTGTTTTGTGACTTTTGGAGCAAGGCACAAAATGTGGCAGTTGAAATTATGTACTGCTCCCTAAAAATACAAAACCAATCTGCATGAATTGTGATGTGACATTAAGGTCACAAAATGAATTGTGCTCAACTGACAAAGTCACAAAACCAATTGTGCCAATCAAAGCTTGGTCACAGACCCAATTGTGTAGATTTTGGTGCCCGTCCCAACCCTAGTTACTCCCAAGTTTTTAAACGACCATTCCAATCAAATCTAAAGTAATAGCTGCTGTGCAGTCTGGATTGAAATTGGCATAGCTGAGGTTGCAACCAGTAACTTTGATAAGCTTGCACTATGGGGAAGCAAAATATTGAGAATATGACAATCAAGTAGTGGGGTACCATCTGTAGTATGTCTATTTCTCTGAAGGTAGGATGTAGTGCCACCCGATTAATGGTACCCAAAAGCAAAAAAAACGCTCAAATATATTGAAGACTGAAGAGGGAAACCTGAAGAACACTGAAACAATTATTGTATGATATGGTCCTGGTTGAGAGCCTAGTTTTGGGGTTTAAGCTAGTAGCCTGGGTAATGTTGTCATGAATATTACTAGCAGGAATGAGTAGGCTGTAAAAATCAGGCTCAGGCGGGAATTGAGCCTCCACCACTAAGCCTAATGCTTATATAGACATGAATCTTACCATTGACCGTAATTGGGTGAAAGCCTGTCTAATTTCATTATAAACTAAAAAACATAACTGAGAAGCTCCAAACTATATGGAAGTATGTAGTTCCTGATCACTCCCCAAGCTACACCAAAAATATTATCACACAAGGAGACATTGTCAAGATGACCATGAAGAATTCAACCAAATGCCACTTCACTAAACTCCTTATAGGGCATAATTAAAGCTCTTCTACCTGTTCTGACTATCTTAGTAGCTAGATATTTAATTTATTAAACTTATCACTCTCAATGATTGAAACTCTTAATGTATTTCCTTATTTTTTATCAGATTTTCCACTTCTAAAATATTGGATGCCGCCTATGACACTGATGCTTATCTACCTGGTCATTCTTTTGGATATTATTATTCTTCAGAAAATTTCACCTTGGAGCAATAAAACTTATATTTCACCAACCCAATGTATCAGAATCAACTTTTTTTCAGTTATAATTATTGTAAATGTCAAGTATATACTTCTTGAGAGTATATAAAACAAGATAAAGGAGGAAATTAAGAAAAGAATGATACTTTATTTGATATGAATATAGAGGATTATATAATATCATGACAAGCCACATACTGTCCATGTACATCATAGTAGTCCTGAGGATTGTTCATGTTGTAAATTTCTGAGGACCTCCACTAACTCTGGACAGTAATGTATTCCCCAGAGCCACAAAAAGGGCAGGCCACGTGCAGGCACAACCTCTCCCAAACCTGGAGGACTTTGCCCACACTGTGAATGAGCTTTTTGTGCTGGCTTTTACGGCCAAAAATCCCCCCTTTCCTGGAGTCCCCTCCAACTACAGAGGAGACACTAATCCAGTTAGATTGTTTGCTTTGCTGGTGCCGTCCTGCCTTAAAACAATTGGCAAGACAACAGAAAAACGCGGCCCCATTTCACTGGGTTTGCCTAACCTGTGGCCTGGAAATTTGGGAATGAAATTCCACAATTAATGAAATCCTGGTCAAACAATTCTTCTGTCCCAGGGGTCTCTTGGCCTGAAGAAAATGGTTCTGGCGCCATTCTAGTTGTGAAGTTGAAGGCAGGCATTAGGGATAATGTTGGGCCTGAATCCCTGGAATGCACTTAGCCAACCGGGTGACCGTTTCTTACACTTGGGTCTGTTGCCCCTATTTCTTGGGCCCAGGCCATGAATAGATTAGGCTGCTACTTCTAACTGGTCCCCCCTTTTTGCTTCCCAAAACCCCCTCCTATAACGCCCCTGGTACCATCACCCCTCCTATGCATATAATGGAAGCAAGGGCCATCAGGTTCCTTGCTTACCAATTCCAATTATCAAATAAAACTCCTGATTTTGCAATTTTATTTGTATTTTTGTAGTTTTATTAGACAACAGAGATTATTTTCCTGAATCCTGCTATTTTTCCTCCTCCCGCTTTCCTTTGGTCCGCCTGCCCTGCCGTTGGCCCGTATTTTTTTGTTGAGATCCAATCTGAGAGGATTCAAACTCGGTTCAAACCCTTGGAAGCATCCTAGTTCCTGTGGCCTATCTGCCCAAAGGGTTTTGTTAAAACTTTTTCTTCAAAATGCTGTCTCCTTTACTTAAGTCACTTCTGGTGACTATGATACCCATCTTTCTGCTATTATAGACCACAACCCTAGACATTTGAAATAGACTTTCCTTGGCTGCAACACATTTTATTCCCAATCCTGGCCTACTCTTCAATCCCCTTTTTCATTTGACCCAGGCTCCCACCATCCTTAACACACTTGTCAATTTGTCTTGGGTAGGTCTTTATCCCAAGGACCTCAACTCTTTCCAAATTCAGGGACTGATGAACTCCCTTTCCTGGACCCATACAGCACCAAACTTATTCCAGTTCCAAATCACTTCCTCCCCTACACCCATCAACTTCCTCCCATGAATCCAGATTCCTCTCTCACCTGGGTTGTTCTCGGTGGTTGCTTGCTGGTGCCTTGATTATGGGCTTGTACGCCTATTTCTCTCCCTTGTCTTGGCTTGTCTCTTTTGGTAGGCCTCTTAGGGCAGCTATTCCAGCCCTGCACTGGATGGTGTCCTGGTGGATGATTCCATCATGATGGTGTTGTAACTGTGCTGTTTTAGCAGAGTTACAAGGGGGAAATATTTGGAAAACTAGACAATATTCTTTATTGAAATAAATGTATTATATAGTCACTGTGAGCTGTGGATAGTAGGAACATGATAGTGTTGATCACACGGTAGAATGGTGAAGGGGGTAGCCTGATCCTGGTAATGAATCAAGCACCAAGGCAAGTTACCCACCGGAGGGGATCATCTTCTGTTTATGTTGTTGTATTTGGAAATTTGAGTCAACTTCCTAACCTGGCTTTGGGTGGCTGGATAATCAGATTGCGGGTCACAAACCTGCTTACTCAGAACCTTGCTGGCGGGTCAAGCCTGCTGTTTTGACAATGAGAGCCAGACTTTGTTAGTCTATCCCCCCCTCTCTTACACAGGTAGTGTTCCGTTTAGGATTCATATTGTTTGATCCCTGTATAAGATAAATGTCTATTAAGAGTGCCACTGATTCTTCATTAACCAGGAAATCTCTTGGGGAAGGGTTTTTTTTCAAGAGAGAGCAATTGTAGATGTTGCAGCACTTGAAAATATACTCTACATTTAGTCCTTGCCCCAAATTAGATAAGGACCTAAAGGCTTATTAAGTTAGTAAATTTTACTAGTTGACCACTCATACTACCCAGAGATAAACTGCTTCCTTTTGCCACCTGATATCAAGACCTCATTATACCTAGCCATTGCAGATTAAATACAAATCTATGTGAGCTTATAGTTTAATCTCACTCAAATATGTATTTTTAAACTGCTGCAATATCATATTTCAATACCGCTAGTATCAGAGCTTTCTGCTCCGCTATTAGAACTGGTGGGCTGATTGGTATTTTCTTTATTTAAGTTTATTATGTTCCTTGTCATTGGGGCTGTTTATGGGCTTGTATGACAAAAAGGTTTTATCTGCAGTTTCCTCTGGTGCCCTTGATTTAGCTGCAGCAATTGCGGGAGGCAACAGACAATGTGTGTTCAAGTAACTATTGAGCTAAGAGCGGCAGCATCCATTGGCAGCAGTGGGCAGATATCCCAGAGTATTAGCAAAGTCTTCATACTCTGATTGGCAATATATTGAAAAATTGCAGTAGTTAAGTCTTGATTATCTGCCTTTCATTAACCATATAGAAATATTTTTTATAGGACTAGTGCCCTCTTACCAGGTGTGAGATTAGGCTGATTGACCACAAATGATCAGGTTAATCATTTCACGCAGATCTTAATCAGTTACACACCGTATTATCACTGGTCATCATTATATTAATAAATATGGCAGTTATACACTGTATAATTGCTAGTTTATTATAATAGATGTAACAATTATACGCTGTATTATCATTTGGTTATCACTTAATTAAGTGCAGTTAGTATACGCCATGTAATTGCTAGTTTATTATAATAGATGTAACAATTATACGCCGTATTATCACTGATTGTCCCAATGTGATGTGATTATACATTGTATATTGCTTGCTATATTATAATTGATGTACTTATTATACGCCACATAAACCTTAGCCAATATAGTGAATATCATTGATTACATGGCGTGTAATCACAAAATCATCAATTGTATATCACCTATTCTACCCTACTGGACGTTGTATCAACTCAGCTCAACACAGCCTGATGGACTTATATGTCCATATCAAACAAGTGATATACAAGTGGCTAAGAAATACCAAGTTTGGATCAGTATTACATGGCGTATAATTGGGTTCCTTATTGGTTTGGGTCAGTATTACATGACGGATAATCCTCTGAGTCACTAATGGATTGAGTCTGCTATTATACAGTGTATAATCCTTAATTTGACTTGTTGCATTAATAAGCAGAAGGTTTGCCAACCAGAAAAGGATCACTGATTAAGCCCTGTAAATGGAATACCGGAATTCTACCTTCCAATGTAGGAGGGCTGAACAGGGACAATTTCTAAGCACCAACTAAATACGGCGTAGTTTCCCAGCGCAATAATAGGTGTGTAAGATACAGCCAATTGATAAATGACAGTAGGCTAGCTCAAGAAGAGCGTAGGCTGTAGCTGAGGTTCCATGGACGCCTGCTAAAGCCAGTAGCATATCACGTGCCAAGGACAGCCAATCAGGATGGGCGTAGCCAGCAAAGATAGACCTATTGCAAAGGTAGCCACTGAGAACTGTCTGAAAGGACAAGAACAAGGGTTGTTGCAGTATATATTGATATAGACACCTGAAAGGACAAAAACAAGTTCATAGTTACACCTGGATAGATTGCAGCTGCTGGCTAGATTGTACTCCAGTATCAATAAATGTAATTATCTTCTAAGTTCTATTCTATTGTAGTCTGTAGTGCTCTTGCATAGGATTAGGTAGAGTACATTGGCAAGGCTAACATCTATCTGTAGCTTTGAACATATCAGCAATATCACAAGTTGCTCAACATTGGTGCTCACTCGAAATTGAGCCTCTGCCAATGCCCCAGGAAACTGTCCCCGCCCGCCAGGAATTGTCCCTGGCACCGCCTCCGCCTAGCTTTATTGACAAGCATGGGCACAAGATGGAAACATCTGACAGTGAGTGTGCCCCTGTCTTTTCCGTGAGCAACCCCGTGGTTGTTCACCCCCCCGCAACCGTCCCTTTGGTTGTGGCCCTGTTGCCCTCTGTTCCCGAGGGTCCCACCTTGGTTGGCTCATACAATTGCACGCAGATTGTCAAGCTGGCCAAAACCTTACTTTAGGGATTCTGCCTCCGTCCCTCAGATTGCCCAGACCAGAATATGAGCTTGTTCTTTCACTACCGGGACCAGGAGTCCCGCTGGCAGCTTTACTGGCTTTACTGCAACACTATGTTCCAGGCTCTCCAGGAACGCCTTGCTAGTGGTGATCACGCTGTGGAATACCTTGCTGGCTTTGTCCAGCCTTCAGTAAAACAACTCCAACTTGTTGCCGCCCAACAGAACCTCAAACTTTCCTCCCTTGGTGACGCCCTCCTCTCCTGCTGCCGTGACTGGGCTGAACAATGGGCCACAGCCAATGCCTCCTTTTCGGAGATGCGTGCCGTGGTCCTGGCTAATCAGTCCATGGGGGGAATGCACATGCTCAGATTGATGAACTGATTGACATATTGAACACAAAGTTCAGAATCATGGTCTATGAAGCAATGGATGCATGTGGAGCCTCTCTAGCATGGCTGCAAGACGTCCACAAGTTCTGTGCCAAGTCGGACAAATTTGGCGTTAGAATGGCAGACAACATGACCACGTTGGATCAAAATGTTATTGCCCTAGACAGAGAAGTAGAGCAGTTGGGCTCACGTCTCCACCAATTTGAAAAGTATGTTCTGGACAATTTCCAGAGACTGGAAACTAGAGTTGACAACCAAGCAAAGGTGTCCCAATCATCTACACCAAAGCCGCTACCCTGCCCATACAGTGAAAAGATTTGTACACTTGAGAGCAGAATAGCAACATTAGAGAGCACAATCCAAGGATACAAAGAGGAGTTTGCCAGAGCACATGAGACTATCATGGTACTACAAACAGAACAGCTGACACTGAGAGACGCCATTTCACGCCTTTCTAAAACAACTGCAACCGTAGAGTCTGAGCTCCGTCAGAAAAGCTGGCAGATGGTAAACAACAATGTCCACAATTGCCTGGATAGGATGGAAGCCCAGATGCAGCTACTGGCAACAAAAGGCTGCAACTGCATCTTGAGCAGCCATTGGACTTCATCTTCAACACGTACAGATCACTATGGAGATGCTGCCAATACCTCTGAGGAGGAAGGGGAATCACCAAACAGGGGGATTCCTGAGGTCTTCACAACCCTTCCTTCAAGAGAACCCTTCATGCCAAAGGCAACGCCTAGGGCCAGGCGTAGTTATACGGCGGATAGACAATCCACTGCCTCCCTCTGCCAACCTCCCAAGACTACAGCTGTGAACAAACGGTTCAAACCCTTGAACCTTCCTAAATTCAACAAACAAGGGAACATGCACTCCTTCCTAAGACTGTTTGAGATGGCCATGAGAGGCGCCACCAACCACCAAAAGGCGACCACACTCATCACCACACTGGACGCAACCAGTGTCAATCTAGTAATGCCACGCCTACCCGCAACAGACTGGACGTATCAAGAGGCTAGGCAGGCAGTGTTGGAAGATTTTGGTGGTGAGGACATCCTCTTCACCAGGAAGTCTGAGTTTGGCGCAATAAAGTTCTCTCCTGGTGAAACCCTACAGGAATTTGCGGAACAATTCTATCACAATGTGCTGGTACTCCTTGGCTCTGGTACAGTCTCCACCTTCAATATCCGCGCTGCAATAAAGCAGGCCACCCACCTGTACAAAGAGCTCCACAGAGCAATGGCCCCTGCCTACGCCAAAGGCAAAGACATGTCAGAAATTGTTGACTGCCTCTGAAGCCATGCCAAGACGTTTGGTCCTCCCAATTGCCCCGAGTCCAAACAGCCTAAGCCAGCCTACGAGAAACCACGCTTTCAGAAGGAGGACTCCACTAAGACCTCTGCACATCCTCCTGACGTGAAGGGCCCCTACTGCATTGCCTGCAACACTGCCAGGCACTGGAAATCAAAGTGCCCATCCAACGCCAAGAAGGTGCACATGGTACAAGCCCACCCTGCTGGCACAAGTGAGGGAAAAGCAAAGGCGGAGTAGAAGAGGGAAATTCTACCTCCGCCAAATCCCTCAACATTCCCATCAAACCTGGCCCCAAAGACCAATATCCCAAAGGGCTGCATGAAGACGCAATCCACATGGTTGTAGCCAACAACCTCTATGCTGCAACAACACGGTCCCAAAGTAAAGTCAAGCAAGAAGAGGCCGCCCTGGCTGAAGTCTCGAAGCCATATGCAGCCCAGCTACAGGATGCCAGGGAAAATTGTTGCTCACCATGTTCTAATGACACCCCAAACCTAAAGTCAATCCAAGTAGCTTTTCTGCTGGAGGAGCTTAAGTCCGCATACCCTGATGTCTTCAAGAGTTTGCTCTGAACCTTGGAGAGTGACAAGGAGAATGGGATACACACATTAAAAAGCCTCAATGACTCTTATATTGATTGTACCTACATTGACATATCAGTTAACAAACATTGCATTTGAGCCATAGTGGATAGTGGTGCTCTGTTTAACATCATCTCCACTAAGATGGTGAAGAAATTGGGTATAGCCCCAGATGTTGATTACAGATCACCCTTTGGTACAGCTGGCAAGGAACACACGTACTCTGTGGGAGCATACAGTGCACTACCTATGCAATTTGGCTCCATTGCGGTATCTGCTCCAGCAGTTGTACTGCCAAACAACACCTATGATTTCCTAATAGGCACCTCCTTCTTGGTAAAATATGGAGCCATGACACACTGGGGTCTTGCCACCTTTGAAATCCTTGGGCAGACCCTACCCTTGTTCTTCAGTAAGGAAGGTCAAGACACCACGCCCAAACCCTGCAAATTTGTCAACCTGGCCTACGCCAACGGAATTGTCCCTGTAGAATACAAACTTGTCAGGAAACATAGGCGTAAACCTCCTACACAGATTCTGGAACATAAGGGTGTTCCGCTGAGGACCAGGTCCGCTTTTTCCCTGGAGCCTGGACACCAGAAGATTGCAGAGACTGGGTTGTCTGTGGTTGTCCCTGAAGGGCTATATGGAGAAGTTGTTGAACCCTGGGGCTGTTCTTGCTTCAAACCGTGCATTGCTCCAGGCATTGTTACCCCTGGCCAACAGGAGATACATGTCCTCTTGGCCAACCTCACAAAGAAGACGCTTTCTATCAAGAAAGACCAAGTAGTAGGCTTCTTACACTTCTACCCTACGGAGGAACTATCTGAGGTTAAGGGATTTGGTACATTTGAGGAAATGGGTATACTGGACAAACCTGGACCAGCAGTCCACCTGACTACCCCCTAGCCGACCTTTCCTCCCTTGGCCCTGAGGAGCAAGCTCAGGCATCTTTGCTGTTTGAGAAGTACCGCTCAATCTTTGCAGAAAGCAACCACAATCTGGGTTGTGCTGAAGGAGTAACCCACCACATTGATACAGGAACCACTCCTCCAATCCGCATGTGCCCTATACAACAATCCAAAGCTAACAAAGAAGTTGTCTCAGAAGAGGTCAGCAAACTGCTAAAACGGGGCATGCTGATCCCGTCCAAAAGTCCTTGGGCATCTCCTATTCTGATTGTCAAGAAGAAAGATGGCTCCAACCGAGTTGTCATCAATTATTGACGCCTCAATAAGGTCACCAAGAAGGACTTGTATCCCTTACCTTGCATAGACAACACATTGGACCACCTTGGGGGTGCCAAGTACTTCTCTGCTATGGACCTCATATCGGGCTATTGGCAGATTGAGCTACCTCCCAAAGAACAAGAAAAATGCGCCATCATAACCTCACAGGGATTATTTCAACCAACGAGGATGCCGCAAGGGCTGTGCAACGCCCCTGCAACCTTCCAGCAAGCAATGGACACCATCCTAGGTGACCTTAAACTCTCCTGTGTCCTAGTGTACCTGGACAACATCAATGTCTTCTCTAGGACTTTCACGGAACATCTAGCTCATTTGAAAGAGGTCTTCAAGAGGTTAGCTGCTGCCAATCTTAAGATAAAGCCGCGCAAATGCCAGTTCTTCAAAGATCAGCTGGAATACCTGGGCTTTGTTATAGACAGTCACAGCCTACGGCCCCAGCCCGCAAAAACTGAAGCCATATCTAAGATGAAGCACCCTGAGTCAAAGCGTGACATACAGGTATTCTTGGGTATGGTTGGTTACTATTGATGGTTCATCCCCCGCTTTGCGGCCATTGAAGAACCTCTCTTCCACCTGCTGAAATTGGGAGTTGACTTTGTATGGAGTAAAGAATGCCAAGGAGCCTTTGACAAGCTACGCTTGGCCTTGTCAAGCGACCCTGTTCTGATGTACCCAGACTTTGAAAGACCATTTGTGATCCATACTGACGCCTTGCTTACCGCAGTTGGGGCTGTACTATCCCAACTTGACAACAAAGGACTCAAACACCCTGTAGCCTATGCCAGTAGGACACTAAACGTCCACAAACGCAACTATACAGTGACAGAGCAAGAATGCCTGGCAGTCATCTACGCATGCAAACAGTTTTGGGTCTACATTCATGGTGTACAGTTCACAGTGGTCACCAATCACGCATCCCTAGCTTGGCTCCAGAGCCTCAAGGAACCAGAAGGCCAACTGGCTCAATGGGCATTGAAACTACAGGCCCTGGACTACAAGATCCTTCACTGCCCTGGCAGCAAGCACCAGAACGCAGACTGCCTTTCCCTCTTACCCACTGTGGCCCTGGTGAGCTTGTTAGCGGATCAGCTGTACCAGAAGATGATGACTGGGAAGTTTAGCAATAAACCTGAGAAAGTACAGCATATTCTACAGGACCTTTGGAAGGATACAACACTACACAATGGCGTACTGTACAAGCTAGTGGATGGTAAGGAACACATATTCCCTCCTCCCTCTGAAAGGACTAGCATTGTTACAGCCACTCATAAAGCAACGGGTCATGGCGCCTTTTGGAAGACCAAAGAGATCCTGTCTCGCACCTACTTTTGGGAGGCAATGAATTTTGACATTCAGGAGACAATTGACTGCTGCATCAAGTGCCAAGGGAATAAACCTCTACGCAAAAGCACAACCTACCAAATGGTGCAACCCCATTTTGCTTGGCATACTGTATCAATGGACGTAGTGGGACCACTCCCACGTAGCGGCCCTGGCTTTCAATATGTGATAGTGGCTATAGATCACCTAACTAAGTGGGTGGAAGCCTGGCCTCTAAGGAAAGTTGATGCCCCCTCCACTGCAAAATTTGTCTTGGATGCCATTATACTTTGCCATGGCTGTCCCCAGTTCCTGCTCTCAGATAACAGGACTAATTTTACAGCCTCTGTAATATTGAGGGTGAACAATCTCATGGGAGTCTGCAGAGTACTCTCCACTCCCTACCACCCTGAAACCAATGGGATGGTGGAACGTGTCAATGGTACCCTAACCCAGATCCTCTGGAAATTGGCTTCATCATGTACATCCTCTTGGGAAACATACTTAGGAGCAGCAGTGTTTGCGTACAACATCTTGTTGCATTCCACCACGGGCGCGTCCCCTTTTCAGCTGATGTATGGTTGACATCCTGCCATTCTGCCTGTCCTATACTTGGCCACAGGCAACCCTGGGCAGCTTTCCTACAATCAGTACCTAGGACAACTGGCCAACATCCTCATCAAATTGCAGGCATCTGCTTTTAGCAACACAGCTATCAAGACCCAAGCCAGATTTGAAAGAGACTCCGCTAGTAGGGCCCCATTGCCTTCTTTTGAGGTAGGGGAGGGGGTCGCATACTGCAACACTAGAGGAGCAGGTAGATCCCACAAACTAGACAAACTATGGGTAGGTCCTTTTGAGATCATAGAGAAGACCTCACCTGACGCCTACACCATCAAGGATAAGAATAGTGGACGCATATTCAACCGCGTACATGCAAAGTTCCTTTGCCCATTCCGCACCCCAAAGGAAGGGCCTAATTAAACACTATCTGAACTTGCCATAAAAAATAACATAAGTAATATAGGCACATCATATGATTCATGATAGGGAATATATAAAGAGATATAAAAATATAAAAAAAAAGATATTAAAATATAAAAAAGATATAAAATATAAAAATAAAATATAAAAGTGCACTATAAAGAAAGAGGACTTAGCCCTATGAAGGTTTATTGGTGAGCTTCCTCCTCAGGCTCTTCAGGGACATTGTGGGTGGTGGCCTCTACATAGTCACCAAAAGCGTGGGTGGCCACCACCTGATAGAGAACAACAACATTCTGTAACCACATGTGTTGAGCTTCAGGGGACAGCTGTTCCCAGTGCATAATGGGTGCACTCAAGGCCAGCTCCCCCCTGCGAGGCGACCCAGCCCACACTTGATGGGGAAGCACGCTCCCAACACCAGGCACTCCACAATAAACCCTTTGGAGGGGTAATCAGCTGGAAGTCCCCCTTGGCGGCAAAGCACTTCACATTGATAGAACTCTAGAATGGCCTGCATCTGGGCCAATGAACCCCAAGGAAGCAAAGGCTTTGGCACTAGGAAAAGATTCCCCACCAAAGCCATATAAGGGAGATACTGGGTGGGATCCCCAGTCTCCAGCTTCTCCAAGGTTAGGTTGATGGCCACCGCCAGTCAATTGTGTTGGTTATCAGTGTGTTAAAGACCCCACTGACGGGTAGAGTTGGGACTGGGCCCCCAAGCACAGGACCAGACCCGCACTACCGCACGGTTGAAATCAATCACCCGCCTGTACTTGGCATACAATGCCACATTGGAACAAGGCGGCTCCACTAAGACCCCCTCAAGAGGCCAGGCCAGCTTGCAAAGGGCCACAGAACAAACAGCAGGTGGGTGGTACTGCTTGGAGTGGCAAAGACGGGAGTGGATGTCTACCCCCTGGCCACAAGACAGAAGGACAAAAAGAAACTCACTCAGAAGTTCATAGCCCTGAAAAAGGCTATTAACTTCAAAGTCTGCATGATCCAGGTCGTACGTTAGGACCACAGATTCCAACAAAGCCAGATCAGGGGTGTAAGGCACAGCAGGTGTGCAGGGAACAACGGCCCTGGCCCGCCAGACCTCCGGGTCCACAGGGGTAGCTCAATTGGCTCTTCCAACCACCAAAGGAGGACAATCCCCCTGCTTGGCTTCTTGCTCCAGGATCAGGCTAATTGGGCGCTGGAAGGGATTGGTCACCACGGTGGTGGCCAAGGACAACTCTGAGCAAGTGTCATTATCATGAGCTTGTAACAAACGCCAACTGTAGAATTGGAGACGGTGTGCCTCCTTACTCTGGCAACTGAACTCCTGACAACGCTCTGCAGACATGGTTGCCAGGAACTCCTGGTACTCCTTCTTGGTGCTAAGATAAGAAGATGCTGTTGAGAAAGCCATATTCCTGATTCTCCTCTTACCCTCCCTATTTATGGTCAAGAGGGGGAAATGTGAGATTAGGCTGATTGACCACAAATGATCAGGTTAATCATTGCACACAGATCTTAATCAGTTACACGCTTTATTATCACTGGTCATCATTATATTAATAGATATGGCAGTTATACACTGTATAATTGCTAGTTTATTATAATAGATGTAACAATTATACGCTGTATTATCATTTGGTTATCACTTAATTAAGTGCAGTTAGTATACGCCGTGTAATTGCTAGTTTATTATAATAGATGTAACAATTATACGCCATATTATCACTTATTGTCCCAATGTGATGTGATTATACACCGTATATTGCTTGCTATATTATAATTGATGTACTTATTATACGCCGCATAAACCTTAGCCAATATAGTGAATATCATTGATTACATGGCGTGTAATCACAAAATCATCAATTGTATATCACCTATTCTACCCTACTGGACGTTGTATCAACTCAGCTCAACACAGCCTGATGGACTTATATGTCCATATCAAACAAGTGATATACAAGTGGCTAAGAAATACCAAGTTTGGATCAGTATTACACTGTGTATAATTGGGTTCCTTATTGGTTTGGGTCAGTATTACACAACAGATAATCCTCTGAGTCACTAATGGATTGAGTCTGCTATTATACAGTGTATAATCCTTAATTTGACTTGTTGCATTAATAAGCAGAAGGTTTGCCAACCAGAAAAGGATCACTGATTAAGCCCTGTAAATGGAATACCGGAATTCTACCTTCCAATGTAGGAGGGCTGAACAGGGACAATTTCTAAGCACCAACTAAATACGGCGTAGTTTCCTAGTGCAATAATAGGCGTGTAAGATACAGCCAATTGATAAATGACAGTAGGCTAGCTCAAGAAGAGTGTAGGCTGTAGCTGAGGTGCCATGGACGCCTGCTAAGGCCAGTAGCATATCATGTGCCAAGGACAGCCAATCAGGATGGGCGTAGCCAGTAAAGATAGACCTATTGCAAAGGTAGCCACTGAGAACTGTCTGAAAGGACAAGAACAAGGGTTGTTGCAGTATATATTGATATAGACACCTGAAAGGACAAAAACAAGTTCATAGTTACACCTGGATAGATTGCAGCTGCTGGCTAGATTGTACTCCAGTATCAATAAATGTAATTATCTTCTAAGTTCTATTCTATTGTAGTCTGTAGTGCTCTTGCATAGGATTAGGTAGAGTACATTGGCAAGGCTAACATCTATCTGTAGCTTTGAGCATATCAGCAATATCACAAGTTGCTCAACACCAGGATATTCATCTGGCGCTTTTAACTCTTGCTCAGGCTGTCTTCTCATCTTCAGGCTGCTGGAATCAACCCCCAGAGTCAGGCATCCATGCAATTATTTACATGAGATTCAACTGCATAGTACCCTGTGCTGGATACTATCTAGACCATTATTTTTTTAAATCAATTAGTGTGCCAGTGGTGGCAGTGCCCAATCAACTATCTTATCTTTAGTGCATTCCTTTGATTGGATATATCTTTTATACACAAATATTTGCAGTGGCACTGGGGGCTGACAGTGCAAATTTCTGTCAAAAATCTTTATTTTTGGGGAAACCCACAAGTAATCAAGTGCCTTGATCTCAGCTCAACTTCATTACTAACCTGGCTGGATACTAAAGGGTTCCAAAATATTTATAAGCAATCAATAACCGGTCTCAAATGATGAAATTTATGTGTTGTTGATTGTTTTAGAGCCCCTAGATCAGGGCTTATTGTATCAGGGGCTTCTGATATTAGTTAAGCCTAATTGCAATACATCAGAAGAAACTGAGATCAATGTTCCTTAGCGTAGCTTGGCAGGCTGGAAGGTTTGAAGAAGCTCCCCTCTTCTGGAGC
Organism: Entomophthora muscae; assembly: GCA_014839935.2. Taxonomy (NCBI): domain Eukaryota; kingdom Fungi; phylum Entomophthoromycota; class Entomophthoromycetes; order Entomophthorales; family Entomophthoraceae; genus Entomophthora; species Entomophthora muscae. The sequence continues at coordinate 99,124 of QTSX02004333.1, read as the reverse complement.
ATCAGTTGTTTCTCTTGGGTAAGGCAAAGTCAACACTTAGGGATGCAACTTCCTGGCATCTAGCCAAATCTATGTTTTTAAAAAATGTTGTAATGATTTGACTTCTAATATGTTCCTCTATAAATTATTTCTAATTAATGCTATTATTAACTGCATCTTAAATTTCTAGGGCTGAGGATTTAAGCCTTGGCTGATGGTTTCTATTCTGTTAGTACTATTCCAAAGATTTTGTTTCTGCTGGTTGTTCTTCTTTCTTCACCTTTGGCGGCCTATATTTTTGTGAAAGCTGAATTATTCCAACCCAAAGCCATGTCAGACAAAAGCCATCAATTCCAGACTCCAGGGTATTACTTCTGAGAATGTATTTCTGGTTTGGATTCAAGGTTTAATCCCACTTAAGTATAAATATCTATTGGTCCATTTTAACAGGATTGGGCATTAAAGCCCTGGCAGCTCTGTTATTTCACAAGATTTGATCTTTCTTCATCTAGCTCATTGATAAAAGCTAATGTCTTTATCCTAGCTGCATACTTTATCCTGGAAAAATAGCAATTATGGGGGTATTTAAGCTCAGGCTTCAATACAGCTACAGCCCATGTTGAAAAAGTATGAAGCCCTACACATCTCTTCTGTGAAACTATGGCAGGCTTGTCCTATTGGTATTTGGCTTACTAAAAGTTTACATTGTCCATATATAGCTAATCAAGATGGGTTTCAAAGGCGCAGCATCCTTATTATCTATTGTCCTCTATAAGTTATAACAGGGGTCAGAGATTTGAAATACAATGGATTGGCTAAACCATAACCCTCTTGGGCCAGCCGGTTGGCAACGCCCAGATGGCAGCTGGCCGCCAACCTTGCTAGAATCAATGATATGGTCCTGCTGATAGATCTGGATAGATGGAAAGCAACAGCCATAAGCCAATAACCCAAATCTGATCTATATCAAAGATGTGTATCAGATTGGCCAATAATAGGCTGGTATAAATTAAGGGCTGGGGAGCCCAGCAAAATATTCATGTGGGCCTCACCACTGCCAAACCTGGCAGGGCCTGGGAAAGGTTCTGGGAAATTATCTGTTTATTGAAAGCCAAAGATCTGCTGATGCAAGATCCATTCAAATGGGTAACAGATTACCTGAAGTTGCATAGTGCTGGATGAGATGCTGCTAGGACCCTGTTATGAATACACGAGGTCCAGCAATTAATTGTAATCTTGTGTCAGTATGACATGAATGCCTAACTTTGGGGCTGTAATTGATAGTCTGGGGAACAGGTGGCTGGCCAATAAGCGTTTGAAGTGCCAGATGATCATCCTGACAAGAGGGCCTAAAACCCCTATATAAGGTGTGCTCCTAATCAGAGATTGAGCAAAAAATACTGATTGCAATAGATAGTAGATATTCTCTGTTGTTGAACTGTCACTACTACACCACTGTTGGTAGTCAGAAGTATCTGAGTATTGGGCAAAGCCTTGTCAATACTTGCAGTCAAAGTGTTATCTCCCTTGGGCTGGACAAAGGAATGTCAGCCTGCTGTATAATGGACCCTGATTGGTAGCATAGGATTGTCCTCATACAATCCCCCAACCAGACCCTGTGTAACATGATGATAAAGAAACCCTTCACAAGGTATGAAATCTTGACACTGGTTATAAGCTTTTAAAATTTTGTACAGGTTTAATAGAGAGACTTAAGGTTTAACTTTTCTGCCCTTTATATAGAATTTTTGGTTCCAGAGATTGAAATAAAAGTTTATATTTGTGATATCTGACTTTTAAAGCTAAAATAGGTTCAATTATCATTGTTATGATGATTGAGGATTTCTGGGAATAATTGAAAGATTTAGCATTGATTTAGTTTATCTATAAACTCTAAGGGCTCAATTTATAATGGACTCCATAGCCCAGAGTGAAGGTTTACATTTTTCTACAAAGGTTGCTAGAGTTCTTGTCAAAACTGTGGGGTTGACCCCAGGCAAAGTTCTGCACAAGAGATCCTGTACCTTCTGGCTTGGCTATCCTGGCCCACGGAGCTGAATGTGGAAGTTGACTTGGATTACCAAACAAGGAAACAAGAACGGATAACAATCTCACCCCAGTGGCAACTCAATTTGGCGCTTCACTCACTAGTAGGGTCAAGCTGCCCCTGCCCATCCAAAGGATTGATTGACGGAAACCTTGTTCCTCCTAAGAAACTCACCATAACTATATAATCCCCAATATCTCAATAAAGATGATTGTATGGTTTCTAAAAGTTTTTCTCTTGTAACTCTGCTAATACAGTACTTCATGACATTCTCCAAAAAAAGGGAAATAGTGAAATAAATTATTAGCATTGGCAGTTTATCTTATATATAATGAAATTGTTGCTAGATTAACGATCAAACTTAAACTAAGGGATTGTATTTATTCAAAGGTGACGCTTCATCAAGATCATGATGTGAACTTATTAGTGGCCTTGGGTTGGGTTTGCATCGTCTTAGCTTTGCGTAGCCTTCAACAGTGATGTTGCTCTTTGTCCACTCGAACCTCTGCTTGGTAGGAGCAGTTTCCCACTGCTCATTGCCAAAGACACTTTTAAAGAAGTGGAGGCTTCCGTTCTCATCTATAGAAGAGCATGGGCTCACTGGTACCAACTGTTTCCTCAACATGTACATTCACCTCGCTAGCCTTTCCTTGGGCGTATTTATACCCAGCATGCGTCACATGTGAACATTGGAGTATAGATCAGCAGCTAAAGTCGGATCTGCGACAAATACACGTCATACGGGTTACTGCTGCCCAAGGAACACTGGAATGATTGAATTTCAACAAGAACTCCAGGTGCTATCATATTTGGCTAATCTTTGAAACGTTTTCTTCTCTTGGCGTGTTCGGCATCGGGTTTTTGGATTGTTTACGTATTTTCTGTAAATATTGGAGCTTGGGGTTGACTTCAGTAAACCCCTTGTCGCTGGATCTTGGACTAATGGCTAGGGTTTTCTTCATAGTTTTATTTGACGCGTGCTTAATTAATTTAATTTCTACGCCAGATAAGATCTACAATAAAGATAGGCTAGTTTCATGGACTAGCTTTTAAATTAAGAATATTTACACTTTTGCTTCTAAATATATCATGCAAATATTTGCGCAAATGGTTATTCTTTATCTTTGGACCTTAACTCTTTCCACTTGCCAGTAGTTCACGATGTTTAAAATCTTGCAAGTTCCCAATGTATAAACGTGAGATTCCCCTTCGCAAGGCTTCTGATGTCTCTTAATCATTTAGCCTTTCCAAGACAAATTTATTTCTTCTTTGAGATACAAGATGATTTATCCATCAAAGATATTGTTCCGAAGGCTAGAATCCCCAAGTGTGGGATCGGATTGCAATCAATATTTACTCAATGTATTTCGTCCCAAACTCGGAAATACCTCGGCATGGCTGTACAAAGCCTATCAGTTACCTCCTGTCTCACAACAAACAAGGACACCTTATCAAGCCATATTTAGCAGAATACCACATATACCAATCCTGCGGAAGTGGGCTCGATGTCTCATGCAATACTACCTTTGTGATCAGCTAACTGACTCTGAGAACCAATCAACAAATATCATTCCCCGATAGAACCATTGTACTTTTCCAGCCAGATTGACATTTATACCAATCCAGGCAATTGATGCTTTCATTATTCTCATACCCATTGCTAATATCAATCACTCATCTAAACCAGTCCTGGAAGAATTAAGCTGTACATTCCTTCATTTGCTACAAGCAAGCCACTATCTCCAATCCATGACTTTCTTGTCTTCCAATTCCATAAACCCAACACAGCGATGTCCAGTAGTATAACCCTTTTATTAGATTGCTGAGAACTTTTTAGTCTAACGTACTAAATATCCCAGCTTCGTAGTTTTCTTTAAAGGGTCTTAACCTTGGGAGTTATCAACTTGAATGCTCTACATGAATCAATGCGTTTAAGCACCCATCAGGATTTGATTCTGGCCATGCCAACGTTGCATATCCCATTTTACTTATTACTGCTAGTTCAAGCATTATTTTTCTGCATTAGATTGTTGATTTTAATGGTACAAGTGACAACGGGGCAACCTATGGAGGGGATGCAACAAGACATGTAAAGAATATTTTTATTGGATGATCTATTTGGCTTTTAAACTAAAGTTATCGTGCCCTAATCCTGCTAACATCCAGGGATCAAGTATGTGTGATGATAGTGTGGCTGTTTTCCATGTGACTAGACTACCTTTACAGAAAATATAAGTATGAGGATCATCAAATATAGAAGTTTGGAGGGTTCAATATTCTCCTTCAACACCCCCGCTTAATTAGTTAGCCTGATATGACAGGGACCTTGGGGAGGCCAGGGTTTGATACCAGATGCCTGATAATTCGGTATTTAGTGGCAGTAGGCGCTAAGATGCTAAAATGACCTTCTTTGCTTGGGTGGAGGTATGCTCTGTAATATTTCTTGATGAGAGTTTTTAGCACTGCAAAAGGTTTAAATGTTAGCTACTCCAGTTAGCACTAAACCAACTTAACATCCATCCATCCCCCAATTTGATGCCAACCCAATGTTTCAATGGCTTCCCCAATTTGGCATCAAACCAATCTTCAGTTGACTCATCCATCTATTCAGAAATCCCTGGTCCGAGTCACCCTCCCAATCCCCCTTCCATTGATCTGACTTGTTTCCTTTCCACGATCCATTTGGCTATCAATCCTAATCTATTATTTCAATAAAAATACTCTTCTCCAAAATACTCTTTGAAGCAACCCCAAAGTTACCACCTCACCACTGGTAGCAGCCATGTCTTTCAAATATGCTGAGGCAATGTAAGATAGCTGAACAGAACCCACCTATTTCAGCCCAAGTACTAAACCAGGCCATATTCCAGGGCACCCAGAAGGCATAATTTCGTGCCCACAATATCAAAGAAGGTATCCTGCAGGGGTGTACTGTATTTGAAGGACAGATTGTGCCCAAGGCATAGGCCAAGAATGTTCAGTATAGCTGCTCCCTTCAACCACAGACAAACCTGTAACCGCCTGCTGCAGGCAAAACACAAGACACCAGACTCATTAGTATTAGCAAATCATTTAATAAAAGACAAAGAGACTCTTATCAATTGGCTTGGCCGCTCTACATCCAAGCTACATGCCACTGCATCTTCACAAGAAATATTCCAGGAATCCATCAGCACTTCTATGAGGCTGCTGTGACAAATGGGGGCCTGAAACCACCTTGCTATCATGGCATTGGGCAAGACATACCAAGCAAGCCCTGGTTCACTATTCCTGGCACCACTAACAACCAGCTCCTTGAGGGGAGAGCCAATGGACCCGCAGAGCTACCAAACAGAGCCAGCAAAACTGGAATAGGGAGTGAAATCAACCAGGACAGTTCCAACCCCAACATCCCCGCAGATGAGAATAGCAAGTTATCCGCCTAGCTGATCCGTTTCCTGGACCTGGACAGAATGGATTTCAGGGATGTACTCCTGTTATGTATGAGGATCCTGGATGATTTACAGCGGGTTTATCATAAGTTTTAGAGAGCCAAGATATATCATGGGAGCTATCATGATAGGTACTCAAGGAAAAATTTGAAGAGCCTGTAACAGATATGGGATGGGAGAGATGGTTGGATAAAGAATGAAAGAGGGAGAGACAGTTATTCAATGGAGGGTTTTTGGGATCTGACGGTGTTGGTTGGATCTTTTTTATCCTCCTCCTCTAGAGAAAAGGCTCTTCCTCCCCAGAGCTCCTTGACCAGGACAGGGTAGCTGGTACAGTCTTCCTTGGGATCCCAGGCACCATCTTTGATTGTAAGGTTCTTCCACTTGACCTGGTAGTAGTGGCTATTTAATGAGAGTTTTGAGCCTAGGATGACCTCTACTCTATATCTGTGATCAACCAGATCAGTGAAAAGCATGGGCTCTTTAGAGATGGACGCTTATCCAATGAACAGTCTGGATTGGGAGCCATAGAAGCCTGGATGAACCTTGATGTTAATGGGGTGCTGGAGCCCACAAGCCGCTACACCAATCCTCTCTGGAATCCTATAAGAGCAACGGCAAGGGGATCCAGCTTGCAGCAGGTGATGGTGATTTAAAGTGTCCAGCTTTTGATATCGCCAGGTCACCCAGGGATATTAGGAAGTGTGGTCCTATGGGCATCTGCTTTGCGTTTACAGGCCTCCCTTGCTGGTATAAGGCTGTTGATTAGCTCTGCATGAATGAATATGAGTGATTTTTTGGGATGATACTTTCTTCTACCCCCTCTACTGGGTTGCTTGAGTTAGGAAGAGGGCAAAGATGAACCTGCTTACTTGGAAAAAAGGGAGAGAGACTAGTTGAGGCATGGGAGGGGTCATTATAGGCAAATCAAGCAATACAGAGCCAAGAAACCCAGTCTTTCTGGTGAGGGGAGGCATAGCAATGCAGGTACTGTTCAAGAACTTGATTTAAGCGCTCTGTCTGGCCATCTGATTGGGGATGGTAGCCTGGAAAGCAACAGAGCTTGATGTTTAGGCCCTTGCCAGTAGATCCCCAGAACTTGGACATGTATTGTGTCCCTCTGCCTGAAATAACTTCATCTGGGAGGCTGTGCACAAGCATCTCATGAAGGAATGTTGATGCTGTTTCTTGAGAGATGATAGTTTTTTTGCAGGGAATACTCATCATGCCTTGAAAAGCTGTCCATGTCCACTGTTACTGAAAAAAACCCCTTGGGCTTTAAAAGTCAGCAATGAAGCCTCTCTAGCTGATGGCCAAGGACAAGCTGGAAGCTGTAAGGGAAGCTGTTTTCCTGAAGGCATGGTACAACAATTTTTTAATTAGCGCAAGTGAGGCAGGACTTGAGGTATAAGGAGACTTCACCAAGAAGTTTAGGCCAGGAGAGTTTATGTTGGATGAGCTCTACTGTCTTTTCTATGCTTGAATGGCCTGCAGTTGGATGGTTGTATGATCAAGCAAAGATTTCTGTCTGCAACTTCCCAGGAGGGACCCAGGTTTCCTTCTTGTGATAGAGGATACCATTAGCATAGGTGAATCTTGAGTAATTGGTTGAAATTCCTTTACTAAAAATGGGTAGCAACTCTTTTTTAAGCTTAGCATGAGCCTGGGACATCTTAACTCTAACCCCTAAGGGGTTTGGAGACATGGCTGCAAAGGGGTCTGGTGAAAGCATTGTAGCTGTATTACAAGAGTTTAGAGTTTCTTCAGAGATAACCAGGCCAGGGTCTTGGCTTAGCATGTCAGGAATGTGGTTGGCCACTTGTTAGGGAATCAACCCTGGGTAGCTGGCCCGGCATTTTCTGGGATTAGAAAGGCTGCAGGCCAGGCAGGCAGAGCCCACCATAGGATTGATGAAAAACTAAATTGTTATGACATAGATCTTCCTACCCAAGTCCATGGGCCAGAAGCTATGATTATAGTGTCAATCACCCCAGAAAGGGTGATGTAAACTATTTCAAACAGTTTATTGGCTTTAAATAGAGGGAGTTCAGAGACAGATATGGTCATTGGTTTGGGGATGAGAGGCGGCACCATGTCTAGTTGGTAGGCAGGAAGGAAGTTGAATTTATTTTAAAAACAGTCAGGGTTCATGTGGTAAACCAAGGGCCCTGTGCTGATCCACATGTTGAGCAATTTTTCAGGCGGGGCTGATGGTGGTCAAGAAGGAAATGGTGAACTAAGACAGTTAAATATGCATTGGTTTATTGATATGTCTAGCTCTTGAAAATGAAGAGCAGTGGTCCAAGTATGGGAATGAGACTGGGGTAGCCCCTGGATGGTGCTATGAAATGGTATAGAAGTTGTGGCTAGCTGGAGATGAATGTGCTGAGGTAGCACTTAGATCCTAGTACCAACTGCAGGGGGCGTGCAGTTGGATAGCTTTACCTTGGCTGGGTATAAGGTTTCATTTTATATGTCTTCCTGGTATCTTTAAGTAGGTCTTTAAGTTACTAGTCAAGCATATTTATGCCCAGAACTATCATTTAGGTGATTTTCTAGAGAAACAGCTGCAGAACTTGGTGATTTGGAGGTTTCTTGGAAGTAAAGAAGGGTTACTTTGCGCCTGAAAGCTTAAGCTAACCACTTGAGTGCGTAAAATAGTGGTAAGACATGAGTAGGGTATGTTGCTGATGACCTAAAGTGTAGGTCACTGATGGGGGTCAATTTAAAGTTGATTCTCTTGTGGAGACTTTTTTTCTGAGTCTGAGGTGTTGACTGATGGAGACTAAAATGGTAGAGAAGCTCAGGTGAAAGGCATTTGTAAAGGCTTCAGAAGTGGCTTGATAGTTGTATGGAATGTTATACAGGTAGAAGAAGTTTGAAGCAAGAAGGAACAGAGTAAAGCTGTGACAGAAATTACTGGTTAGTATGAAAAGGTCTCCAGGTGGTGTGAAATAACAACCCAAATCCATTAGGAATTAATAATTAATCACCCCTGAAGCTTCAAATACTGTCTAGTGAAATTTCCAAAAGATACGCTAGGGTTTAACAGGATGATTAAACCCAAACAAAGAAGTCCCAGATAAATTTCCTTTGACAATATTAAATAATTCTTGGAATAAAACTCTGGACATTGGAAGGTAACCATAGTCTCAGTTTCAGACTCCAAGTGAAAAACTCCAAGATTGGCCAACATTGATGTAACATTAGGAGGCATAGATGATGTAGAGCCCAAAGCAGAGCCCCATCTTCCAGTTACAATTTGATTTAGTATTGAGTTTTATGAAATATAGCAGAGCAGGTCCACTACAGGATGCATTTTAAATAATAGTTAACCAGGAGATAATTTAAGTTTATTGAGTATGATTTTTAGGGTGTACTCAACTCTTGAGAGTTGAACAGTGAAAATTTTTCAATGTGTACTAAAATTATTGACTAAGCAATACCACTTGAATCCATGGCTCTTATTCTGCCTCATTCCAACATTACCTTGTCCAGCACGCAAAAAAACCCTTGTGTGATTAAGTTTTGATGACCATTCTGATAAACAAGGTTTTATCAGGCTCCTTAGATCACATCTATTTATTAGTGTCAATCTTTCTTGGTTAATTGTATTTTGCTGACAAACCAGAGCAACAGTAACCCATTTTCATCAACAGTTTGATTTAAATCCGTCAACTTGGTTAGCTTGATCAACTGTTTCCCCAATTTTTTGGCTTTTTTGTTAGGGCAGATAATACCCAGCATTATGGAAACTACTGTGAAAAAAGTGGTCTGGAGAAATATTCCAATGTTTTGACAAATTTATTTGCAGAGGTAGTAGAATTTAGAATTTTTTCTTTGGTTTTAGTATTAAAATCAGGGAGTAATTATGAATAAATTGTAGGTAAAATGTTTTTTATCAAGTTCCTAGGGTAGATAAAGATATTTTGTTATGAGAGTCAGATAAAAAGCTGTTTTGGTGGAACGTTTTCCTTGGACTTTACTATAAGAGTAAATATATGGGCAAAAAGTTGAAGAGGATCAAGAAGAACAATTTAAATATCAATCTGCTATTTAAACTGGTAAATATTGAATGCAGGGAAGACTGGTGCTGTAACAGTGAACTGTTCAACACTTTAGTGCACAAAGAGTTGACGCTTTGAGGGTTTGAGCAGTGTAAATAGATTTCTTAGTTGGATCACAGTGGAACTTCAAAAATATTCAAGTTTTATTCTCTACAATCATTGATTGAGTTGTGACATGTTTCTGGGTGAATATGATTGGTTGGAAGCCAAAATCTTAAAGTATAGGCAGAAAACAGTGAATTAATACTTTAAGCTTTTAGAAAGTGTCAAGTATATACTTCTGGGAAGTATAGTAAATAAGATAAGGGGAAATTAAGAAGATAATGCTACTTTATTGGATATGAGTTTAAAGTATTATATAGTATCATGAGTAGCCACATATTTTCCATGTATGTCATGGCAGTCATGAGGCTTGTCCAAGTAGTGTTCTGCTTAGGACTCAAAATGTTTGGTCCCTGTAATATATGGACAAATGATAAGAGTGCCACCAATTTAATGATTAGACATGGAACCATTTGGGGAGTTACTTGGGGAATTGCTTTCCCAAGCGCAAGTAAATCAAAGATATTGCAACAAAAGTAAGTGTGTAAGCTTAATTTATTATAGGAAAAGTGATTGCTAATGGTTTATGCTTTTGAAGAAAGCCATTCTGAATCCAGAAACATTTGGAAAAGGACATTATAAGAAGGAGGCTAGCTGGAAAGTTAATGGAGTCTTTCAGAAGTCTTTTGGTTGCAAGCGGGATTGTTGTTAAGCACTTGAACTGCATCTTGATGGTTACACATCTGGTTGGTTTGTAGTAACAAGATGTCTTCTAAAGCGTTAATAAGTCCTTTCTGAAGGAGTGGCTGTGTAAAATGACTGCAAAATGGTAGAAAATCAGAAGGTTGCTAAGGGGATCTTTCTTCTGTTAATAAAGACTATCTCAATACATGTTCTCCCTTCTTATGACATAGAACTTCCCTAGTGGTAATTGTTTTGGAGATGGTCAAGAGGATCAGAAGAGACAGAACTTTAGTTTGTTTATTCATAGAAAACTCCTGGTTGAGGAATGAGTAAAGCAGTGCAAATAACCTTGAGATCTATTATATTGTTGTGCCAAAGATTATCATGCAAACAGCCCCCTAGATGATGGAGATACTTTGGTAGCCTATTAATTGATGTTAAATACATTTTCCCTTAGTTATCAATTGCCAATGATAATTGGGGGCATAGTGAGTCTCTTTTGGAGTGTTAATATAATTCACTTTTTATCTTTTCATAGAAAAAGTATCTCAAAAGATGACAAACCCAACTCAGCTGGTCCCTGGCTTTAACCCAGGACATATCTTAGTGACCTCCTAGAAGCAGGAGCACCATAGCTGCTCTTGCTACTGAGAAGCTTTCTCATACACTCTGTTGTGAATGAAATTTCTTCCAGAAGATTAAAAACTACTATTAAGGGAATTGAACCTGGGACCTTTTCCTGATAACTTCATGTATCTTGTGGATGCTCAGGTCAGCGCCTGTTTTTTTTGAAGATAGCCAATGAACAAGCAGTAAAAAAACAGAAATTCAAAACATATTAATCAAAGGAATTATCTGGGCAAATTTGCTGATAACTTGAAACTTACAGAAGAGCATCATAGGCTGGTGATTAATCCATATCAATCTAATTGTTGGAGGCATTAAACCAAAATACCAACATTCCTGTCATAACTGATGTGCCATCTGAAAAGGGATTCAATGCTCAGAATGAAATGTTCAATTTCCAAAGTGATTGTGGATGATTGAATTAAAGTTGAGTCTTCTCAATTATGTGATATACAGCCAGATAATGATAAGGAAGTCACTCCTGGATATGTCCAGCTCACTAAGCTGGAAGTGACCCAGCTGATAGCTTCTAAGAAACCAGCATTCACAAATGACAGGAACACAAGTAGAGATGATGAAGCCATTGGTGGGTTGTCAAAAGACTTTCAGATTGGAGTCATTTCACTAGAGGGAATAGCAAGTAATGATGTACATCATGACCCTGGAATTCTCAGCCTGGAGAAAAATGAGCAAACTCAGCTATCATATGAACATTTCAAGCAGAACTTAGCAAATAAAATGTTATTTAAACCCAAGAAATGCCTGTAAAAATGTATTTTTTATTCTGAAATAAATAAGATAATGGGACCTTGGTTCTATCATTTTATTCCATATTTAGTTTTAGTTGTTTTTCATTTCACTACTGTTCCAACAGAAACCCCTGGCCCACTGGCCCACCTAACTAAGAAAGTTCCTGAAACCTGGGCTGTGTTTTAATGTCTGCCAGGAGCCCCCTTTGACCCAGTGCATTTCTCTGAATATCCTCAAGCTGGAATACAAGGAGTTTATCTTGGATAAAATCCTCCACTTTGATTTTCTGGTCAGACAGAGAACCTCAAGAACGGTTTATCACAGAGGAGCCTGATACAAACACACAGCTTCACTGTTCTTCAAGAAATACAACTATCTTCCTGATTACCAGATTGATATGGAAGCCCTTCCCACACTCAAACCTGACTGTCTTCTCCCCAGTCCTGGACCAACACCCCCATCTGCCAACCAATATGCAGGCATAGTCTATGTTGTGAATACTGCTATTCACCATGTTTCAATTTTTCCTTTAGTGGGCCATTTCAAAGACAAATCTCTTGCTTTTGCTTTTGCCTCTCAAAATGAGTCAATGACTGAATCAGGAAGTACAATTGTTTTGTTTCTTGATCCTGCGCAACTCACTTGCCCCACTCATGCTGGTGGCAAGTGATCCTAACGTCCTGGTAGTGTTTTGTGGTATTCCTAACCACTATATATTCCATTTTGTATTCTCTAATAAAATTAAGTTCTATTCACATTTTTGTCTTTGTGTCTTCTGTACTTCTGCGCCTCTCTCTAGCCACAACTAGTAGAGATTATTCTTCCAGGACCGCAAGTTAAACGCACAGTCTTCCCTGTCATCTAACCGAGACTTAGTACAAATCAAATCCTACGGTTAGGATTTCCTGCTGTGTTTCTGTGCTGCGCCTCAGAACACAATAAAAATGGTGCTCACTACAGGGGCTTTAAGCCCCTCAGTTATCCCTTTTGCATCCACGTTTTCAGGTCCTTTGCCTCCGCCTATACAAGAGTTGACTTCACCTAAAATTACTAGCCCTCCTATTGAGGAAGATATTGCCAACCAGCCTATTACTCCTACTGTACTGAACCTCGGGAATGGTCCCTGCCTAGTTGCTTACCCCATGGGTACCCCTGACTTAGAACAAGTCATGTTGGTAGCCCTTGGGATAGCCCGTGAAGAGGCCATTCCTTGCCTTCAGCTGCAGTTCAGTTGGGCTGAATACTAAAAATTAATTGTGGCTCCTCAATTTCCACAACATCTCCTCTCAAGGGCTGGCTCTGCTGAGCACTTACTATTGTCCTTTGTGCAGCCTGCCCTGGCCCACCATCAAATGGTGTTGGGGCTCCACGTCCAAGAAATCCTGTCTCTACAAGCAGCAGTTACTCATCACTGAGACCAGTTTGCTGTCTACCAACAGTGGATACATTCCCTATTTTCTTTGGTATCTGACAATCAGCGCAACTCTGTTACCTCCCAGACTTGTTTGGTTAATTCTGTCAAACAAATGCACCAGTCTATCCCCAAATACGTGAGAGAGCGTCTACACAGGTTTCACCAGCTAGAACAACCCTGGCAAACTCAAGTAGATTCCACCTTAAACACTTATCTCACCAACTTCAAAAAACTTGTGCAACAGCTCTATGCATTCAGTATGTATTCCTTTGAGCAACTACAGCAGGTAGCAGACTTTGCTGTTAACGGCCTTAATGGACCCAGTACAGTGTTTGATCAAGAAAGAGCTGCCACTGCTGCTGCTATAGCCAAACTCCAGAGTCAAGTGAACAAATTAGCTACGCCCAAGCCAGATGTTCCGCCCTCTCCCCCTTCTGATGATTTGGCAGATTGAGAGCAAAAAAAATAGGACGGTATTTGAGAGCTACATACAACTACTTGCAGTCAAGGACATCCTACTGAAGCTCCTCAACCTGACCCCCAGGTTCTTGAGTTGACTGCTCAAGTTGTGGAGTTACAGCAGAAACTTGCTAACCTACGTGAAATGGTGGCAACTGCTGCTAGTCCAGTTAGAGTTATCAATAAAAATGGCTGCAGCCCTGGCTTATCAGGAGCTTCTCAAATTTAATGTGCTAGGGAACTAATTGCCCTAGCTAACAAGGTGTATCAGTTAAAGCGGGACCATACTGAACTGGATAGAGACGTACAAGAGATGAATGACTTGATCAACTCTGTGAATGATAGGTTTGCCCCTTGCCTCTCAGTGAGGCCATCCCTTACTTCACATCTGGCTGAACTCTCCACAATAGTGACCACCCAAGGTCAACGCTTAGATACTACTGCACAACAGACCACTCAAGCTATCAATACAAGTGCTTGCGCTGTTGAGACCCTGACTACCCTTGAAGAGAGTGTTTGTCAGCTATGGGCTAGATAGCCCCCCTCTGAATCTAAGGCAGAGTTTTCCCCACATATAAACGTACTCAATAGCAACAATGGTGGCCCAACTCCTGAAGCACACTTCAAGCCTATCATTAAGAAAGCCTTTGATCCTAAAACCCGGACCATTGCAGCTTTCCTAACTATCTACAAAACTGCCATGAGACAAGCTTCAGACAGAGTTAAGAAAGAACATATTCTGACCTGTCTACATCCAACTTGCCAGGAGGTGGTGGTGCCTGAGCTGCCCACCATTGAGACGTGGGAAGATATGAAGCAGCTTCTGATTGACAATTTTGGTGGTGACCTTAGCCTGAAAGTAAAGAAGGACGCCTTCATGCATATTGCTTTCAAGCCTAAAGAGACGCTAGCTGAGTTTGCAGACAGATCCTACATGAAAGGACAGCAACTGATAACAATCAGACAGTTGACAGTCCATGAAGCCTACATGGCTTGCGCTCAAGCCCTCAAAGTTAACCAACTTCTGTGCCTTCATTTCAAAGCCCATAAGGCTATGCTTTCCTCCATGAAGAGCATAAAGACACTGTTGCAGGATATGCACCTTACCCATTCTGGAGCAGTTGTTAGGGAAGGACGAGCTACTTCTAACTCTGGTTTGTCTTCCTGTGGTCCTTGCATTCTTACCATGAACTCGCAAAATCTTCCTTGACACCAAGGTTGCCACAACTGTGGTCAGATAGGTCATTGTTCTCGAGTCTGTAACAACCCTTGGGTTGAAGGAGCTGATCCAAAAGAGAAGGCGGGAAAAGAACAGTCAATCTAGAGGCAGAGACGCTCTTGGTTAACAATTCTTCCCAGTCTCTTTCAATCCCTCCCTCTATATCTGATGCCAAGCCTGCTGAGAATGAGGCTCCTCCTATCCTCCTCTTGTTTTACAATATCTCTGACAACTCTGACCTGGATGACTCTGATACTGACGACGCCAATGCATATGGGTACTCTGTTCTGGCTGTTCCTGAAACCATTACAGTCCCCTATAGATTGCGCTCAGGAAAGACTACAACTACTGCTAAGTCTTTGCCTGAAGCCAAAGAAATTGTCTCTTGCTCTTACCTAACTCAGGCTAAGAGGTCCCCTGTGCTAGTAGAGTTGTCAGAAAAAGCTGCCAAGGCCTCTAACGCTGTCTTCAAGAATGTATCTCTTTTGCTCCCTCTCCAAACTGTTTATAGGGAGTTCCCAGGGTTAAGATGCATGAGTGAGAAGTAGGATAAGGAATTAGCAGAGGCTCAAGATATCTTGGCTGTCCTTCCACCCTTTGGTTGCACTACCACTTGAGTAGAGATATCCATTCAAAAAGTGAAGATTAAGGCCTTTCTAGACACTGGCTTGCAAGTCAATGTTGTCTCCTCCAAGCTTGTGAAGAAACTCAAACTTGCCCCTGGCCTTAATTATCACCAGTTGTATGGCACAGCTGGACTGTCTATGACCCGCGCCACAGGGGCATACTATGCTCTACCCATGCAGTTTGGCAAGCTTCTCCTAGCTGCTCCAGCAGTTGTCTTGGAAAACAAGAGTTACAATCTCTTATTTGGCCCCCAGTTCCTTAGGGAATATAATGTGATAATCAACTTAAAAGATGGTTACCTCTCTATTCTGGGATACAAAGTCCCTCTGATCTTTGAAGAGCCGGTTAAAGTTCCCAGGAAACGTCTCAAGACATGTGCCTTGGAATATCTCACTGGGGTTTTCAACCTCAAATATCACACCCACTCTTCAAACATGAAATGTCTACCCATAGATTGTCCTGTGTCTGAAGGGATTCCTCTGCTAGTCAAGTCTGCTGTCACTATCCCACCTGGCTCCCAGGCCATCCTAGACTCCCAGATATCATATGAACTACCTGAGTGAACCTTCCTGTAGTTGTAATCTCCCCCCTCATTAGGACACAACAAACCTTATCTCTGTCCTGGGATCCTAGATGTCTCCCATAAGGACCCTGTTCAATTTTTGGTAGCCAACCTGACTGCACTCCCCATGACTGTGTCTAGGAGGCAGGTTGTCAGATATGGTAAGTTGTTGAGCGCTCCTGATGTCCTGTCTCTTCATCCCTTTGGCACATTTCAAGATTTTAACCTACCTGAGGACAAACCCCAAGTCATATCCTTGTTCACTGCGCAAGACTTCCCACAGCTGTCCCTGGTTCAACAGAAAGAGGTGCTAGACTTGCTAGACTAATTTTCTGACATCTTTACAAAGGACAGTACAAACTATGGGTTAGCTAAAGGTGTTATCCATCAGATTGACACTGGCAACGCTCCTCCCTTCTGTGCTAAACCATATTGCTGCAGCCGCGTGGAGGACGCCCAGGTATCTAAAGAGCTCAAACAACTATTGAACGCTGGGCTGCTGGCACTTTCCCAAAGTCCTTATGCATCCCTGCTACTCATCCTAAAGAATAAGGATGGAGGTCATTGTATTGTGATGAACTACTGCCAATTGAACTCCTTGACCAAGAAGGACTTGTACCCCTTGCTGTGTATTGATGATGCTCTTTGACGTCTCAGAGGCTCTAAGTTTTTCTCTGCAATGGATCTGGCATCTAGATACTGGCAAGTTGACCTATTGCCTGAGGATTGCCAAAAAAAGCTTTGCTCATTACCTCTGAAGGGCTTTTTGAGTCTACTTGTATGCTGCAGGGACTCTGCAACGCCCTGGCTATCTTCCAAAGGGCCATGGACTCCATCCTCTGTGATTTGAAGTTGTTGTGCATCCTAGTATACTTGGATGATATAACAGTTTTCAGCGCTACCTTCACCAATCACCTGGCTCATCTCAAAGAGGTGTTCATAAAGATTTGAGAAGCTGGCCTTAAGCTAAAACCTTCCAAGTGCGCCTTCTTCAAAGAATGTCTTGAATTCTTGGGCCGTGAAGTAACCCAGACCAGGATTTGCCCAATGACTAAGAAGGTTGAAGCCATTGACAAAATGCTTCCGCCCACCAACCTGTGAGAGGTACAAGTCTTTCTAGGGATGATAGACTACTACAGACAGTTTATCCCTGATTTTTTCAATACTAGTGAACCTCTATTTCAGCTGTTACGTAATGTCCCTTTTGAATGGACTGCCAGTCAACAGCAAGCCTTTGAGACCCTTAAGCAAAAACTCAAAGAGGCGCCAATCCTAGTGTATCCTGACTATGATAAGGAGTTCATCCTATACACTAATGCTAGTGATCTTTCTATTGGGGCTATTCTGACCCAACTAGACAACAAGGGTGTAAACCATCCTGTGTCTTACACTTCCTGCGTGCTAAACAAACATGAGAAGAACTATAGTGTCACAGAGAAGGAGTGTCTTGCCGTGTTGCATGCAGTCAAGCAGTTTTGTCACTATGTATATGGTACCCACTTCACAGTTGTCACTGACCACACTTTGCTTAAGTGGTTACAACAGCTTAAGGAGCCTGAAGGGCGCCTAGCTAGATGTGCTCTACATCTTCAAGGATACGGCTTAACTGTGCTCCATTGCCCTGGGATTCAACACCAGAACGCTAATAGGCTCTCCAGAATGCCCATTCTTGCTTTGCATCCTGAAGAGGCTGATAGGTTATACAAACTAATTGGGTATCCTTCTTCTTGGGAAAGTGAGACAGAAGAGGTATTACTGGCCTTGTCCAAGCTATCCAAAGATACCCTCATATGTGACAATCAGCTCTTCAAGAAGGTATGAGACCAGTATCTGCCTTTGTACAACCCATTCTTTGTCTCTTGTTGGTGTTGCAAGCTCATAAAGAGACTGGGCATGGAGGCATTGCCAAAACCTTTGACTGGCTTCAAAAGAATTACTTCTGGGAGAACCTTTGCTTGCTAATCACAGACGTCATAGCTAGCTGCCACAACTACCAGCTGCAGAGGCCTCAAGCTGCTGCCCACAAGTTCAAATTAGTTCCCCTGCAACATGCCTTTCACACTGTTAGCATTGACGCGGTAAGTCCTCTCCCCCGCTCACGTTCTGGGTGTTGCTTTATTCTGATTGCTGTTGATCACTTCAGCAAGTGGTTAGAGGCTTGCCCTACAAAGGACATCACGGCTAAGCAAACTGCTACCTTTCTGTTACAAGATGTTTTCTACTGCCATGGCTGTCCTCATGTGTTGCTCTCAGATAATGGGGCTAACTTTAATTCCAAGCTAGTAACATCTGTTGTCAAAGCTTTGGGATTGCACCAATCCTTCTCTGCCCCCTACAATCCTTCCACTAATGGGGCAGTTGAACGTGCTAACTCTACATTGGTCTCCATCATGACAAATCTCACCTACTCTGACGCTGCCAACTGGGATCTATACTTACCCCCTGCTCTCTATGTCTATTGCCTTAGCAAACATTGTGTCACTGGGTATTCCCCTTTTGCTATGCTGTATGGGTGAGAGGCTACTAACCCCTTGCTCTTGGGGGCCCCCCTGCTTTCCTCTGATAAGGCCATGAATCCTGACAACCACATCAAGGATCTAGTCAACCACATAATTGATATACAGGCCACTGCCTACACTTCTGCATACAAGACTAAGATGCTTGAACTTTCTCCTGATAATGCTGGACGCTCCCCCTGCCTGAATTCAATGTTGGTGACCATGTACTTTACTACCAACACAGAGTAGGTGGTTGCACACATAAGTTGGACTCTCTGTGAATTGGCCTTTTAGAAGTGACCTTTAAGCAAGGGTCCAAATACACTGTAAAGTTCCTCTCCAGTGACTGTCATTTTGCTCAAGTGCACACAAAGTTCCTTTGTAAATACCACCCCCCTAAGGCCAATCTAGGGGAGGGCAATGTTGTGAATACCACTATTCACCATGTTTTGATTTTGCCTTCAGTGGGCTATTTCAAAGAAAAATCTCTTGCTTTTTCTTTTGCCTCTCAAAATAAGTCAACAACTGAATCAGGAAGTACAATTGTTTGGTTTCTTGATCCTGTGCAACTCACTTGTCCCACTCATGCTGGTGGTGAGTGATCCTACCATCCTGGTAGTGTTTTGTGGTATTCCTAACCACTATATATTCCATTTTGTATTCTCTAATAAAATTAAGTTCTATTCACATTTTTGTCTTTGTGTCTTCTGTACTTCTGCGCCTCTCTCTAGCCACAACTAGTAGAGATTATTCTTCCAGGACCGCAAGTTAAACGCACAGTCTTCCCTGTCATCTAACCAAGACTTAGTACAAATCCAATCCTAAGGTTAGGATTTCCTGTTGTGTGTCTGTGCCGCGCCTCAGAACACAACAGTCTAAATTACCTTGGCCGGACTAGTTGATATCATAGTTTCCTCCACTGGTCTGTGGGCCTTGGTAAGCTGCTCAGCATCTTACCTTATCAAGTTAGCATGTCTCCTATAGCAAGTCCTTCCCTCCTTCCAACAAAGTAAGTTGGTGGCTGAGATTAAGGGGCATCAACTGGGATGTGGTATCCTGAAACACTCATTCTTGGGTCAAGGGTTATCATAATAGACTTTGAGATTACTCAGTTCAAAGCCTTTTAGGCTAACCTTTTTAGAGAAGTACAGGGTTTATTATTTCATTTTAGGCAGGTCTGTCTCAAACATCTCAAGAGTAAAAAGGAGCTCTTTGATAAGTACTTAAATTATTGTAATAAAAAGATCTGCTTTACCATCACTCATATTGCTGCCTTGGCTTTTGTAAAGTATGAGCACACTGGGATTGGCTTTGAGACTATCTAGAAAGATGCTTATATCAAAAAGCACTCTGTCATCTTCAAGGACTACCTTGAGTACTTTGAGTGTTAATATGTTGAAAAGAAGGTGATTAACAGAAGAGGAAAGAGTGATGCTACTGCACTCTGAAACTGCTACAGTGACTGCCTTAATAATGAGTTGAAGCAAATGTTTAGCCTTGAAGTTTGGTACAAGAACCTCAAGCCTAAGTTTGGTGCAAACCTTAAGTTCAACATGTTCTACTTGAAGCTGCAGGAGTAGTAAGGAAAAAATGTCTCCAATTTCTGAGACCTGGCCATCAGAGGGACCCCCAAGAAGAGAAAGACCAAGGAGTAGGACTACCAGGAGGCGGTGAAAAAGTTGCCAAAAAAATATCAGGAGTTTGAGATCACAAAATACCTTGAGGATGTGACCACTGCCCTTGGCAATGGATTTAATTGATTTAATAAATCTTACCTTACTTTGCCTATATATTTTTTATTTTCAGTTTCTAAAATTTTAATTTATTTAAGTTATTATTAATATTTTTAGAGATATAATGGTAAGTTTCAGGTATAGTTTCAATATGGTTGTATATGAAATATCTTATATTTTGTTAATTTATCTGTAAAGAATGAGATATTTTTGGTTGTGCTTATATGAAGCATAATGAATAAAAAATTATTATTAGCTTTCTTTTTTTAGTGGTTATAATATTTTATTTTTTAGTTATTTCTGTATCATTGGTGTCAGGAAAGCCTGATCTATCATGGTAGACTGATCCATCTCACCATCACTGGGGATATGGACTAAAAATAGACAGGCCATTGCCAGATGTGAGACACATATTCTGGATACATGCAAAACTCTATCAGCTTATTATAGGATTCCTATTTGAAAGATACCTGATACATTCAGGATTAAAAACCATTGGCTGATTGAGAATTTTATCTAATTAAATGTGAACCATTTAGGATTACTATGGTGAACGCTCCACCAACAGATAGAATACAACAGAGAAAATACACCATCTGTTTCACCAAGAAATGAGACAGAGGACTTCCTGTGTGTAGTGTGCATTACACCAAGCACAAGACAGGACCCTGACTCCTTGATGTCAACTTAGTTGGTTGCAACTGAGTCAAGGAGAAATCTATGCTGAAGAGGGAAAATTAGGCATATGATTTTTCCTCATTCCAAAACCATTATTAAGGTTAGGAATCTAACTATGGGGGTTGAAACTAGTATATTGGGGATGATAGGCTAGCTATTAAGATTTATCTGCAGATAGACACTAGTATGTCCACAATCTATTACACTATAAAAGCCCTTTTAAGATAACTTGGAAGGCAGACAATTAATAATAACACACATTACTACTCATCAAATAGTAATAGTGTCAAGTAGTTGATAAGAGTGTATTATTAATACTTCTCAGATCCTACCAAAATCACCCCTGCCCAAAGCTACTGTTGTTGTGTCAACTGAACACAGGATCTTCCAAACTAATTGGCTCTAGCAACAAAGGACAAAACCCTGCCAGTTTCTACAAATACAACAAACACTAATTGGAATTACATCTGTCTCCATACAGATCCCTTCTATTGACATGTCCAAATACTTTAATAAAAACATTCCTTCTTTCTCAAGAACACAAAATCTTGACAATTGGGATTTTATTTATTTTAATATAAAAAATATTTTTATAGTAAAGAATTTTTTTATATAGTAAAATAAAAATAGTTGATTATATACCCTTATTTTTATTAATTGTGATATTTAATTATTTATCTTTTTGATATTTTTGGGATTGATTTATGGTATCATATGTGTATTGTTTATTTTTATATAATAATTTTCATGTTAAAGTGCAAAGTTAGTTAGAAAAGTGTCAACATACAGAAGATGACATTATTAAAAACAAAATTTTCACTTTACTATAGTGTTGACATTAAAAGTGTTACATGACCACTGTCATCATAGGCGCTGTTGCTGTTGTCAGGAATTGAGTAATATGGTAGACTTGACCATCATTCCTTTGGGTCATAGGCTGCCAATGCCTAAGCAGCACCCAATTATCAAGCTTAATAAAGTATTGATGTGATCTCTCTGATAGAGTCAGATAATTGGAATATTGCCATCTACTCCAAAGCTTGATCTATTGAGGGTTTGGGAACATGACAAGATATTCCCATGTGACGTGCCTCTGCCAAACCTTCAAGTGCCTGGGTTCAATCCTGAGAAAGCACCATTTATGGAAATTAATTAGCCTCCAATGCAAGATTTAAAGTACCCATTCAAAAGGCAACTGTGGTGAAGTCAACTACTGCATATGTAAATCTATTAGTATTTTTGGTTTAAACAATTTAACCTAATTTTTTACTGGTAATTCAGGGGTGAGAAACCAAAAGTTGAGATTAAAAACACTAGAAGTCAACTCTGATTAATAATTCTGTTAGTTTAAAGACTAATTTAGGGTTAATTTATATGTAAAGTTACTAATAAAAATTAAAACCACCTGTGATTGACACTCTAAAAGTAAAAGTGTCCAAGTTGACACTTTTTCAGCCAAATCCTAATTTTATTAATAAAACCACATCTGTGCTTATATAAATCTTATTTTTTATTATATATTTATTATCAGTGTTCATAGTTGTTAATTAAGCTCCCAAGCACCACTATACTGGATTTAGTGGTCTATACATTAATCAACTACCCCACTTGTTTTATGTTGTGTCTATTCCAGGTTGCTATATCAATTGGTGTCACATAAATTGATCCTGATTTATTAATAGATCTCATGTGTAATTTATAGAAAACAGAAAGTTGACTCCCCCTGTTTGACACTATTTACTTGCCATATAATTGGTTTAACATTTAACAAATCAAAGTCCAGATTTAAGCCTAAATTAATAAGTGTTTCTCTATGGATGCTAGTCAACGCCTACCAAGTCAAAACCTTATCAGGGTTACTAGTGCAGAGAGCTTCTTAACGTTTTAACACAAAATATGGTGAAACCTCCCACTCTCATCTCCCTCTTTATACTCTTACAACTATTAAACATATTCTCACTCATTTACTTTTTAACTTATGTTTTAATTTTTTAATTTTTGAACATATGAAACTGCCTTGCTTTTGGATTAAATTTTGAACCTGTTTTTAAAATTAAGCAAGTTTTATATGTAAAAAGTATAGTGATGTTAATTTTTTGGTCAACTCTGGGAAAGTTGACAGTGATAATTAGGATTTTTCAGCTGGTTGACAGTGCCAAAATGACACTTTACTAATTTTTTGGTGGTTAACCCTAATAAAAAATCCCACATAATAGCTTAGTTTTTGGAATTGTGTTCTATTACCCTCCCTACTACTCCCTATATAATTTATATCCTGTCAAGTTTATACTTCTGGGAAGTATGATAAACAAAATAAGGGGAAGATTTAAGAAGAGAATGATACTTTATTGAATATGAATATAGGTATATATATAGTATCATGATAAGCCACATGTTGTCCATGTATGTCATGGAGGTCATGGGGCTTATCTGAGTAATGTTCCTCTTGAGTCACAATGCTTAATCAAGTTGTGTTCCATTTAGGACCTGGATTGAGTGATCCCCGTCATAGATGGTTAACTGATAACGGTGCCACCTGTTTATTGACTGGACAGTGAACCATTTGGTGAGCCGTTTGGTGAGCCGTTTGATGAGCTGTCTGGTGATTTACTTGGTGTGTGAATTCCCTAAGAGGGAGTAATCAAAGATGTTGCGTCATCTCCCCCTGGGGTGCTGAAAGGCGGAGTCTTGGGAATTTTCTTAAGAGTATCTGGTATGTGGGCTTGGTACTGATCCAGTTTGGTTTTGGGCACAGGTAGCCTTGAATTTTGTTGGGCTTTTTTTGCTTTACATAAGCGGAGTTGGTTGTGGTGCATATGTTTCAGTTCAGTTCAAGCTCCAATTCCTTTGACAAGGTTGGTGTTATTGGGCTTAAGTTCCATGAAAATGCCTGGTCTGCGTAGTCCTGTGTCTAGTTTGTGTTGGTTGTGATTGACAACCCAGATCTTGTCTCTGACTTGGAACTGTTCTTGTTGCAATGGGATTGCTTCCCGCTGAACCCTTTGGTGCTCCATTTATTCTAGGTCTTTTCTGGCTTGTAGTACTTTTGGGTCACTACTGTCTAGTATCTTCTTTAGAAGTGGCAGTTGTGGACCTGTGGTTGTACTGACAAGTGAGAGTCTCTGATCATAGACAAGTTTGTAAGGGCTTTTGCCCGTATTGCAGTTGACCTGTGTTCTGCAGACCATAAGAGCAGTTGATAGCATATCAACCCAGGCTTTTGGATTGTTGGTAGATAACTTACTGAGGGCTTCTACTATAGAGCTGTTTAGTTGTTCTACACGTCTATTTGCTTGTGGGTGATATGGGCTGGCTGTGAGGTATTTTATTCTGTTTTTGGCAAGATAGATGTTGGTGTCAATAGCTTTGAGTTAAGTGCCTCCATCTGTGATCAAGAGGTCATGTTTCCCAAATTTTTCTATGATCTCTTTGCCAATGAATTGCCTCACGTCATTGCCTTTGTGTTCTTTTGTGGCTTGTGCTACTGACTATCTGGTTGCATAGTTGATGGCTGTGATGATGTACTTCTTGCCTTTGCTTTCACCAAGCATAGGTCCCACAATATCCAACGACCATACCTTAAAGGGTTGTGTGATGGATACGGGTACTATTGACTTGGGTGGAGCTTTGGTTTGGGCGTACTTCTCACAGACCTCGCATTGTTCCAGTACCTCTCTGATATCATCTAGCATGTTAGGCCACTAGTACTGTGTTTTGAGATATTCATGCAAGTTTCTGCTATGGGTGTGTCCCAAGTCTCTGTGATCCCGGAGGATTGTGTCAATCTTTTGTGTTGATGGGACGTAGGGTACAGTGTCACCATTTGGGAGTATTTGGTGCAGGGTACCATATACGTTTTTGAACAGATGTTTGTTCTTGAGGACTTTCTCTTGGATTTTCATTGGTAAGCCAGGTGGGAACCCTTCCTGGAGATTCCCCATGATTAACATGGGCCAGTCAGGGTTGCCATCAGTGCAAAGGATGTGTTTATTGTATAGCCTTGATAGGGTTTCTGCATTAAGCATCTCCCTGCCTGGCTTGTGTTTAATTTGCATGGGGTATCTCTGTATGAGACTCATCCATCTGGCTTGTCTTCTTGACAGGTGTTGTTTTGTTTTGAAGAATATCAACAACTTGTGGTTGGTGAGTACTTTGAACGTCTGGGCTCCTTCCAGGTAGCATTGCCATTTCATGAGGCAATGTATGATGGCCACTAACTCTTTATTGTGTATGGGATATCTTTGTTTGATATCAGATAGCTTCCTTGATTCATATGCCACGGGAAGGAAGTCTTTTTGGGCTGTTTGAATATGGAGGACTCCTCCTATGGCATAGTCAGAGGTGTTGGTTTCTAGCTTGTAGATACCCTCACGGTTTGTGTATTGTAGGATGAGGGCAGTAACCATGTGTTCCTTCAGTTGGCGGAAATGTTGATCTTTTAAGGGTGTCCAGACAAATTTGGTTGTTTTCCCGGTGATGGCTGACAAGGGAGCTGTTAGGGCGCCCCAGTCAGGGATGAACCTGTGTACATAGGCTATCATTCCAAGGAAAGTGCAGAGTTTTCTCTTATTCCTTGGGGCTGGCATCTCTATTATAGCACGTATCTTATCTGGATCCAGTTTAATACCATCCTTGCTGATGATATGGCCAAGAAATGGAAGTTCAGTCAAGAAGAACTCACTTTAGACAGCTTGTCAATCAATTGGTTTTCTTCCAGGGTATGGAGGACTGCGTGGACGTCTTTCCAGTGTTGTTGTAGGTTAGGACTGTAAATGATGATGTTGTCCAGGTAAATGATTGCTCTTTTCCCAATGTGTTCCTTGAATACTTCATTTATGAAGGTTACAAAGGTATTAGGAGCGTTTGTCATGCCAAAATTAAGAGCAACACATTCAAAGGATCTGTATTTAGTTTGAAATGCGGTCTTTGGAATGTCTTCAGGTTTCACGCAAATTTGGTGGTAACCTGCTATCAAATCAATTTTTGTAAAGATTTGGGACCACCCAGGGCATCAAAAAGGTCATCAATGAGGGGCAGGGGATACCTGTTCTTAATTGTGACCTTGTTGAGGGCCCTGTAGTCTGTGACCAGGTGGAGTCATCCATCTTCCTTTGCCACAAAGAAAACAGCGGCACCAAAGGGTGACTTTGAGGGTCTGATGAGGCCTTTTTTGAGTGCTTCATCAAGGTAAGCCTTTAGGGTGTTGTCTTCTTGTGGTGTGAGGTGGTAGATGGGTTGTGCTTTGGGTACACTCCCTTTTAGGTTGATTTTGTGTTGAATACCCCAATCAGGGGGTAACCCGGGTAGTGTTTCTTGGAATACGGAGGGGAACTCACTGACTAGCTGGTTTCTAATTGGGGTCTGTTTGTGTTGAGTTTCTGTGTTTTTGAAGTGAATAACCTCATACGTACAGGTGCTCCAGTTGATCTTGCTGGGGTCAGTTTCTTCTCCTGTTTGTGTTGAGTTTCTGTGTTTTTGAAGTGAATAACCTCATACGTACAGGTGCTCCAGTTGATCTTGCTGGGGTCAGTTTCTTCTCCTGTTTCCATGATTTTCACAAATATGTGGTCCCTCATGAGAGTGTCAAGATGTGTTGGGTATACATGGTGGTGGACTTCTCCTTGCTGTATGATGAGGGTGGAACTATCCCATTTGATACAAGGTTTTGTCTTTCTCATCTAATCCAGGCTAAGTATGACATCATATTTGGGGATTGGTATGATAGGGCTGCTAATTGTTGTTTGTACATCTCCAATTTGGGCACGGAAAGGTTTTGCCTCATGGGTAACTGGTGTGCTACGGTTGTCCGCCATGATGACCCTCTTGATGTTACATCAAGCAGTAGGTAATTTCATGAGGTCTGTGAAGCTCTTTGGTGATGAGAGATTGATCTGCTCCAGTGTCAAATAGTGCTGTGCCCTGGTATCTGCAAAAGCAGAAAGGATAAGTGAGGAGTTTATTTCCAGTTTGAGTGGTAAACAGTAGAGGATTGCTGGAGGGAACTTGGATCATGGTGATGGAATCCACGTCATGTTCTATGTACAAGTCTTGTGAAGTGAGGGAGGGCGGCTTGCCTAAGCACTCCCCTGAGCTTTTCCCTCCTTGTTGGTATCTTTGGTGCTGGCCTGGTTGGCTTGTACAGTGTGATTCCTGGTTTAAGGATGGGTACTGTTGGCTCAGTTGTTTTGCTTATTGGGTTGAGGCTCTCTTTTAGCTGCAGGGTTTTCCTTACGCTTGTTGGTGGCATGTAGATTTTCAGACTTCTGAGCTGTGTGGATTCCTTCTAGGAATACATCCTCAAGGTTCTTGCAACAAATCATGTCAAACTGACGTCTAATGTGTGTGGGAAGGCCATTATAGAAGTCCAGACGTGGCCCAGGTTCATCAAAGTTGATGGTATTGGGTGCATGGTCATGTAGTCCTTCATATGCAGCAATGTATTCTTTGATGGTTCCTGTCATTTTGAAGGTTTGGAGTTTGGTCATGATTACTACGTCTGAATCCTTCATGGAGAATCTTTTGAGGAATGTGGCTTTGAACACTTCCCAGTTTTCCTTCTGGTCAGGGTGTTGAGCTAGCCATTTGGTTACAAAACGTGAAGTGGTCCCTGTAATGCAAAGGGCAATTTTGCTGACCCAGAGTCTTTGGGGTTATTCCACTTGTTCAAATTTACATTTGATACATTAATCCAAAGAGAGGCATTTTCACGGTGTAGTCCTGCAAAGGCACCAATTTCAGCGGTGTGTAGGTGTTGAAATACAATAGTGTATCTCAGGCTGCAGAGGCGCTGTTGTGGTTGGTGTGGTAGGGAACAGTCTGTAGTGTTTGAGAGCGTTGTACTGGTCAATGGGTACCAGGAAGTTATTGTAGATGACAAGGCCTGGGGGGACGTCTTGTCCTACTTTGTAATCTCTCCAGCTGTTAGGGAGTGACATTGTTTGGGTTCTTTTCTTGGGAGGAATTTTTCCTTTGAGTTGGGTAAGTATGGAAGCCCTACCTGTGCTACCACTGCCGCGTTTATACTTCTTGGAAGTATAATAAACAAAATAAAGGGGAAGATTAAGAAGAGAATGATACTTTATTGAATATTAATATAGAATATTATATAGTATCATGACAAGCCACATGTTGTCTATGTACGTCATGGAGGTCATGGAGGTCATGGGGCTTATCTGAGTAATGTTCCTCTTGAGTCACAATGCTTAATCAAGTTGTGTTCCATTTAGGACCTGGATTGAGTGATCCCCATCATAGATGGTTAACTGATAATGGTGCCACCTGTTTATTGACTGGATAGTGAACCATTTGGTGAGCTGTTTGGTGATTTACTTGGGGTGTGAATTCCCCAAGATGGAGTAATCAAAGATGTTGCAATAATCCATTTTATTTAATTTTTAATTTTTTATTGATTTAGCCATAAGATGTTCTTCTGGATCTAAAATATTTGATTCTTCATCAAATTCTCATATTTTTTATGTTTTTACACTTTAAATATATACTTTTTGTTCCTATTTTGATTTATTTACTGTGTTATGTTTTTTCGTGATAAATAAGGCTTTATTTGCATACTTTTACTTGTATTTTGCTTTGCTTTACCTCTTTGTGCTTTTTATATCTTTTTTATTGCTTTATTTAAAATACTAAACTTTTTTAGCCAAGATCTAACAAACCTATCAAGCAGCCCAAGTGTAAGCCTCTAAAGGCTCCAAGGTCCCTGCCACCAAGCATACCAAGAAGCCTGCCAAGGCAAAGATTCCCTCTGTTGGGAATCTTCCTGAGAATATTCCTGTCAACAATTCATTGGAAATGCCAGTTATAGAAGGGAATTCCAAACCAGGTACATTAGATTATATTGGGAATTTTGAATTATTTGGTAGTATTTGCTCTTTATCACCTTTAAAATCCAGTCCAGTTGAAATTAATGATTTATTTAAATCAAGAACAGGATTAAACCTGTGGTTGCTCTTGACTTATTTTCTTGTCTAGATAATAATGATAGTGTTAATTCTAAGCTCAACCAATTATTACCTTCAAAAGTAAGCTTAAATCAATTGTTTGAAGCCAAAAGTAACTTCAAATTGTTGTTTAATCATTTCTGGTTATGTTTTCAAGGCAATCAACACTGTTTCTGCATCTTCTGGTTTCAAACCTACTGGTTCTGTTATCTGTTTTTCTCCTGTTGGTTGTCATGCATGTGGAGAAAGCCAGGGTCACCCCAGTGACTGGCCTGCTTGGTAGGCAACAAACTAAAGCTAATATTATCATTGTGTTGTTTGATCATGGTTATGATGAATTCAATTACAAAACTCTAGTTTTGAGTTTCAACTACCCCAAATTCTCCATTTTTACTCCAAATCTCTAATTTAATCCCCAAGATTCTTGATCACCTTTTATTTTATGTTCAGACTATCTTCTAGCTACCAGTCTATATAAAGCTGGTAAGCTATGTTTAATTACTTATTCAATCAATAAAGTCTACATTCACCCCAAGTGTCATGAATTCAGTCTTGGGAGGCTAACCTGACATTTTCAGGGATGACTGAGGCCGTGTTTTTTGCGGGTAAAGCCCACCACAAGAGAGAAGCTAGCTTAAAAAGGTAGGAGACAGATTTTCCCACCAAGGACCACAGGCTGGCAGCCGGGATTATAGTGTCAAACACCCCTGTGAGAGTGATGTACATAATCCTAAACAGTTTGCCAGTGTGGTCAGTTGGGAGGTTGGGTGAGGAAGCAGGCATAGGCTTGGGGGTCACAGGCAGTTTCATGTGGAGCTCATAAGCAGGAAGATAATTGAATTTCCCTCTAAACAATTTGGGTGTTGAGAATATCCACGGGCCTTGTCAACTGTATCTAACTGCTGATTGTATGCAGGCCAAGGGATTGAGTTTGAGTATTGTTTCTGGGGTGTAGTCCTTATATTTGAGTTTTAAAGGATATTTGGTGAAGTGGACAGGGCCAAAGAGTACACCTGGAGGACAGAAAGCTGCAGGCAGAGGGACAGGAGGGCCGGGAGATATTGTACTGAATTGGTAGATGACAAATACAAAATAAGGCAGTAGCTGTGTAAGCCAAAATAACATAACCTTTATTCGAAAATGGTGATAAGTTTTGAGCGTGAAATCTATAGGCATATATAGCATCCCGCCTCCAAACTTAGTATTTTCCATAAGGGCTTCATCAAAATATTGGGGAAAATGCAGGCAGGTGGCCAGGTGGCCAGGTGTAGGGGCAGCAAAATGGTACCTTGGCTGGGAGTTCTCTCATTGGTCAGGATGTCCAAATTAGTCACTTGATTTTCTTGATTTTTGGCTGTGGTCACAGGTTTGGGCCTAAAGCCCATGTTTTTCTTTGGCAGTTGAATTTAATTGGTTACCCAAGAGGACTTCAAATTCATGAAGTTCACAGAGGAACTTTCTCTGCCTCCATTAGGAAATTTGAGAAGCTCCTCCTTGGGCACCATCATAATTAAACCTGTGCTGGTATTCTGGCTTTAGGACTTAGCAGGGGCTTCAGCTTATGGAGGCTTGGTCTCAGGAAAACGCAGGTGGGCAGGCCCTTGGTCCATGGGGATGGCGGCCCGCGGGAATCTAGGGTCAGGGTTTGAATCCCACTCTTTGGCCCGGGTTTCCAGGGGGGAAGAATTGTCAATCCTGACACCATCTTCTTCTTCCCCCAAGAGCCCTCCCTTCTAATTCTTTTTGTTCAGATAGAGTTAGACGGCTTCTTGGGCATTAGCTAGGTTGCTCAGCAGTTCCCAAGTACTTTCCTCTGGCAGCTATCCTTTCCATTTGACACAGTACTAGGTTTTTTGGTAGTGGATTATGTTGCTGTGTATTTATTTGACTTCATATTCCTTGGAGCAGCCTGTTTGGATGGGTGGGGGCTGTCTTGACCCGTTGGTGGGGGAGCAAGTTTCCATCTTTTTTAAACAACAGGGAGTGGTGGAACACATCATGAATCTTCCAGGAGTGGTTAGGTCCAGTTTGAAGGCAACCTCTCCAACTAGTTTGGTGATCTTGTGGGAGCCACTTCTTCTGTGAGCTAACTTCCTACAGAGCACATGTAGGGGTATATTCTGGGAGTCCAAGTATACTTTGTCTCCAACTTGCAAGGGTTGACCTGGAGTTTTTTTGCGGTCAGTGAAGGCTTTGTATGTTTGCACTGCACGGTTCAGGTTGGTTAAGCATGTTTTTTGTGTGTGGTGGATCTGTTCAATCCAGGAGTGCCCAGTGGTGTTAGTTTCTCTCTTACCAATATTGGGGTCCTAGGTGAGATCAACCCTGTAGTTGGCTTTGAACAAGGACATATCAGTGGAGGCGTGGTCTTTACTATTGTAGGCAAACTTGGCCATGGAGAGTATTTGGCCCAATTGTCCTGATCAGCATTGGCATAGAATCAAAGGTATTGTTCAAGAATCTAGTTTACTTGTTCAGTTTGGCCGTCTATCTGTTGGTGATAAGAGGTAGATACACATTGCTTGATTCCCAAGTCTTTCATCACCTGTGTTTAGTATTTTGAAGTGATTTGGGGTCCTCTGTCTGTGATAATTTTCTCAGGTGTTCTGTGTTGAGTGAGGATGCAGTCATGAAAGTGTTGAGCTGTCTCTGCTGCTGTGCAATGGGTGGTGTTTAGTAAAAAGTATGCCATCTTGGTGAAGCAGTCTACCATGACCAGGATTGCATTAAAGGAGAGGGATGGGGCAGTTCCACAATGTAGTCCATGGAAACAGACCTCCAGGGTCCATGAGGTATGTCCAAGGGTCATAGAAGCCCTTCAGGTTTGTTTCTACAAGTTTTGGTCCGTCCACAGGTCTCACATCCCTTCAAGTACACACTTACTTATTGGTCCATTTTTGGCCAAGAAAAGTTTCTTCTGATGCTTTGGAGGGTCTTGAGTCTCCCTGGGTGTTCATCCATCTTGGAGTTGTGGTATTCTCTCAATATGTTGGTTCTGATGTTTCCTTCTGGTACAAAGATCCTGTTGTGGATTATTAGTGTTGTTTCTTTCAATGAGTAGTCATTTTGGTAGTGGGCGCCATCCAAGGATTTGGAGAGGTCATATATAATGATTTTGGTGATTTTGTTGAGTGTTTGGGCCTTTAGTACTTCTGGTTTGCTGGCTCTGATTTTCATTAGTCCCAGGTGGACGCCTAGGCTCACTGGGTCTAAGAGGACTTGGGTGTTGTGGTTGCAAGTTTCTATGTGGGTAGGCACCAGATCAGTTCTTCTACTTAGGTCATTGGGTACTAATTTCACTTTTCCTGGCTTGTAGTCTATAATCAATGTGTAGTCAGCCAGTTCTAAAGCCCATCTTGATTGACATTGGTTAAGCTGGCGCAGTTTGAAGAAGTAAACCAAGTTCTTGTGGTCTGTCAGGACCTTTACTAGGTATTCAGCGCCACATAGGTATCAGTGACAATGTTTCAGGGTCTTCATTATAGCTAGCACCTCCTTGTCATACATTTGGTAGTTTCCTTCAGCAGGCAGCATCTTCTTGAGTAATATGCTACTGGATGTAGCATACTATCCATCCTTCCTGAAGAAGGACCCCACCCACCGCAAAGTTGGATGTGTCTGTCTCAAGCACAAAAGGTTTAGATGGGTCAGGCATGGCAAGGACAGGGGCAGATGTAAAGGCCTTCTTCAGGGTCTCAAAAGAAAAGGTGCATTCCTCAGTCCAGAAAAATTGGACCTTGTCCAAGCAGAGTCTGGTCAGTGGCAGTGTTATAGAGGAAATTTTTTTATAAGTCCCTGCAATAGTTTGCTAACCCCAGAAAGCTTCTGACATCTTTCCAGCATGTGGGGATAGGTCAAGAAGTCACAGCATCCACCTTATCCTGGGCCATTGCAAATCCTCTAGTCTTCACAACGTAGCCCAGGAATTCCACCTCTGGCTGGAAGAATTCACATTTTTTAGTTTTGCGTGTAGGTTGGCTTGTGAGAGTTTGCTCAGGATTAGATCCAGGTGGAGTAGGTGCTCTTTGTGGGTCTTGCTGTAGATGAGGATGTTGTCAAGGTAGGCCACACATAACTGGTCAAGGTATTTGCCCAGGACTGTATTGATCATGTGCTGGAAGGTGCTGGGGTGTTATATAGTCCAAACAACATCACCAGGTATTTGTAGAGTCCATACCTGGTCTTGAATGCTGTTTTATACTTGTTGCCTTCTTTGATTTGGATTTGATTGAACACGTCTTGGAGGTCAATCTTGGAGTATACCTGAGCGCCTGTCAACACATCATACAAGTCATCAGTGTTAGGGATGGGGTAGCAGTTCTTTAGGGTAGTTTGTTCGGCTTCTGTTAGTTAATGCACGGGCACATACTGCCATCCTTCTTGCCCATAAACAGCATTGGTGACAAACAAGGGCTGTTGGACACACAGATGAAGCCTTTCTTGGATATGTCTTCAATGTACTCTTTCAGTTCCAACTGCTCTTGGTGATTGTAGCTATAGATGGGGCCATGTTTGGGCTTGGTGCCGGGCAGGAGGTCAATGACATGGTCATACTTTGTGTGTTTAGGGAGACAGGTTGCTGTCACAGCAGGTTCCATAATGCCAGGTATTGTCCGTCCAAGTAAGAAGGCTCAAAAAGCCAGAAAAGCTTTACCAAAATTGATCAAATTAATAGATTTAAATCAAACAGTTGATTGGAAATGGGTCACAGCTGCTCCTGTTTGCCAGCTAAAACCAGCTCCCCCTTGTAAACTGACGTTGATAAATCAACATAATATGAGGGTCACCCAATATAAGCTCATTAGTTGGCATGGTTGTCAGAAACTGGTCACGCAAGGGTTCTTTGCAGCCTGGTCTAGATACTTGCTTGAAGCTGCCAAAGGAATAGGAGATCAAGACTCAGGTGGTATTGCTTAGTCAATTTTTCTGGTACATATTGAATAATTTTCCCTGTTTCAACTCTAATAGTTGAGTCCTTTTAAATTTACTCAATAAAAATCAATTATCCCAAGTTCTAATTTTAAATTTTAAAAATGCATCCTGTGCTTGGGTTGTTGCGGTATATACTGTACAATCTGATTCTGGACAGAATCATTTCAGGAAGATGGGGCCCAGCATCCAGAACTTTGTTGTTGGCGCCGCAAAATGTTAATTTCATGACAGCCAATTTTTTAGCTCCTCCCCCCATTCTGGAAAATGAAAATTGTGTCACTTCTGAATGCCCAGAATTCTACGCTGAAGATGCATTGATGCTTTCCCAGGTCCTTTATCTTGGTTTACTCTGGTTAGGATTGATTGTTCTACTTAATCCTGGAGTTTCAATTGGAAATTTCATAAAAAGATATTTAAAGCTGCGTTGGTGGTTAATCATCAATTCTATGTGGATTTGGGTGGTAATTCCCCATCATTTATAAACAGCTTCATATTATCCAGTGATTTCTGTCACAGTTGCTGCTTATTTGCTGAAAACGGGGTTACATCTTTCTAAAGAAGCAGGTAGGACTCACATGCTAGGTTCTACTTATATGGTCATAAGTCCTTGGGTAAACTCCTCTGGGTTGGTTAAAAAGTGTATAGTTTCAAGGTTTTCTTTATCTCCCAAGGTAAATTTTTGTTCTTGGTAGTTGAGAATGAGGCTGTGTCTGTTGGACCAGGAATCTCCCAGTATGAGGGGGTGCGGTAGGCCTTTCAGCAGGATGAGAGACAATGGGTATGTATTATTTCCTATAACCAGAGGCAGTTCTTGTTCACATTTGTAACCCTTGTCCTTTCTGCTATTTCCCATGATTGTCAGGGCCCAGTAGGTCTTGACAGGTTTCCATAGGAAACAGCTTACACAGATTTAATATAAACTTTTCAAAATCAACTAAATTCAACTTTATTTTATTAGGCTAAACTTAGAATGATTACAAGGGGATCATTGTGAACAATTCCTTTATATACCATTACATTATATTCTTTATAATTTTTCTAAATCTTCTAGACAGTCTTAGGGACTCTGCTGGTGGTATCAGGCTGGGGTTTTGGGGCATCTTCTGAACAGCATGACTCATGTTTCTTTGAAAAATCCTGCACATCGGGCTTTGCATCCGTATTTTGTCTAAAATTAGTACGGATTAACTCCCCTGGTGTTTGGCTTCAAAATGCGTGTTTGGACGTCCAAATCCGTCCAGTGGTTGCTGAGTTATGCTCAAATTAAGATTTGTATCAATTCTTGTGCCTTGGTTGCATATTTTTGTCTTTTTGCACTGGTTAGGAAGTTTGGCTGGCAGCCAAACTTTAAGAAGCCATACCTCATTGTCTAGAGCAGCTAGGAGAGTCATCAAACTAGCATTAGGATTGTGGAGAGCAGCATATATTTCCCAAGGCATTTTTTGTAACACAAGATGTGTCAGGGCGTTTCCTGACAATGATGATCTGAAGGCAGTTCTTCAATGCGGACAGGCCTAGTTCTTGGGCTAGGTCAGCATCAATGAAGCTCTTGTCTGTTCCAGTGTCAATGAACGCCTTCAGTCTTCAGAGTGTTCCTTTAACATTGACTGATACTAGGATAAATTTTTAAGACTGGGAAGAAGCATTTATTTGGGCCAAAGAAATAGGGGCAGGGTTTTTCTTAGGACAGGCTCTGGTCAAGTGCACTGCTTTGTGGTAGTGGAAGCAGAGTCACTCTCTATAGTGCCTTTGAAGTTCTTCAGGGGTCATTTCTGCTCTGTTGGGTGTGGGGGTTTTAGTCTGGTAGTGCTGGGCTGTACTGGGCTGTACTGGCGCTCTCTTGGTTCATGCTGAGGCCCTTGCACAGGGAAACAAGATCTTCCAAGACAAGGGTGGGAGGGTGGTGTTTCAGCAGGTCCTTCATGGCTGGGTTCACCCCCTTCCAGAATATGATGGCTTCCGGTTTGTCCTCAAGTTGGTTGCAGGTTTTCAGTTTGAGGAATTTGTCAATATAGGCTTGGATGGTTCAGGAACATTTTCAGATTTCTATCAGGGAGTTCAGGGCGTAGTATCTAGTGTTGAAATCCTCCCAAGTGGCCATTAACTCTGTCTCCAACTTGGCATAGTCCAAGCAGAATTCTATGTCTTCTGTTAAGGCCTTGCCAAACCAGTCTAGGGCGTCTCCTGAGAGCATTTTAGCAACCCCAAGTACCTTCTTGGTGTCACTGGCATAGGAGGGGGTGTTGGTTTGGAAATGCAGGCAGAGGAACAACATGGCACGTTGAGCTTCCTCAAGTGTAAGCTTCTTATCTGGGGCATCTCTACCTTTATAAGGGATTGGTTTACAATCACATTTTGCACTTGGGAAGAGGGGATCTTGTTTGTGTCAGCGGCAGCAGTATTGGTTTTCTTTGAGTTATTTGGGTTTTCAGTCTTCCACATGGAAGAGATCAGGTTCATAGTCATCTTATAGGTGTAACAAGTGATTATCAATAACAAAAGCATATAAGATGCCCCAAGAAATAACAACATCTTGGGGCTCAGGGTACCAGGCTTAAAAGCAATAGCCATAATGTCAGGGATCCAGTCTTGGGTGGTTGACCCGTTGTTTTCAGGGATGACTTGGGCCAGGTTTTTTGCGGTAAAGCCTACCACAAGAGAGGAGCTAACTTAAAAGGTAGGAGGCAGACTTTTCCACCCAGGATCATGGGCCAGTGGCTGGGATTATAGTGTCAATCACCCCTGTGAGGGTGATGTACCCAATCCTAAACAGTTTTCCAGTGTGGTCAGCTGGGATGTTGGGTGAGGAAGCAGGCATAGGCTTGGGGGTCACAGGCAGTTCCATGTGAAGCTTGTAAGCAGGAAGATAATTGAATTTCCCTCTAAACAATTTGGGTGTTGAGAATATTCACGGGCCTTGTCAACTGTATCTAACTGTTGATTGTATGCAGGCCAAGGGATTGAGTTTGAGTATTGTTTCCGGGGTGTAGTCCTTATATTTGAGTTTTAAAGTATATTTGGTGAAGTGGACAGGGCCAAAGAGTACACCTGGAGGACAGAAAGCTGCGGGCAGAGGGACAGGAGGGCCAGAAGATATTGTACTAAATTGGTAGATGGTAAATACAAAATAAGGCAGTAGCTGTGTAAGCCAAAATAACATAACCTTTATTCAAAAATGGTGATAAGTTTTGAGCGTGAAATCTATAGGCATATATAGCATCCCGCCTCCAAACTTAGTATTTTCCATAAGGGCTTCATCAAAATATTGGGGAAAATGCGGGCAGGTGGCCAGGAGGCCAGGTGTAGGGGCAGCAAAATAGTACCTTGGCTGGGCGTTCTCTCATTAGTCAGGATGTCCAAATTGGTCACTTGATTTTCTTGATTTTTGGCTGTGGTCACAGGTTTGGGCCTAAAGCCCATGTTTTCCTTTGGCAGTTGAATTTGATTGGTTACCCAAGAGGACTTCAAATTCATGAAGTTTACAGAGGAACTTTCTCTGCCTCCATTAGGCAATTTGAGAAGCTCCTCATTGGGCACCATCATAATTGAACCTGTGCTGGTATTCTGGCTTCAGTACTTAGCAGGGGCTTCAGCTTTTAGAGACTTGGTCTCAGGAAAACGTAGGCAGGTGGGCCCTTGGTCCATGGAGATAGCGGTCCGCGGGAATCTAGGGTCAGGGTTTGAATCCCACTCTTGGGCCTGGGTTTCCAGGGGGAAGAATTGCCAATCCTGACACCAAGTGAATTATTGTCTATTTTTAGCTTGACTTAAACCCTTTTAATCCTAACCATGAGATTACCCAATAATTCAATTATGGAGTCTCTTGGATATAAATGGATCTTCTGGATAATCTTGTTGCAGGCTGTCCAGGCCAGCATATTTCTTGGTATGTGTGCTGATTCTGGTACCGCCCCCAAGGCTCAATTCTTGGATAACTCCTGGCGTTGTGTAATACCAGGAGTCTGGTATACTGCAACCCCCTTGTCCCACAACCCACCTCTAAAGGAAGAACCTCAGAACTATTGGTCTGTTAACAAGCCCGCCAAACCTCAGGTTTTTTGCCCTTTGGCATCAGCCTTCTTCTTATGCTATTTAGGAGCATACTTCTTCCTAGAATGTTTCAATCTGCTTTTGGGCTGGTATTTCCTGTTTGGGGAACTATTCCACCTTGGGATGGTATCTGTGCCTGTGGGCTCTCTTGTAACGGATCTAAATCCCTCTGCAATCATTCATCACCTTGAAAGACTACTTCCAAGTGGATGGGTTCCTGACACCCTCTCTCCCAACCCCATCTCCTTCAACCCCATCCCCATCCACCCTCATCATCCCCCACAATTTCTCCTCCAATAAAACTGACAATGATCTTACAGATTATTCCTTTTACCAGTCTGAGACTGACTCAGAGCCCACCAAGAAGTGCTGCGCTAAGAAGGGAAAGGCTGCTAAGGAGCCTACCTCTTCTTCTGGCAAAGATAAGGAGGCCTCCACGCAG
This sequence comes from Entomophthora muscae, assembly GCA_014839935.2. Classification (NCBI taxonomy): domain Eukaryota; kingdom Fungi; phylum Entomophthoromycota; class Entomophthoromycetes; order Entomophthorales; family Entomophthoraceae; genus Entomophthora; species Entomophthora muscae. Next base: position 60,928 of record QTSX02004333.1, on the reverse strand, counting down.
GCTTCAAGGAACCCCTCCCCCCAATGGCTCTTTCCCCCTCCCTTCTTCTTACTATCAGGAGAAGCCAGAGGACTTTGCAAAAAAGTTCAAGGTCACTGTCACAGTAGGTTCCATCATGCTGGGTTTATTTGGCCAAGTAGAAAAGCTCAAAAAGCCAGAAAAGCTTTACCAAAATTGACCAAATTAACAGATTTAAATCAAACAGTTGATTGGAAATGGGTTACGGCTGCTCCAGTCTGCCAACTGAAACTGATTCCTCATTGCAAATTGACGTTGATAAATTGATATAATTTAAGGGTCACCTAATATGAGCTTGTTAATCAGCATGGTTGTCAGAAGTTGGTCACTCAAGGGTTCTTTGCAACCTGGACCAGATACTTACTTGACAATGTGGAAGGAATAGGAGCCCAGGATCTAGGTGGTATTGCTTAGTCAATTTTTGTATATATTGAATAATTTTCACTGTTTCAACTCTAAGAGTTGAGTCCTCCCAAACATTTACTCAATAAAAATTATCTATCCCTTGGTCTAATTTAAAATTTTAAAAATGCATCATGTAGTTGAATTGTTGTGCTACATTCCCTATAACATGATTTTGAGCCAGATCATTACTGGAAGATGGAGCCCTGCAGTTGGAACTTTGTTTTTGGTACCTCCCTATGTTAATTCAATGCCTGCTGATCTTGGAGTTGTTCCCCCTGTCCTTGAACCTGAAAATTGTGTTGCATATCAATGTCCTTAATTTTATTCTGAAGATTCTCTGATGCTTTCTCAGGCTATTTATCTTGGGCTACTTTGGTTGGGATTAATTATTTTACTTAATCCTAGTATCTCATTTGGAAATTTTACAAAACAGTATATTAAGCTGTGTTGGTGGTTAATCATTAACTCTATGTGGATTTGGGTGATAATTCCCCACCACATAGAGCCAGCTTCTTATTATCCCGTGATTTCCATCACGTTACTCAACTCTTCTACGTCTGAGTTTTTGGAAGCAGTTTGTCATAAATTTTTGTTTCTTTTCTCCTATTCCTTTGAGATTTCTATGTTTGCCATATTTTTTGTATCAGTTCTTTTCTATGTTTTCAGTTTGGGCTTTTCTTTAATTTGTGGTTTCCATCTCTGGTTGCAGTTGTTGAGACTGGATCTTCTGTTTCCTATTTCTGCTGCGCCATGTCATTTTGGTGTCCGGATTATTTTCCTGCTTCACCCCCTGATAAAATTTTGCATGAAGTTTTGACAGGCTTATCATTTTATTCTGGTTTGAGCCTTAGCCACAAATCCCAAGTTTACCATGTAATGAAAAAGGTTTTGGAGGATGCTCGTAAATAGTTGTTGTCTGCAGTGGAGCGCAATTCACATGTCTTAACTGAAAGTGCATCTTTATACCCTTTGTTAAATAATGTGTGTGTATCTATTGAGGAGCTCAAAGTATATCATAAGCTGTACGCCTTCCAACAGGGTACTACTCTGCTCTCAATATTTCTTCCTCAGTTTCTTGCCTACTGTTGTACTATCAATGTTACCAAGGTGAATAAACTCTCATCATTTTGGGTACCAGTTGATCAGACTGCCCAGGGTCTGGCAGTTTGGGATTCCCTGTTAACCACAACTGAGGCCCTGGTAAGCCAAATCCTTTCTCTGGTCTCAAATCTGTTGGTTTCCAAATCTGGTTCAATGGTAGTTGAAGCCAAACCCACTGTGCACTCCTGGTTTTCTGGGACTTGTTCCACAATGGGTCTTCCAGCCAGAGTCAGGATTGTTCTCCCTGTGGTTCTTCTCAGTTGCAATTGGCAATTTTGAACAAAATAGACAAGATTTAATGAAGTGTTAGTGGCATCTGCCCCTGAAAGTTTGTTGGCAATGCTTCAGCACGTTGTTCTTGCAAAGCCTTCTTCAATTGAGTCCAAAGAGTTGCCCCTTGTTCCCATCAATCATGATCATCCCGTCCTTCCTGCTGCTGTCCAAGAAATGATTGAGCAATATTTTCAGGTGCATCCTGTCTTTTTAGCTGCTTTCTGTATTACCAAGGAGAAGCAGACTCCTGCTGAGATTGCAACATTTGCTGTGAATAAATCTACTTCTGGTTACTTCTTGTTATATGGTAGCATTGATAAGAGTCAAACTATCTATTGGCTGGCTATTTTGTTGGACACAGGTGCTTCCAAGATTTTATGAGTATTGAGACTGAAGACTTACTCCAACTCAAGTATCATCCAGGAGTGCTTTTTAGGGGGCAGGAATTGTCAAATGTTTCCCTCCTTTCAACTTAAGAAGCCAGTAACATTTGTAGTTGCGGGTCAGTCCTTTACTGCCAGGTTCTTCATTTGCTCTACCCTTATGTATCCCATTATATTGGGGGTGGGTTGGTGGCAAGACCATAATGTATTGACCTTGCTGAAGGAAAATGAGCTGCAGGTGGAACACTCTTCAGGTATATCCATCTGAATTCCGCTGTTGGGGATGTCTGAATTAGAGCAGTCCTCTCAGACCATTCAATTGGTTCCTGTTCCTGTCCCTGTAAGTTTGGATTTACCAGCATGTCTGCAGCCCTGTTCCGCGATGTTTGACACCACCAGGGGCAAGGTCCTTCCCAAGCACACTCAGTTTGATTTTGACTTTAAAGTTACTGTTAATCTGATTTGTATTGCATCTCCTATTTACCCTTTAACCTTGAAGGAAGACGCATGTTTGGAGGAGTGGACTCAGGATATGTTGGCAAAGGGTTACATTTTCAAGAAGGCTTTGTTGATCTGCTCCCCATTATTGTTTGTTCAGAAGTCTGATGGGTCTCTTTGTCCTTGTGTTGACTACAGGAATTTGAATAACATTACAATTCCTGATTCTTATCCCTTACCTCTTGAAGCTCATATTTCTTGGTACGTTGAGAAGACAAAGGTATTCTCAAAGCTTGATCTGTTGAATGCTTCAATTAAATCAGGATTGCAGAAGAAATGGAATGATTAACTGCATTAAGAACTAAGAAGGGCATCTTTCAGTTCCATGTAATGCCTTTTGGATTGAAAAATGCTCTGGCTTGTTTTCAGCGGTTAATTGGTTCAGTCTTAGGGGATCTCCTAGGTGTATGTGACATTGTGTATATGGACAATATCTTGGTGTTCTCTCCAGACAAGGAGTTGCATAAGGCCCACCTTTCAGTAGTTGTAGAGTGCATTCTCCAGGAAAATTTGATCATTAAAAGGAGTAAGTGTGAATTCTTTAAACGTAAGGTTACCTTTCTGGGTAACATTATCTTTGAGGATGGCCACACTATTGCCCCTGACAAGGAAGCTGTGGTTTGAGAGTATGCTACACCTGTGACAGTATCCCAACTCCAAAGTTTTTGGGCACCTGTGCATTCTTGAAAAAATTCACCCTTCATCTGTCTGAAGTGGCCGCCCTTTATATTCAGCTAGTGGGAAGACAACTTTGGTCTGGGCACCTGAGTGCGCAGATGTGTTTGCAGCAGTCAAGGCTCTTTTGTTGTCCTCCCTGGTGTTAAGACATGTGGATCCTGAGCTACCTTTTGTGGTTTCCACAGACACCTCTAAATACGCTGTGGCTGGTATGCTGTTGCAGACAGCTAGTAACAGGATTGAGAGACCTGTAGGGTATTTCTCCCATAAGATGGAGGCTTGTGAACGCAACTACATGATTTACAACAAGGAATTGTTAGCTGTTGTGGAATTTTTAAAGCACTGTCATCACCATCTCATGTCAACACGTCATCCATTTGTAGTAAGAACTGACCACAAAGCTCTTCTATATCATTGGCAACCCAGGGTTTTGTCAGGTCACCAATCCAGATGACATGGTGACTTGACAAGATACAAGTTCTGTTACAAGTTCATTAAGGGATCTGATAATCACCTGGCAAATGCGCTGAGCAGAAACCCTTCACATCTCCCAGATGTTGATATGAACGTAGAGTTTAAAATGCACACAATGATTCCAAATGAGGCTGTGGTTCCTTTTGTATTACCACTACCTGCTTCACTGGCCACCATGTCCTTAACCAAGGGCGCAGACCTAGACTTATATTCCAAAGTTAAGGTTCGGCAGCCTCTGTCCAAAGGTTATGATAGGTTATTGGAACTAGCATGTGCAAACCTGGTGAACCAGACACAGGGCTATCACAAGATAGGTCCAGTTCTATACCATCAAGGTTGCTTGTGGGTTCCTGAGGGCATTATTTGAGACAAAATCATGGAGGCCCATTATACCTGTCCTACGGCAGGCCACCCAGGGAAAAAAAAACAGTGGAACTAATCTGCCGTCAGTTTTCCTGGAAAGGTTTGACAGTGCAGGTAGCAGCTTTTGTTTGAGATTTTCTGGTATGTGTTCAATCCAAGGCAAGCCAGAACAAGACTACTAGTTTACTAGTTTCACTTCAGCCTGCTGCAGGGCCCTGGACGTTGGTGTTGGTAGATTTCATTGGTGAACTTCCCAATTCCCAGGGGTTTAATGCAATCATGGTGGTGGTGGATCATTTCACAAAAATGACATACTTTGTACCTTGCTCAACCACAATCACGTTGGTGGAAACAGCTAGGTTGTTTGTGAATAGGATCTTCTCCCTATATGGCATTCTGATGGAGATTGTGAGTGATTGTGGGCCCCAATTTATTGCTCAGTTTTGGGAAGCTTTTACTGGAATCCTTGGTATCAAATTTTGTCCCTCCACCGCTTTCCACCCCCAATCCAATAAACAAACAGAGAGGGTAAACCAAAGTTTGGAGGTTTATCTGTGTTGCTACACTAATGCGCAACAAGATGACTGGTGTGCTAACTTACCAATGGCAGAGTTCACATATAATAACACCCCAGACACATTAACTCAAGTATTGCCATTATATGCCAATGTGGGCTACAATCCTTTGTCCAACATGGGTCCTTGTTTGGTTAGTAACATAGAAGCTGCCACTGATCAAGCTGCTGCATTGAAGCAGGTCCATCAGGAGCTCCAGGTTACTCTTGCCGCTGCCGTGACAACTTAAAGGAATAGAGATTGCAAGTGCCAGGAAGGTCCAACTTACAGGCCAGGTGATTTAGTCATGGTTGATGCTCACAATATGAAACTTAAGGTTCCCTGTTGCAAATTGGGTCCCAAGCAAGTTGGTCCTTTCAAGGTAGAACGTCAGATTGGTTCCTCTGCCTATCAGCTAGATTTACCTCCTGCTTTCAAGATTTTCCACACCTTCCATGAATGCCTCCTCTACTCCCTTCAAAGGAACAGAGACCCCCTCTTCCCAACCCTATTCTTATGGAAGAAGAACCTGAGTATGAGCTGAATTGTATTCTGGCTTCCTGCAGGAATTGACTGCTGTTTGGAATATTTGGTGTCATGGAAGGGTTATCCTGATTCTGAAAACTCTTGTATTCCCCACTATGATTGTTCCAATTCCCCAGACCTGATTCAGGAGTTCTACCAGTGCAACCCCGCTGCTATTGGCCACCCTAAGCTCACCTTAGCCGTGATGAAACTCCTGCCTGCCCACAAGAATTTCTCCTTATCCCATCTTCTGGATGGTGGTATTGTGACCAGGGCTAAAGCAGAGGGTAATATGATGGTAGGTTCCATCATGTCAGGAATTATTTGGCCAAGTAGAAAGGCTCAAAAAGCCAGAAAACCTTTACCAAAATTGACCAAATTAACAGATTTAAATCAAACAGTTGATTGGAAATGGGTTACAGCTGCTCCAGTCTGCCAACTGAAACTGATTCCTCCTTGCAAATTGATGTTGATAAATTGATGTAATTTAAGGGTCACCTAATATGAGCTTGTTAATCAGCATGGTTGTCAGAAGTTGGTCACTCATGGGTTCTTTGCAACCTGGACCAGATACTTACTTGATAATGTGGAAGGAATAGGAGCCCAGGATCCAGGTGGTATTGCTTAGTCAATTTTTGATATATATTGAATAATTTTCACTGTTTCAACTCTAAGAGTTGAGTCCTCCCAAAAATTTACTCAATAAAAATCATCTATCCCTTGGTCTAAATTAAAATTTTAAAAATGCATCATGTAGTTGGATTGTTGCAATACATTCCCTATAACCTGTTTTTGAGCCAGATCATTACTGGAAGATGGGTCCCTGCAGTTGGAACTTTGTTGTTGGTACCTCCCTATGTTAATTCAATGCCTGCTGACCTTGGAGTTGTTCCCCCTGTCCTTGAACCTGAAAATTATGTTGCATCTCAATGTCCTGAATTTTATTTTGAAGATTCTCTGATGCTTTCTCAGGCTATTTATCTTGGGCTACTTTGGTTGGGATTGATTATTTTACTTAATCCTAGTATCTCATTTGGAAATTTTACAAAACAGTATCTGAAGCTGTGTTGGTGGTTAATCATTAACTCTATGTGGATTTGGGTGGTAATTCCCCACCACTTAGAGACAGTTTCTTATTATCCTGAGATTTCTGTCACAGACACTGGCCATCCACAATATCTTTAATGTGGATGGAGAGTTTAAAGTGCCCAAGACCTTCCCCTGTTATTTTCCTATCATGTTGGTTAAGGGTGGCCCTGAGTTAAATTGCTGATAATTACATCTTTAATTGTAATAATCAAAAGTGGCAGTCTAAAAGCAAGCATTTTGTTTGTAAGGATAAGACTTATGGGGCCTGCCTGAATACCAAAGGCTGGGAAAGAATTACTGTCAAGAAGGGGGAACACACATGTGAGCCCCCCAATCACCTTATCACAAGGATGCTAAAGTGGTACCTTGTCCAAGTAATCCCACCTCTGAGCATCCAATCTGGCCATCAAGGCCTTGCAGCGCTTAAAGCCCAACAATCTCAAGTTGGTGCCAACTCAAGAGCAGTTGGTAAAGTCCATAAGCAATAAAAGAATTGCAGCCAATCCCTCTCCTCCCAAGGCCTCTGACATCCTCTCCAAGCTTAAGCTCACTCACAAGCTCAAGCAGCTCAAAAATGGGGAGTGCTTCCTCTTCCACAATGACAGATCAGGAGTCAAGGACTGTATCATCTGCTACTCAACTCAGCAGAACCTGATAGAGTTGAAAAAGGTGTCAACCTGACTAGTTGATGGTACTTTTGTCACCTGCCCCTGGATGTTTTATCAGCTCTGGATGGTTCATGCCCAGATTGAAAACTGGGTGATTCCACTTGCCCTTTTCCTTCTTCTCAGGGCCACTGAGGCCATCTGTTGTAAATTTGGGCTATCTAAACTAGCTAAATCTATGAGCTAAAGTTTATCTAAAATAAAGTATAGATAAAATATACTAATATCACTAAACTATTTAAGGCTTACTAAACACCAACTTCAGCTGCTAAATAAAAGGCAGTATCAAAGTATGTTTTAAGTGTAAGGTTAAAAGCTGTGTTTATTAAACTCATATGAGTTGATAATAAGCCTGAGTATTTTAGCTCCACCAGTTGAATCCAATTGCAATTGAGCAAACCAACTTGAGGAATCCATTGTAAAATTTTATTAATGTATTAATTCCAATTATCTCAATAGCAATTAGAGTGGAGTACTCAATATTGCAACATCATCTATATCTGCTTCTTTTAAATCCTCTGGCAAGAGCTTGCCCTTCTTTCCCCCACTGATGACGCCAAAAAGTCCCCCCACACACCTGTGGCATTCCTCCTGATGCTGACAAGAACCAGGCCATTCTGGGCACAGAGAAAAAGGTAAGGCTTCTTTATTTTGCCCACACATATGCATCATGGACTTCAAGCCTGCTTAGTTCAATGCATATGGGCAGCTGGTCAACATGGAATTGCAGGAGTGCCACTTTCATTACCTTCAATCAGTTGCTTGCAATGTGCAGGCCAATTTTGAACTTAGTAGGTTGAGCCACAGGAATACTTTGGACACCTGAAAATATGTGCTGGCATAATTCAGTGCCTTGGTTTTTTTAAAGCCAGAGAACACTGTGCAGGGGGTTGAGATTCTCTCAAAAGATCCCTAAATAGTGAATTTTCTGGAGTGCAGACCTTTTCTGGAGTACTTTGAGCCCAAGTGGATTGGGAAGGTTGTCACTCAGAGTCAAAGCAAGGCCAGAGCCAAGGCCTCATGAAACGTGTACCAGGCTACTGTCAATGGCAAGCTAAAGACAACTTCAGCAATTGAGGCCTACCACAGGCAGCTCAAGTCCAGTTTTGGGCTTAATCCAAAGGTCAATAAGTTTTTTTCCTCATTTAACACAAGCAAGAGAAGACCATCTCCAAGCTCTGGGATCTTGGCAACCATGTCCCCCCCACCAAGCCAACCACAAAGTCAACCTACTTTACAAAGGCAATCCAGAATATCATAAAGCATAAATACAAGGCTTCTGAGATCAATAAGCAGCTTGAGCTCTTTGTAACTACCTTCCTGGAAGGGGCCAAGATAAATGGGAAAAGTGGGAGGAATAGCTTGTCTGCTTGCTTTTATGTTTTTTAGTTTTAACTTTTAACTTTTTTGCTCTAATTTTTACTTTTTAGTTTTGAGTTTTCTAATTTTTAATTTAAATGATATACTACTTATTTTTTATGTATAGATGGTAAGTTTGAGATAAATAGCTATATTTGAAAGTGAATTAAATGTCTTGATTTTTTGTTAATTTTCTAATAAACATAAGATATTTACAGTTGTGTCTATATGAAGTATAGCAAATAAATATTAATATTTCTTTATAGTTTGTATAAATTATATTATTGTGTTTATCTTTATTTTTGTCACATTGAAATTTTAATTGTTATGATAATAAATAATAATTTTATAGTAAATAGTGTAAATTACATAGTAAACTGAAAAAATAATTGCTTATTTCTTCTTATTTTTATTAATTAAGGTAAGTTTTTATTGCATTTTTGGGTTTCTGGGGTCACTTTAGTAGACCATAATTGTAAAGATTAATTTTTATATTAAAAATTTTCAGTGCATAAAGTATCATCAATTAAAAAAGTGTCAACTTTCAATAGTCAATCAGACAAAAAACCAAATTCTCACTTTACTTAATAGTTGACTACCAGGGAGTTGATTTCATCACAGTTTTCAGGTCCAGCAATTAATTGTGATCTCATGCTGGTACAGTATGAATGCCTAACTCTGAGGGTTGTAATTAGCAGTCTGGGGAATAGTGGACTGGCCAATAAGAGTTAAAAGCGCCATATGTTTTATCCTGACAAGAGGGTGTTAGCTCTATAAAAGCCCTTTCATTGGATTAATGAAAGGCAGACAAATAAGACATATCTATTCTAGAATGTTTTCACGGTAGAAAAATGATCTGAGTTCAAATATCATTGTCAGTTCTCAAAGATCCCAATAAGCCGCCACTTCATGTCTATTGCCCCCTCTGATTGGCGCCTGTTGCCACAAAATCAAGGACTCAAATAGACATTGCAGATAACAGCTTGTCATCATATAAGCAAATATTATACAAATAGCCAAAACTAATATTACAAACAATAAAACAAATGTTAATCAGCCTGCCATTTTTAATAACAGAACCAAAAGTTCTGAAAGACAATATTCTGAGCTATTACCAACATCCAGCAAGATGACAATGATACATTTGTAGGTAAATATTCTGAGACCTGATTTGGTCAAGTGCCTGTCTGATTTTCATGAATTTATCAATATAATCAGCCCCTGTCTCTATCATAGTTGATAAGTGAAATGTTGTCTATGTGTTGACTTCCTAATATACAGGAAGAATGATGGTTCAGTTGACATATAAAGCTCAGAATTTCTGACACATTGCTTTATGAGTGATTTGATTTGATCATTTTTGATTTGCACAAGTTGAACTTTCTTGAGCACACTTGTTTATGATGTTGCTTATTTTGAGAGCTTGTAAAATTCACTTTTTTTCAAAACTGCAGGGTCAACCCCTGCCAAGGTTTCACACAAGAGACCATGTACCTCTTAATCTGACTATCCTGGCACTCAAAGCCAAATACAGAAGTCAACTCAAATTACCAAATAAGGAAACATGAACCAGTAGCAATCCTGACCCAGTGACAAACTCAATTTAGTGCTTCGCCCATTATTAGGATCAAGCCACCCCCTGCTGTCCAAGCGATTGATCAGCGGGAAACATGTTCCTCCTAAGCAACTTACCCCAACTATATAACTCCCAATATCTCAATAAAAATAATTATCTAGTTGTCTAAATACTTTTTCCCGTGTAACTTTGCCAATACAGCACAGTTACATCACTTTAATTTTCAAATAACCCTTATTTGAGTTTAATTTTTATACTGGGTCATTAAAAATATATTTTTAGATACTGATAAGTGCTTATAGCACTTGGGTATGGCTTGTTTTTTTAGAAACTGGAGTAATCCGTTAGCTATTCTTCAAAATATGATATCATTAATTAATCAAACCCGCCTAGGAGTTTATTTATACCAAATAATTTCAAAAAGATCACCAACTCAAAACCAATGATAGGTATTTTCTCAAGCTTTTTTTTAAAAAAGTTACCAATTGTTATTAAAGCTCATCCATTAATCTTTAGTTTGCTCCGAAACTGAAGAAGTTTTTTCCCGGAAAATTGTCCCATTCAAAAAAATTCCCCCAAGTAGGTTTTAAGGGTATCAAAAGCCCATTTTTAACCCCGCCCCTTAACCGAAAAGCTACACAAATTAATTATAGTAAGCTTAATTTCATCTCACCAAAAATGTCATTTGTTTTAAATTCCCTGGATTTCAATATTAGCATATTTAACTATTTCAAATTACTCCTGCCCTTCAATTTTTCATTTAAGTTACTTAAATGAAATTATTTCATATGTATTATATTATATGGATGTTGGATGGGTTTGGACAGAATATAAATGGTAAAATAATTGTTAGATTCAATTCAAATTCAAACTTCCGACGCGAGCCGCTTCAAATCAGCCAATTAGATCGATACAAAAAAGTCTATCCGAATGAAAAGTGAAGCTAAATCGAAACAAATTCCTTAGATTGGATTTCGAGCCTGAACGAAAGTCAGGGTACAGGTTAATGTGTAAATTTTAGTGGAGAGATCAAGTTGTTTCGATTTCAATCGAAAAAAGTCTCGTTTTGAGGTTTGGTCATGAGATTAGTTAAAGCATATAAATAGCTTGAGACCATTTTAACCACCACCTTATTACAAAAATGTCTGGACGTGGAAAAGGTGGAAAAGGACTTGGAAAGGGAGGCGCTAAGCGTCATCGTAAAATTCTTCGTGATAACATCCAGGGTATTACTAAGCCCGCTATCCGCCGTCTCGCTCGCCGTGGTGGTGTTAAGCGTATCTCCGGTCTCATCTATGAAGAGACCCGTGGAGTTCTGAAGTCTTTCTTGGAGTCCGTTGTACGTGATGCCGTTACCTACACTGAACACGCCAAACGCAAGACTGTCACTTCTCTTGACATCGTCTACGCTCTTAAGCGCCAGGGACGTACCCTTTATGGATTCGGTGCTTAAACTATTTATTACCTGTTTCCAAGTGTAGATATACTGCTTACCGTATTGCTAAGCCAATAAAACTGAGCTTTAAATCTTCTAGTTTTTGAAAATTTTACTTTTTCTAAATCCTCACTTTTTAGATTCAATAGAAGCAATCAGAACAGTATTATCTACTTTTGGTTTCGTCACTCTCAATTCTTACTTATAGGTAGCCTATCTGTTTTAAAGCGAGGTTATGGGTTTTAGTCCAGATTTACATTATTTTACATTTTAAATCTGGTTAGTAGAATCATTAACTTATAAGCTTTGAATATCATGGTCCTTTAGTAAATTGCATCTTTATAAAAAAAGTCTGCCTTCTTGCACAATAATAAATAGTATAGGATTTATAAAGGCTTACTGATCTACATGCTCAAAGTTTTAAAATGAATGACTGGTTTTATTTAAATAAAAAGCATAATCTCTTATACACTTTATTAAACTCTTGATCTACTATCAGCAAATTTAATTGTTGTAACTGAACTAATTATAGTTCAGTACTTGGAGTTTGTAAAAACAACAGTCAATGAGGGGACATAAAATAGATTTGAATAAGATCATCTTTATTGAGAAGAGTGGTGATTCTTAAACTGTGGGGAAAGCTATTGGGCCGCACAGGGTGTTTTATTGATCCAGATAGAAATAGGCAATGTTCGGGATAAGGGTCATAGCTGGTATTGTCATCATAATTGACCTTGCTCCATATAATAAAGTATGAGATCCCACCATATTGGTGGTATCAAAAGAGACCATATTAGATCCAACGTGGGGTGGCTCAATGAGTGCCCCTGGGTATTGTGAGATACTTTGACAACTGGTGTGTCCACTTTGGTTGCAACACTTTCTCTTGCCCCCTGTATTACACTGGTGTATTTAATGACTATGGGGACCTGTAAAGTGTTGCAATTGAGGCCCACACCCCGCCTGACACTTTATCTTACAGTACACAGGGAGCACTTAATAAGTTAAATCATGACATATCTTTCAACATATACCTCCTGCCTCAAATGTCAAAATGTGGAGCAATATTTTCTTATAGAAAGAAAAGCCAGTTCCAGCCAAACACCATTGACAACTTATTTGAAATCATAAACTTTATTTGGATTTTGCTGCAATGCCACCCTCCTGTGGCTTTGTGACTACCTTTTACAATATAATATCTTACATTTCTCAATAAAGCTATTATCTTACCTTAAATATATATTTTCTCTTTGAAATAAGTTTTTATCCTTCAAATACTGAACTATAATTTGTTCAGTTACAATATTTTTTACTGTTCTGCTTTTTAATATATCTTTTAATTGGTTTGTGCTTAATGAATTTAGTTCTACTAGCAAAAAATAGTTAGCCTTGTTAGCATTTAAAGTTAAAGAATTGAAGAAGATTTTATTTGATATTTTTAAGATAATATTAATAAGCTTTTTGATATTTTTAGTGGAAGTTTAGGGGGGTTTGAAGTATTTTTGAGGGGTTGATACCTTATTATTTTGGCTTTTATTTACTTAAGCTTTCTAAAGCTTATTTGACTCTGAAAAAATTCAATTGTTTTGTCTACCTTTTGTGGTTGACAGAAGGTTGGTTTTGTGTTACAATAGTCTAAAAATCTTTAGAGGCTTGATGATGTTAAGGCTCAGAGCAGTCAATTCATAAAATTTGATAAAAAAATTGCACTGGGAAATCCAAAATCATTAAATTAGGTTCCAAAAACATGGTGTTTTGAATCCTGGTTTTAAGTTTTCATTAACAAAGTATATTGTTAAATTTAAAATAATGTTGCAACTAAACCAATAATAGTTCGGTGTTTAGATTGGGAAAGACAACAGTCCAAATAAAAAGAACAATAATAGGAATAAGATGGGTTTATTTTAAGAATAATATGGTTGATATACTATATTTGGGAGCCACAGTTACTAGGGGGTAGCATAGCAGTGTGTTTCATATAAAATTCTGGCAGGGAATAACTTGAGAGAGAGATCAGCATATCAAATTGGTAGCACTCCTAATTAAAAGATAGTGCCTGTAATTTGACATTGTGCTCAGATTGGTCCATACTGTTAGTCATGTCATGGGACAACTCTTTGAGCACCCCCTGTTTATTGTGAGATACATTGAGAACAAGGGTATGATATTGGTTGCAACACCCCCTTGCCCCCAGCTTATTATTAGACACCAGGATTAGAGCTTGTGAGAGGTCTGAAAAGGTTCACACAAAAATTTTCTGGGTGAGATGGTGTTACAGGGGCGCAAGCAATCATGGTGAAGTCTTTTGGTATTTCTTTAAGTATCCTCAAGTTGGTAGGTGTGATTATCATAAACAGGTACCACCTTGAAAGGAAAATGTGGTTGGACTAAAGTTTTATGGAGATAGGCTTAAGGCTGCAGGCAGGATCACTCATGACATATCTTGTCTCAAAGTGCTTGATTGCCCCCTTGATTTGTTATTGCTTCAAGTTGCAAGCTTTGGCTCACTATTGCTTCAGCAAGAGGATAGTTGTGAGAGAGGTTTTCTGGTAACAGTGGTTTATGATTTTCCCTCATCTACCCTGGTCAAGCCATCAGAAGTCAAAGGCCAGGGCACTAAGAATGAAGCCCATACCTGTCACGGTAGGTTCCATCATGCTGGGAATTATCTGGCCAAGTAGAAAGGCTCAAAAAGTCTGCAAACCTTTAACAAAATTGACCAAATTAACAGATTTGAATCAAACAGTTAATCAAAAATGGGTTACAGCTGCTCCAGTCTTCCAGCTGAAACTGATTCCTCCTTGCAAATTGACATTGATAAATTGATATAATTTGAGGGTTATCCAATATGAGCTTGTTAATCAGCATGGTTATCAGAAATTGGTCACTCAAGGGTTCTTTGCAACTTGGACTAGATACTTACTTGAAAATGTAGAAGGGATAGGAGCCCAGGATCCAGGTGGTATTGCTTAGTTAATTTGTGATATATATTGAATAATTTTCACTGTTTCAACTCTAAGAGTTGAGTCCTCCCAAAAATTTACTCAATAAAAATCAAATATCTCTTGGTCTAATTTACTTTTTAAAACACATCCTGTAGTTGGATTGTTGCAATACATCCCCTACAATCTTATTCTAAGCTGGATTATTACTGGAATATGGGGCCCTGCAGTTGGAACTTCTTTGTTAGTACCACCCAATGTTAATTCAATGCCTGCCAATCTTGGAGTGGTTCCCCCTGTCTTTGAACCTGAAAATTGTGTTGCATCTCAATGTCCTGAATTTTATTCTGAAGACACTCTGATGCTTTCACAGACTATTTATCTTGGGCTACTTTGGTTAGGATTAATTATTTTACTTAATCATAATATCTTGTTTGGAAATTTCACAAAACAGTATTTGAAGCTGTGTTGGTGGTTAATCATTAACTCTATGGTTATTTGGGTGGTAATTCCCCACCACTTATGGACAGCTTCTTACTATTCCGCAATTTCTGTCACATTACTCAACTCTTCTACATCTGAGTTTTTGGAAGCAGTTTGTCATGAATTTGTGTTTCTTTTCTCCTGTTCTGTTAAGATATCTGTGTTTACCATGTTTTTTGTATCAGTTCTTTTCTGAGTTTTCAGTTTGGGCTTTTCTTTAATTTGTGGTTTCCATCTCTGGTTGCAGTTATTGAGACTGGACCTTCTGTTTTCTATTTCTGCCGCGCTATGTCATTTTGGTGTCTGGATTATTTTCCTGCTCCACCCACTGATGAAATTTCATGTGAAGATTTTTCAGCTTTATCATTCTATTCCAGATCAAGCCTTAGTCACAAATCCCAAGTTTACCATGTGATGATGAAGGTTTCTGAGAATGCTTGTTAATGGTTGTTGTCCGCAGAGAAGCGCAATCCACGTGTTTTAACTGAAAGTGCATCTCTGTACCCTCTGTTAAAAAAAATTGTGTGTATCTATTAAGGAGCTCAAAGTATATCATAAGTTGTAAGCCTTCCAACAGGGTACAACTCCACTTTCAATATTCCTTCCTCAGTTTCTTGCCTACTGCGTACAATTGATGTTACCGAGGTTAATAAACTCTCAGCATTGTGGTTAACAGTTGACCAGACTGCCCAGGATCTGGCAGTTTGGGATTCCCTGTTAACCACAACTGAGGCCCTGGTGAGCCGAATTCTTTCTCTGGTCTCCAATCTGTTGGTTTTCACACAAGGTTTGATGGAAGTTTAAGCCAAACCTGCTGCGCGCTCCTGGTTCTCTAGGACTTGTTCTGCGGTAGCGTCCACTGGCCAGAGTCAGGATTGTTCTCCCTGTGGTTCTTCTCATTTGCAATTGGCAATTTTGAACAAACCCATCAAGGCAAATGAAGCACCAGTGGTGTACACCCCCAAGAGTTTATTGACTATGCTTCAGAACGTTGTGCCTGCAAAGCCTTCAGCAGTCAAATACAAAGAGTTGCCCCTCATTCTGATTGATTGTGATCATCCTGTTCTTCCTGCTGCTGTTCAAGAAATTATTGAGCAATACTTACAGGAGCACCCTGCCTTCTTAACTGCTGTCTGTACTACTGAAGAGAAGCAGGATCCTGCTGAGGTTGCAACATTTGCTGAAAATAAATCTACTTCTGGTTACTTCTTGTTTTATGGTAGCATTGATAACAGTCAAGCTATCTATTGCCCGGCCATTTTATTGGAAACAGGTGCTTTAGAGAACTTTATGAGTGTCAAAACTGCAGACTTGCTGCAATTCAAGTATTACCCTAGTATGCTTGTGAGAGGTGGAAACTGTCAAATGTTTCCCTCTTTCCAGCTTAAGAAGCCAGTGACATTTGTAGTTGCAGGTCAGTATTTTACTGCAAGGTTCTCCATTTGTTCTACCCTGATGTATCCTATTATCTTGGGGATGGGATGGTGGCAAAACCATAATGTATTAACCTTGCTGAAAGAAAATGAGCTGCAAGTGGAACACTCTTCAGGCATATCTATCTGTATTCTGTTGTTAGGTATGTCTGAATTAGAGCTGTCTTCTCAGACCATTAAATTGGTTCCTGTTTCTGTCCCCGCAAGTTTGGATTTACCAGCATGCCTGCACCCCTGGTCTGCAGAGTTTGACGCAACTAGGGGCAAGGTCCTTCCCAAGCACACTCAGTTTGACTTTGAATTTAAAGTTACTGTTGATATGATATGTATTGTGTCTCCTATTTACCCTTTAACCTTGAAGGAAGACGCATGTTTAGAGAAGTGGACTTCAGACATGTTGGCAAAGGGATATTTTTTTAAGAAGGCTTTGTTGATCTGATCCCCATTATTGTTTGTTCAGAATTCTGATGGGTCTTTTTGTCCTTGCTTTGACTACAGGAATTTGAATAACATTACAATTCCTGATCCCTTTCCCTTACCTCTTGAAGCTCAGATTTCTTGGTGTGTCAAGAAGGCTGTCAGGGATCCAGTCTTGGGTGGCCGGCCTGTTGTTTTCAGGGGTAACTTGGGCTGGGTTTTTTTGCAGGCAATGCCCTCCACAAGAGGGGAGCTAACTTAAAAAGGTAAGAGACAGACTTTTCCATCCAGGACCACAGGCTGGTGGCCAGGATTATTTTGTCAATCACCCCTGTGAGAGTGATGTACACAATCCCAAACAGCTTACCAGTATGGTTGGTTGGAAGGTCAGGTGAGGAAGCGGGCATAGGTTTTGGGGTCACAGGCAGTTCCATGGGTAGATTGTAAGCAAGGAGATAGTTGAATTTCCCTCTGAACAACTCGGGTGTTGAAAATATCCACATACCTTGTTGGTTGTATCTAACTGCAGATTGTATGCAGGCCAAAGGATTGAGTTTAGTATCTTTTCTGGGGCGTAGTCCTTGTACTCAGATTTCAGAGGGTAGTTGGTAAAATGGACGGGTCCAAAGGGTACACCAGGAGGACAGAAAACTGCAGGCAGTGGGGCAGGAGGGCCAGGAGATCTCAAACTGAATTGGTAGATAGCAAATACAAAATAAGGCAATAGCTGCATGAAACAAAATAACATAACCTTTATTCAAAAATGGCAATAATTTTGGAGCACAGGGTCCTTTAGTCTATATAGCACCCCACCTTCAAACTTAATATTTTCCATGGGGGGTTCATCAGGACATTGGGAAAGGCAGGCCCAGGGGAACTGGGTGCTTGGGTCCAAAGGCAGCAAATTGCACTCAGCCTGGGAGTTCTTTCATTGGTTGAGAATCTCAAATTGGCTACCTGATTAACTTGCTTTAGAGTTGTGGTCATGGGGTTGGGCCACAGGACCGTGCCTCTTCCTGGGGACGGCTCTTGATTGGCCACTGGTGTAGACTTCAAATTCATGAAGCTAATAGTTGCCGCTTCAGTACCTCAATTAGGCACTGTGATTAGTCTTCCATTTGGTGCAATGATTTCCTTGGTTTGGCCTATTTCACTGCACGGGCCAACATTCTTGGTATCAGCTTGCAGGGGCTTGATTCCAGCAAAACACAGGCAGGTGGTCCTTTGGTCCACAGGTCTGGTGGCCTGAGGGGGTCTAGGTTTGGGGTTCAATTCCTGCTCCTGGGACCAGGTTTCCAGAGAGGAAGAATTGTCAATCCTGACATCATCCCCTTCTTCTCCCAAGGGCCCTCCCTTCTGGTTCTTTTTGTTCAGATAGAGTTGGATGGCTTCTTGAGCATTAGCTAGGTTGCTCGGCAGTTCCCAAGTACTTTTCTCTAGCAGATATCTTTTCCATTTGACGTAGTACTGGGGTTTTTGGTAGTGGATTCTGTCACCATGTATGTATTCAACTTCATATTCCTTGGAGTGGCCTATTTGGATGGGTGGGGGAGGGCTGTCTTGATCTGTTAGTGGGGAAGTAAGTTCCCATCTTTTTTGAATAACAGGGAGCGGTGGAACACATCATGAATCTTCCAGGAGGGGGGTGAGTCTAGCTTGAAGGCAACCTCACCAACTAATTTGATGATCTTGTGGGGCCACTTCTTCTGTGAGCTAACTTCCTGCAGGGCACATGCAGGGGTACATTCTGGGAGTCTAGGTATACTTTGTCTCCAACTTGTAAGGGTTGGTCTGAGGTTTGTTTGCAGTCAGCAAAGGCTTTTTATGTTTTCACTGCACAGTTCAGGTTGGTCAAGCATATTTTGTGTGTGTTGTGAATCTGTTCAATCCAGGAGCTCCCAGCGGTGTTTGACTCCTTCTCGCCAATCTGGGGGTCCCTGGTGGGGTCAAACCCATAGTTGGCTTTGAATGGGGACATGCCTGTGGAGGCGTGGAATTTACTGTTGTAGGTAAACTGGGCCATGGGGAGCATTTTAGCCCAATTGTCCTGATCAGTGTTGGCATAGCATTGAAGGTATTGTTCAAGGATCTGGTTTACTTGTTCAGTTTGGCTGTCTGTCTGTGGGTGGTAAGAGGTAGATACACATTGCTTGATTCCCAAGTCTTTCATCACCCGTGTCCAGTAGTTTTACATGAATTGGGGTCCTCTGTCTGTGATGATTTCCTCAGGTGTTCTGTGTTGCGTGAGAATGCAGTTGTGGAAGTGTTGGGATGTCTCTGCTGCTGTGCAATTGGTGGTGGTTGGCACAAAGTATGCCATCTTGGTGAAGTGGTCTACCATGACCAGGATTACATTAAAAGAGAGGGATGGGGGCGGCTCCACAATGTAGTCCATGGAAACAGATCTCCAAGGTCCATGATGTATATTCAAGGGTCTTAGCAGTCCTTCAGGTTTGTTTCTGCGAGTTTTGGTCTGCCTACAGGTCTCACACCCCTTCAGGTACGCGCTTACTTCTTGATCCATTTTTGGCCAAGAAAAGTTCCTTCTGATGCTCTGGAAGGTCTTGAGCCTACCCAGGTGTCCAGCCATCTCAGAATTGTGGTATTCTCTCAAGACTTTGGTTCTGATGTCCCATTCTGGTACAAAGATCCTGTTGTGGAGCATTAGCACCATTCCCTTCAACAAGTAGCCTTTTTGGTAGTGGGTGCTATCCAAGGATTTGGAGAGGTCAGAGATCATGATCTTGGTGAAATTGTCTAGTGTTTGGGACCTTAGTACTTCTGGTTTGCTGGCTTTGATTTTCATCAATCCCAGGTGAATGCCTAGACTTGCTGTGTCCAAGAGGACTTGAGTGTTGTGGTTGCAAGTTTCTAGGTGGGTAGGCACCAGATCAGTTCTTCTACTTAGGGTGTTGGGTATCACGTTCACCTTTCCTGGCTTGTAGTATATGGTCAGAGTGTAGCCAGCAAGTTCTAAGGCCCATCTTAATTGTTGTTGGTTAAGCTGGCATGGTTTGAAGAAGTAGACCAAGTTTTTGTGGTCTATCAGGACCTTTACTGGATATTCAGCGCCACATAGGTATTAGCGCCAATGTTTCAGGGTCTTCATTATAGCTAGCATCTCCTTGTCATATATTGGGTAGTTCCCTTCTGCAGGTAGCATCTTCTTGGAGTAATATGCTACAGGATGTAGCATACTATCCCCTCCTTCCTGAAGAAGGACCCCACCCACCGCAAAGTCTGACATGTTGGTTTCCAGAACAAAAGGTTTGGAGAGATCTGGCATGGCCAGGACAGGGGCAGAGGTGAAGGCAAGTTTCAAGGTTTCAAAGGCGGCAATACATTCCAGAGTCCAGGAAAAGGTGACCTTGTCAGAGCAAAGGCAGGTCAGGGGGAGGGTAATGTGAGGAATATTTTGGATGAAATCCCTGCAATAATTTGCCAGGCCCAAAAAACTTCTCATATTGTTCCTGCATTTGAACACCGGACAAGATGTTATTGCTTCTACTTTATCCTGTGCCATGGCAAAGCTGCTGGTCTTCACTACGTATCCCAGGAATTCAACTTTGGACTGAAAGAATTTGCATTTCTTAAGCTTAGTGTGTAAGTTTGTTTGGGAGAGTTTTTATAGTATAAGGTCCAGGTGGCGCAGGTGTTCCTTGTGAGTCTTGCTGTAGATGATAATGTTGTCCAAATATGCCACACAAAAACACTCAAGGTATTCCCCTAGGACAGTGTTGATCATCCTTTGGAAAGTGCTGGGGGTGTTGCAGAGGCCAAAGGGCATTACAAGGTACTCATACAACCCATATTGGGTTTTGAAAGCTGTCTTGTATTTGTCTCCTCCTTGATTTGGATTTGGTTGAACACATCTCTAAGGTCAATTTTTGAGTACAACTGGGCTCCAGTCAGTACATCACAGAAGTTGTTGGCATTGGGGATGGGATAGCAGTTCTTCATCATTATGCCGTTCAGTTTATGGTAATTTACACATGGACACATCCCACCATCTTTTTTCCTACAAACAGCATGGGCAACAAGCAGGGGGCTTTTGACACTTAGATAAACCCTTTTTTATCATATCTTTGAGGTATGCTTTCAAGGCTACTTGCTTGTGGTGGTTACAGCTGTAGATGGGGCTGTGGTGCAGTTGGGTCCCTGGTAGCAAGTCTATGGCGTGGTTGTAGATTGAATGGCTGGGTAGTTTTGTGGCTTCTTCTTCACTAAACACATGGTTCCATCTCTGTAGGGGGTAGGCAGTATCCCAACGCTAGGTTTTATCTTTATGGTAAAGAGTTTGTTGGTAGGGGATTGGTCATGGCTCATGCAAAAAGGAACAGTGTCACAGGATTCAGGTTGGCCCAACATGGCAGTTTGCTTGCAATAGTTCAGGATCAGGCCATGTCTGTTGGACCAGGAGTCACCCAGGGTAAGGGGGTGGGGTAATCCTGACAAGAGGATCAGGGACAATGGGTATACATTGTGTACAATGGTCAATGGAAGTTCTTGTTCACACTCATAGCTGGTGTCCAAAGAGCTGTTCCCCATGACTACTTGTAGGCTACGCTCTGAGGCTGTCAAGCCTAAGTCCTCTGCTAGGCTGGCGTCAATAAAACTTTCATCTGCCCCTGTATCAATAAAGGCTTCAATCTTGCGCTTGTTCCCTGCTACTTCTATGATCACTTGGATGAATTTGTAAGGCTGGAAAGAAGTGTTTATTTGCGCCAGTGAGATTGGGGCAGTGTTCTTTTTAGGGCAGGCTCTGGTCAAATGACCTGCATCATGGCAGTGGAAACAGAGTCCTTTATAGTAATGTTGTTAGAGCTCTTCAGGTGTCATCCCTGTTCTGTTGGGAGTTGGTGTTTAGGGTTGGCGGGTCTGGGAGGGGCCAGCGTTCTCTTGGCTCATGATAAGACCCTTGCACAGGGGAATTAGCTTGTCTAGGCTGAGGGTGGGTGGGTGATGATTCAACAGGTCCTTCATTGCTAGGTTGACTCCCTTTTGGAAGATAATGGCTGCCAGTTTGTCCTCAAGTTGGGTGCGGGTTTTCAGTTTGAGGAATTTGTCAGTATATGCTTGGATGGGTCAGGGGCCTTGTCAAATTTCTAACAGGGAGTTCAGGGAGTAGTATCTAGTGTCAAATCTTCCCCAGTGGCCATTAACTCAGCCTCAAACTTGACGTAGTCTAAGCAGAATTCTATGTCTTCAGCTGTGGCCTTGCCAAACCAGTCTAAGGCGTTCCCTAATAGCATCAAAGCAACCCCAAGGATCTTCTCAGTGTCACTGGCATAAGAGGGGGCCTTGGTTTGGAAATGCAGGCAGAGGTCCGTCATGATGCATCAAGCTTCCTCAAGCGTGAGCTTCCCCATCTGAGGAATCTCTACCTTTGTGAAGGACTGATTCATAATCAAATTTTGCACTTGGGAGGAGGGAGCTTTGTTGGGGTCAGTGGTAGTGGTGTTGGTTCTCTTTGGGTCATTTGGGTTTGCATTCTTCCACATGGAAGAGATCAGGTTTGTGGTCATCTTATAGGTGTAAAAAGTGATTATCAATAGCAAAAGAATACAAGATGCCCCAAGAAATAACAACATCTTGGGGCTCAGGGTACTAGGTTTAATAAAGATTGCCATAATGTCAGGGATCCAGTCTTGGGTGGCTGTTCCGTTGTTTTCAGGGGTAACTTGGGCTGGGTTTTTTGCGGGCAATGCCCACCACAAGAGGGGAGCTAACTTAAAAAGGTAGGAGACAGACTTTTCCATCCAGGACCATGGGCCTGGCGGCCAGGATTATAGTGTCAATCACCCCTGTGAGAGTGATGTACACAATCCCAAACAGCTTACCAGTATGGTTGGTTGGAAGGTCAGGTGAGGAAGCAGGCATAGGTTTTGGGGTCACGGGCGGTTCCATGGGTAGATTGTAAGCAGGGAGATAGTTGAATTTCCCTCTGAACAACTTGGGTGTTGAAAATATCCACAGACCTTGTCGGTTGTATCTAACTGCAGATTGTATGCAGGCCAAAGGATTGAGTTTAGTATTTTTTCTGGGGTGTAGTCCTTGTACTCAGATTTCAGAGAGTAGTCAGTAAAATGGACGGGTCCAAAGGGTACACCAGGAGGACAGAAAACTGCAGGCGGTGGGGAAGGAGGGCCAGGAGATCTCAAACTGAATTGGTAGATAGCAAATACAAAATAAGGCAATAGCTGCATGAAACAAAATAACATAACCTTTATTCAAAAATGGCAATAAGTTTGGAGTGCAGGGTCCTTTAGTCTATATAGCACCCCACCTTCAAACTTAATATTTTCCATGGGGGGTTCATCAGGACATTGGGAAAGGCAGGCCCAGGGGAACTGGGTGCTCAGGTCCAAAGGCAGCAAAATGGCACTTGGCCCAGGAGTTCTTTCATTGGTTGAGAATCTCAAATTGGCTACCTGATTAACTTGCTTTAGAGTTGTGGTCATAGGTTCAGGCTGCGGGACTGTGCCTCTTCCTGGGGACAGCTCTTGATTGGCCACTTGTATAGACTTCAAATTCATGAATCTAATAGTTGCCACTTCAGTACCTACATTAGGCGCTGCAATTAGTCTTCCATTTGGTGAAATGATTTCCTTGGTTTGGCCTGTTTCATTGCACAGGCCAACATTCTTGGTATCAGCTTGCGGGGGCTCAATTCCAGAAAAACGTGGGCAGGCGGTCCTTTGGTCCACAGGCCCACCAGCCTGAGGGAGTCTAGGGTTAGGGTTCAATTATGGCTCCTGGGACCAGGTTTCCAGAGAGGAAGAATTGTCAATCCTGACACAGGCAAAGGTATTCTCAAAACTTGATCTGTTGAATGCCTTCAATCAAATCAGGATTGCAGAAGGAATGAAATGATTAACAGCATTCAGAACCAAGAAGGGCATCTTCCAGTTCTGTGTAATGCCTTTCAGATTGAAGAATGCTCTGACTTTCTTTCAGCGGTTAATTGATTTGGTCTTGGGGGATCTCCTAGGTGTATGTGCCATTGTATATATGGATAATATCTTAGTATTCTCTCTGGATGAGGAGCCACATAAGGCTCCCCTGTTGGCAGTGGTAGAGCAAATTCTCCAGTCCAACTTGATCATTAAAAGGAGTAAATGTGAATTCTTTAAACATAAGGTTAACTTTGTGGGTAATATTATCTTTGAGGATGACCACACCATTTCTCCTGACAAGGAAGATGCAGTTTGAGAGTATGCTTTACCTGTGACAGTATCCCTTTTTTGTAGTTTTTTAGATACCTGTACGTTCTTGAAGAAATTCACCCCCCCAATTACCCAAAGTGATAGCCCCTTTGTATTCAGCTAGCAGGAAGACAACTCTGGTCTGGACGCCTGAGTGCGTAGATGCATTAACAGCAGTCAAGGCTCTTTTGTTGTCTTTCCCAGTGTTAAGAAATGTTGATCCTGAGCTGCCTTTTGTGGTTTCCACAGATGCTTCAAAATATGCTGTGGCCGGTGTGTAGTTACAAACAGCTGGTGATGGGATAGAGAGACCTGTAGGGTATTTCCCCTGGAAAATGGAGGCTTGATAACACAATTACATGATTTAAAACAAGCAATTGTTGGCAGTTGTGGAATTGTTAAAACATTGACACCATCATCTCATGTCAGTGCATCATCCATTTGTAGTAAGAACCAACCAAAAAGCTCTTATGTACTATTAAAACCCAGGGATCTGTCAGGTTGCCAATCCAGATGGCATGGTAATTTGACAAGATACAAGTTCTGCTATGAGTTCATTAAGGGTTTGGAAAATCACCTGGCAGATGCGTTGAGTAGAAATCCTTCTCATCTTCCTGATACAGGTTTAGATGTTGAGTTTAACACACATGCTTTTATTCCAGATGAAGCTGTGGTTCCCTGTGTTGACTCTGCCTGCTACACTTGACATCATGTCCTTAATGGAGGGTGCAGACCTAGAATTATATTCCAAAGTCAAGTTTTTGCAGCCCCTGTCCAAAGGTTATGATAAGTTACTGGAACTAGCATGTGCTCATCTGGTTGGCCAGCCACAGGGTTCTCACAAGATAGGGCCAATTCTATATCATCAAGGTTGCTTGTGGGTCCCTGAAGGAACCATTTGGGACAAAATAATGGAGGCCAATCACACCTGCCCCACAGCAGGTTGCCCAGGGAAGAATGAAACAGTGGAGTTAATTTGCCAACAGCTTTCTTGGAAAGGTTTGACAGTGCAGGTGGCAGCTTAAGTTTGAGACTGTCTGGTATGTGTTTGGTCTAAGGCAAGCATGAACAAGAAAACTGGTTTGTTGGTTCTACTGCAGCCAGCTGCAGGACCATGAACGTTGGTGTTGGTAGACTTTATTGGAGAACTCCCAAATTCCAATGGGTTTAATGAAATCATGGTAGTGGTTGATTGCTTCTCAAAAATGGCACACTTTGTTCCCTGCCCAACCAAAATTACTTCAGTGTAAAAAGCTTGGTTGTTTGTTAATAAAATCTTTTCCTTACATGGCATCCCAATGGATATTGTGAGTGACTGTGAGCCCCAATTCATTGCTCAGTTCTGGGAAGCTTTTACTGGGATTCTAGGTATTAAATTGTGCCGTTTCACAACTTTTCACCCCCATTCTGATGGACAAACAGAGAGGATAAACCAAAGTTTGGAGGTCTACCTACGCTGCTATACAAATGCAAGACAAGATGACTAGTGTGATAACCTACCCATGACAGAGTTCACATATAATAACACTCCACACACGTCAACTCAGGTTTTGCCATTCTATGCCAATGTAGGCTACAACCCTTCATCTAACATGAGTCCCTGCTTAGTTAGCAACATGGAAGCTGCAACTGATCAAGCTGCTGCATTAAAGCAGGTCCATCAGAAGCTCCAGGTTACTCTTGCCGCTGCCGTGACAACTTACAAGGAATACACAGATTCCCAGCGCCAGGAAGGTCCTACTTACAGGCCAGGTGATCTAATCATAGTTGATGCTTGCAATATGAAGCTTAAGGTCCCCTGTTGCAAATTAGGTCCCAAGCAAGTTGGTCCCTTCAAGGTTGAACGTCAGATTGGTCCCTCTGCATATCAGCTAGATTTACCCCCAGCTTTTAAGATCTTCTACACCTTTCATGAATGCCTTCTCACTCCCTTTAAGGGTACAGAGACTACTTCTTCCCAACCCATTCTTGTGGAAGGAGAACCTGAGTATGAGCTAAATTGTATTCTGGCTTCCTGTAGGAATTGACACCGTTTGGAATATTTGGTGTCATGGAAGGGTTATCCTGATTCTGAAAACTCTTGTATTCCCCACTATGATTGTTCCAATTCCCCAGACTTGATTCAAGAGTTTTACAAGCGCAATGCCACTGCTGTTGGCCACCTTGAGCTCACCTTAGCTGCAATAAAACTCCTGCCTTCCCACAAGAACTTCTCCTTATCTCATCTCCCAGATGGTGGTATTTTTGCCAGGGATAAAGCAGAGGGTAATGTTACGGTAGGTTACATCATGCTGGGAATTATCTGGCCAAGTAGAAAGGCTTAAAAAGCCAGCAATTCTTTAACAAAATTGACCAAATTAACAGATTTAAATCAAACAGCTGATCAAAAATGGGTTACAGCTGCTCCAGTCTGCCAGCTGAAACCAATTCCTCCTTGCAAATTGACGTTGATAAATTGACATAATTTGAGGGTTACCCAATATGAGCTTGTTAATCAGCATGGTTGTCAGAAGTTGGTCACTAAAGGGTTCTTTGAAACTTGGACCAGATACTTACTTGACAATGTAGAAGGAATAGGAGCCAAGAATCCAGGTGGTATTGCTTAGTCAATTTTTGGTATATATTGAATAATTTTCACTTTTTTTAACTCTAAGAGTAGAGTCCTCCCAAAAATTTACTCAATAAAAATCAAATATCCCTTGGTCTAATTTACTTTTAAAAATGCATCCTGTAGTTGGATTGTTGCGCTATATTCCCTACAATCTTATTTTAAGCTAGATCATTACTGGAAGATGGGGCCCTGCAGTTGGAAATTTGTTGTTAGCACCTAACAATGTTAATTCAGTACTTGCCATTCTTGGAGTTACCCCCCTGTCTTGGAAAATGAAAATTGTGCTGCATCTCAATGTCCAGAATTTTATTTGGAAGATTCTCTGATGCTTTCACAGGCTATTTATCTGAGGTTACTTTGGTTAGGATTAGTTATTTTACTTAATCCTAGTATCTCATTTGGAAATTTCACAAAACGGTATTTGAAACTGCGTTGGTGGTTAATCATTAACTCTATGTGGATTTGGGTGGTAATTCCCCACCACTTAGAGACAGCTTCTCATTATCCTGTAATTTCTGTCATAATACCATGGTTGATTCTGGCTCTTAGTATGAGCAAGGAAATGGGGAGGTGCTCTGTCTGGGAAGTGTTTGGGTGCTCCCAGGAGAGTTTGGGTATTTTTTGTACTAGAGAACTATTCAGATGCTCCCAAGCCTGTTAGCCTAGGGATGGTACATAATTTTGACTACTTGTTCAAGGGCATTCTTGGCGCAGTACGCCTTCATGACATGCCCAATGAGTTCAGGGCCACCATCTGTGATAAGGCGTTTGGATCACCCAAAGCAGGCCACACTTTCCTTGCCAATGAAGCAGGTGATGGTGATGGCAGTGTGGTTAGTGGTCACCCATGCTAATGACCAGCAGTTGAAGTAATTAATATACATGATGATGAGCTTTTTGCCCATCTTGTCTTCAGGCAGGGGTACAACAATGTCAATGGCCCACTGTTAAAATGGCTTCATGGCCTTAATAGGTAACACTGATTTAGACTGGGCAGGTTTAGATATGTTTTTTTACACAAGACACACAACTTGAGGAGGTCCATTATGTCCTGGCGCATGCAGGGCCACCAAAACTTAAACTTCAGATTTTGAAGATGGTTACATCCTTGAATATGACCCAAGGTACAATGGTAGTGCAGTATGGTGTCTCCTTGTTGTGTGGTGAAAATGTAAGGCATCTTCTCACCTGTCTCTGTCTGGCAACAGTGGTGAACTGGCTTTTAATATTCTTCAATTTGGAGATGGTTATCAAATTAAGGCCTTTGTATTGGGTTGCCTCAGGGCAGAGATAAAGCATTGGCCAATCTGGGTCCAAACCATTGTCCCCGGTGATGGACACTACATAGAGCCTAGAGAGAGTGTCAGTTATGACAAGTTCTTTTCAAGGCTTGTATTTTATGTGGAGCTGATACAAGGACAGGTGCTCAACTTATCCTGCTTAATGTTAGGTTAAATGTGACTGTGTTGAATTATTGTAGGGACTTATGGTCTGTGAGGACACAAAGTGGGAAGGTGGCGCCTTTCAAGTAGCAGCATCATTTCTCAACACAGTGAATAACTGTAGCTAACTTCTTATCATAAATGTGGCAGCATTGTTTGTGTCAGTGAGCTTTCTGGACTTGTATGATACTGTCAGGAAGGTACCTTCATCAGTTTCTACTTGAGGCACACCCCTTATAGTCTGGTCAGAAGTGTCAGTTTAAAGTTTTTACTGGCAGTTTTGGTTGAGGAACTGTAGGATGGGTGCAGCGGTGAGTTTCTGTTTAAGTTTATTGAAGTCCTGATCTCTTGAAGGCATCTATTGGAAGCATTACTTAGTATTCAACTAAGTGAGAGGGTCAATCAGCTTCCCATAGTTGGGGATCAACTTACACACATACAAAATCATGCCTGGAAACGTGCACACCTGACTCAAATTGGTTTGAGATGGCATGTTAGTAATTCCCTTAATTTTGGCAGTGTCAGGTTTTATCTCTTGGGCAGAGATAATATGCCCAAGAAATAGCAACTATGACCTGAGAAACTCACAATTTGAGGACTTGACCTTTAATTAGTGTTTACAAAGAGTACTTATGGCTTGGAGATGTTAGAGGTGAGTGATTTGATTCTGGATGAATATAATGGTGTTGTCCAGATACACCACAACACACCTCCCAATCAACTCTTTAAAAGCCTTGTTAATGAGCATTTTAAATGTGGATAGTGCATTAGTCATGCAAAAGCTCATGACACAGCACTCAAACAACCCATATCCTGTTCAAAAGACTGTCTTTGCCTCATCCCTGGGGGGTAATTCTGACCTGATTGTACCCTTCAGTGAAATCAATCTTAAAATCCCCACAAAATCATGGACCCATCTTTGCCTTAAGTTTCCAGCCCTCCCATGAAAGAAGAAATATCTGACCTGCCTATCACTCCTAATGTTTTGAACTTGGCTAATGGCCCCTGTCTTGTTACTTACCTTATGAGTACCCCTGATTTGGATCAAATCACTTCAGTGGCACTTGGGATATCCCAAAAGGGAGCCATCCCTAAACAAAAAGTCCAGTTCAATTAAACTAAATATTATGAGATGATAGTTGCACCTCATTTTCCACATTACTTCCTTTCAGCAGCTGAATTTGCTACTAGCCTAATATCCTCCTTTGTCCAACCTGCCTTGGTCTATCACAAGATGGTGCTGGGGCTCTACTTCCACAACATCTCCCTTTGTGCTACCATCTCTAATCACTAGGAACAGTTTTCTGCCTACCAACAGTGGGTATACTATCTGTTCTCCTTGATATCTGATAATCAGAAAGATTTAATTACCTCTTAGGAATGACCAATTTAGTCATTAAATATGTATGTTACTCTATACCTGGGTATGTCTACAAAGTCTACAGGATTTCCACCAGCTACAGCAACCTTGGCAGGCCCAGGTTGACTCTTCACTTAACACCTGCTGTACTGACGTTGAGCAGTTAGTTGAGCATCTCAATGGATTTTTTTGTCCATACTGCAGAGCAATTGCAGAATCTAGCTGAAATTGCCTCAAAAAGTATGCAGGATATGCAGAATAAATTGATACAAGAGAAAGCTTCTGGAATTACTATTATCCAAGGATTTCAGGCTTGCTTAGACAATCTAAGAAAACCTTATACTGAGGTTCACCCTTCTGAAGACCTAGAAAGACAAGAACAAGAGCTATGGGACGCTATTAATGAATTATGTACCACTACTTCTAGTCAGGCTCTTCCAGAAGTTATGCCTCAGACTGAATCACAAGTGGCTGTACTTACCACCCAGGTGGCTGCTCTCCAACAAGAAATCAAAGAGTTGCAATCAGCTATCATCAAATATATCAGCCTACTAGTTGCTTCTGAAGATAATGATTGTTGCCCTGGAATGAATGGACAGCCTTATATACATTGTTCTGGAGAGTCAGTTGCTCTAGTCAATGAGGTTGATTGCTTACAAAAGGATCATGGCTCTCTGGATAAAGATTTTCAGGAAATGACTGATTTAATTAATTCTTTTAATGAGCAGTCTATCCTTGTTTTTCAGTTGGCCCCTCTTTGACCTCACAGCTAGCTGAGCTGTTAACTGTGGCGGCTAATCAAGGACATTGTTTGGATACTACTAAACAGCAGAAAAGCTGTGTTGCTGAGACTGGGACCTGTAACATCACTACTCTAGTGACTCTGGAAGGGAGTGTTTGTTAGTTGTGGGCCAGGTAATCACTGACTGAATCAGAAGCTTATTTATCTCCTTGTGTCAATATAGTTGACATCAATAATGGTGGGCCAACTCCTAAGGCTCACTTAAAGCCTATCTTCAAACAGTTGTTTTATCCAAAGACCTCCATTATTGCTTCCTTTCTTATCATATATGAGACTGTCATGCATAGGGCTTCTAATGAGACCAAGAAGGAGCATATCTTGATCTTCCTCCACCCAAACTGCCAAGAAGTAGTAGTGATAGAACTTTCCTCCATCACCACCTAGAAAGAAATGAATAAACTGCTGATTGATGAGTTTGGTGGAGGCCTCAGCTTAGAGGAAAATAAAGACACATTTATGCACATTGCATTTAAGACTAAGGAAATTCTGGCTGGTTTTGCTGATAGGTTTTATGTGAAAGGCCAAAAATTAATAATAAGCAAATAATTGACTGCCCACAAAGCCTATACTGCTTGTGCTCAAGATCTCAAGGTCAACCAGCTCCTATGTCTGCACTTCAAAGCATGTAAGGCAATGCTCACATATATAAAGAGTATCAAGATTCTTCTCCAAGAAATGCATCTAACCCATTATGACTCTGTGGTTTGTAAGATTTGAGCTACTGCTTCTGGTGATAATTCTCATAATAATTAAATTTTAGCTATGGATGTTTGGAAAGCATCCTAAACAACAGGGCTGTAACAATTCTGGTCAGATAGACCATCACTCTTGGGTCTATACCAATCCACATGTCAAAGGAGCCAATCCTACAGATCAAGCAGGAAAAGAGAGGTCAACCTAGAGGTAGAGACAATCTCAGTTGACAAATCTTTGCTGTCTGCCCCTTCACCTCATTTCACCTCTGCTGATGATGCATCCAATTCTCAAGACCCTCCAATTATTCTTCTCTTCCATGAAATTTCAGATGAATCTGATGTGGAAGGATCTGATGCTGAGGATCCTGATGCCTATGGATATTCTTCCCTAGCTGTACCCAAAACCATTCCTGTCTTCTAAAAACTATGTTCCTTGAAAACTACCACCACTGATAAGCTTTTTGATGAAGCCAAAAAAATTGTTTGAGACTCTACTTCACACAAGCAAAGAGGCCCCCTGTCTTAGTGAAAACCTCAGAAGAAGCTGCAGAAGTTGCTGATCCTGTCTTATAGGACGTCTCCATATTTCCACTCCTCCAGAAAGGTTTTAAAGTTCCCTGGTATTAGATGTATGCTGGAGAAATAGGACAAGAAACTGGCTGAGGCACAAGATGTATTGGCTATCCTTACTTCTTTTGGATGTACTAATAACAGAGTAGAGATATCCAACCAAAAGGTGAATTTCAGGTTCATCTTTAATGAGGATCTTATCACAGATGATTCTTAATTCTTATGTTTGTAAAAAGATGCCCAGATCAAAAAGCAATTATTGGAATTTAGCAACATTGTTAATGCCAACATTCAGTTGACAGAAACAGAGATGAAAGTCTAACCTGGGATCTCTCTTGTCTGCATAGGTACATCTAATATGAATCCAAAAACATGGCCAGTTTTCTCCTCTGTGTGTGAAACTGTTACTTTCAGCAAATTAAGTCAACCATAAGTGTCAAGTGAGTTAGGTGACGTTGGCAACTGCCTGCTCAACTTAGCAGCTTCTGTAAATCAATATCTGTCAGGAAATCATTGCATGATATTCCTGTCATCAATTCAGTTAGAACATCTGAAGGGAATTTAGTTCCCCCTATTAATTTATCTAGGCCTCCAAATTTGCAAGGATTAGTGGGTAGCATTTTCTCTATTTTACCTGATGTTTCTGAACCAGTCAATTCTCTTTATTCTGCATCAATGTCAACAGGATTTTGAAACTGGGTTCTCTTTACACTCAGTCTCTTGTCATCTAAAAGATATTAAAGAGTTAGTAATTGACCAATTGATACCTTTCAAATTGATTTCTAGTCAATCAGGCTTTGCAGTGATCAAACAAAATGACTCATATATACCTGATGACAACAACTTTGAATTCTTGAGCTCTGGCTCTGTGTTGGCTGCGCCGTTGGGTCCTGGCCCTGGCCCTGGCCCTGTTGCTGGTTTTGGTTTTCCTTTTAGTCCTCAGTGGGGAATAGCTGGGGATCCCCCCAAGTTTTAGCTTTTTGGTGTGCTGTTTGGCTTGCTGTTTATAATTATTTTAAATAATTATGTTCAGAAGGTTATTTTAGGGAAATTAATACCCATTTCCCATGTTTTAAGTTACAATTTCCCACAATTCTCCAGTAACTCCCCCAAATTTTCAAATCCTTAAAATCTTCCCTAACCGATTTACTTGTACCATGCTATATATAGTGGTTAAGTAATATTCTGTCATTTGTTCAATAAATAAAGTCTACATTCACCCCAAGTGAATTATTGTTTGTTCTTAGCTTAAAATAAAACTTTCTAAATCCTAGCCATGAGATTACCCAAGGCTTCTTTTATGGAGTCTCTTGGGTATAAATGGATCTTTTGGATGGTCTTGTTGCCAGACGTGTTTGCCAGCATTTTTATAGGTTTCTGTACAGACTCTGGAACTTCTCCCAAAACACCATTCTTAGATAGCTCTGGCGCCAGGTAATCCTAGGAGTATGGTATACTGCTACACCCTTGTCTCACAACCCACCTCAGAAGGAAGAGCCTCAGAACTACAAATCTGTTCCCAAGATTGTTGAACCAAAGGTCTTTCACCCATTGGCCTCTGTCTTCCTCTTGTGTTACCTAGGAGTATACTTCTTCCTTGGCTGTTTCAATCTGCTCTTAGGTCAATATTGCCTAGTTGGGGAACTCTTTCATCTTGGTATGGTGTCTCTTCCTGTGTGTTTGTTGGTAACTGGTCAAAATCCCTCTGCAATCATTCACTACCTTGGGAGATTAATTCCAAGTGGGTGGGTGCCTGACAATAATTTTAAGTTAAGATACAGTTAAATGATATCAATAATTTACTTAAATTTAAGTTAAGTTTGCAACTGTTTGATTAACCATATACTATGTTTTGAGGCCTGAGTAGGCTTAACTGTTGCTAAAAACAGTTAAGGATTTTATTTAAGTTTGAGATTTTTAAACAGCTCTTGATTATTTTGATACATAACAGTTAAATTTTCTCTCTCAACCACCCATTCCCAATTCTATATAGACTTTCTAGCCTTTTTTTATAGAAAATGCTCAATAAATAAAGAACTAAAACCTATTAACTTAATTTTAGCGTTTGTAAGATTTACCAGTGACCACCATGAAATCACCTAATATTTCCCATTTCTGGGAAGCTAGGCTTAAATGGTTATTACTCCTGCTGTTGTGTCATATTGTACAGAGTCTGGTACATATGAAAACCAGAACTGGCTCAGGCACTGATACAAAATACTGCCATAATGAGCAATGAGCTCCTGTAGTCCCATGAAAAGGTATACTGCTTCCTTGTTCTCCAACAATCCTCAAGTTAAAGAGAAGCCTCAAGCAGAATCAATCAAGCCCAAGCCCAACAGTTTTTCCCACCTGTTTGCCTCTGTCTTCTTGCTGTCTTATTTGAGGGCCTATGCCTTTCTAGGTTGCTTCAATCCACTCCTTAGTTGATATTGTATTATTGGCAAGCTATTGCATCTGGGCATGGTGTCATTGCACATTGGGTTTATATTACAGGTTTAAATCCTTCTGTATTAATACATCATGCAAGGAAGCCTTTCCCTGAAGGGTGAGTTCCTGAAAGTGAAGATCAAAGCTGCCTTTGACACATGGTCCCCAGTCAATTTTGTGCTCTCTACACTAGTGTCAAAACAGCAGGCTCAACCTGCAAGCAAGGTTCCAAGTAAACAAGCCTGTGACCTGCAATCCAATTTTACAGTCACTTGAAGCCAAACTAGGAAGTCAACTAAAATTTCCAAATCCAACAACATAAAAAAATGATGATCTCTTACTGTGGATACTGTGTTTTGGCGCTTGAATCATTACCAGGATCAGGCCACCCCCTTTATCATCCCATCATGTGATCAACACTATCATGTTCCTCTTATCCTTGATTCACAATAGCTATATAATTGCTATATCTCATTAAAGATTATTATCTAGTTTCTAAACATTTTCCCTGTTGTAACTCTGCTAGAACAGCACAGTTACAACATTAGTAGCAGAAGTAGGTTATCCATCCTACTTTACCCCCAAAATTCCGCCTGTTGCTGGTACTTGCCGCAATCAACAAATTCTTGAAATAATCATGTCTGGCCTCCCACTAGACTAAAAGCCATACCCGCCGGGTACCAAGATAATGGAAAACTTTTTACTATACCAGAACATGCTTGTACTGGTAATTGCCTTCAACACCCTGCCAGTGCAAGGTTTTTTCCAGGCACCTATCATTCTGTCTTGAGCCACAGCCAAGGAAAAAGCCATGCCTGTCTATGTGGCCCAACAACTTTGAAGTGCCACCTTGGAACTCTTTGCTGAGGCCAACAACAACAACACTGCAGCTTGGATTCAATCTGCCCAAAGTAAACTGGCGCAGATGGAATGCTCACAATGCTTCTGGATTGCAGAGATATCCATTCAACTCATGCATAATGCAGGCACTTGGTGCAACAAGTGGCACAATGACCATACCGTGAAAGACTGGGACACTTTCAAACAAGAATTCTTGACAAATTTTGTATTAAAGGACACTGCCCTCATGATTATCCACCAAGTGAAGAACCTGGCCCAGACAGGCACTGAAAAGAAACTCACACACGCTTATGAAGAACTCTGCCTACGTGCCCCTGAAAATATGGCATTTGACACTCCAGCTACACACCTAATGTATTACAACGCCCTAAAGTCACACATAATGAGACAAATAAACCTGGACCAAGTAACCAATCTGCAAAGCCTATATTGCAAAGCAGAAAAGGTGGAGCAAATGTCCAAAACCCTCCACAAAGTGCAGAATTGGAAGAGAGAGAGACCCAAAGATTCTCACTTGACTGGGACCGCCAATTGTCCACCTTCTGGAAACAACAACTCAAACCATAAGCCTGCAGGTCCAAATGGGCACAGAAACGGGAACAATGGACAGTCAAATTATACCCATTTCTGTATCACTACCACCCAAGACAATTGGACAAGGGAAAAGTCTGGGGAGAGCATTAAGCAAGCCAAGCTCTCTCTGCACAATTTCCAACTTGTCCAACAATGAGTATCAACCTGAGGACGTGGACCAGTGCCCAATGATCCAAGTACCCTCAGAAGACCCAGTAATTTACACCATTGTCAGACATCCCAATAAACTGATAACCTATCCTTTCTGTTTTTGAAGTTACACAGGCTTGGAACTCCTGGACTTAGGTGCGGATTGAACCCTGGTCAACAGCAGCTTTGTCGACAAGTTCAAGCTAGTCACTAATCCTTTGCGGATTAAAAACGTGGTTTTAGCTGATGAACATCACATTGCTGTGACAAGGGAAACCACCCCCTTCTCTGTCATGCTCAAGAAACTACACTCCACTATCCAAGGCCCCATCATTGACTTCCCCAAATTTGACTTTGTACTTGGACTGGACTGGTTGCAAAGGAACAATCCTCATGTAGACTGGGTGACCTCAGTATTAACCATCAAGCATGAAGGCGTCAATCACTAGATCTTCCCTGACTCTGAGGATCAACTCCTGTATGACCATGTTTTTGTACGCATTACTGAAATCCTGGATGAAAAGGAGAACCTCAAGGCAATTGATTGAGACTCCTGCCAGTACAAGATAATACAGTTCAAGGACCACCAGGATATCACTACTCCTCAGGATTGCAACATTGTAGCCCATCATCCAGAAATCTTCAAAGAGGCTCTACCAGGACTACCGCCTGAGAAACACATACATCACTCCATCCAACTCAAAGGATCAGTACCTAAGGCACATCCCATCTAACCACTCATCCCAAACAAAACAATGCCCTACGTGCCTACCTCAAGGAGGCACTTGAGAAAGAACTTATCTGCCCCTCATAGCCTCCTTTTGGCACCACTGTATTCTTTGTGGCAAAGAAAGACAGTATTATTCAATTGGTCATAGATTACCCAGCCCTCAATGAAGTCACCATCAAGAATTGCTACCCACTTCCACTCATTGACAACCTCTTTGATGCCCTGAGGGCGCCACCATATTCTCCAAAATTGACTTAACCACAGGTTATAACCAAATCCACATCAAGGAGGAAGATATATCCAAAACAGCCTTCTGCACTGTGTACAGATTGTACAAGTGTGTGGTGCTTAATTTTGGAATGATGTGGTATAACTGGTAATTACCTGAACTTCAGTTCAAACCTCTGGTTTGAAATTCATCTTTTGCAAGGATCCACTCAATCTCAAACCATCCCTCTAAACCCTCTCAATTTCAATATTCACATGTATACTAAGAGTATTTAAACTCTTCAAATTTATCAAATAAAGACACAAGTATTTTATCAAATCTTTGATTTTGGTTGTTTTGAAGTTTATTCAAAATCTTGGATTTTGCCTCTGGTTTTCTGCTTCAAAACCGCCAACATCAGGAAGGCAATACCTCTGTCTTTGAACCTACAAGACTGTAAGAACTGGCCTTTCCCCCTGTTACATATTACTTGGTGATCCTGCCAGGGAAGAAAAACAATGTCTTCCAATCCTTCTGCTACAGACCCTACCGCTACTGTGAATTGTATGGCCTTGATGAAGGCTATCAATGCTCAGAACGTACCCTTCTTTGATGGCTCTGACCCTCAATCCTGGTTTCTTTGCTTTGAAATTTTCTGTAAGAAGCATCACATCTGGGAAGAGGATTTCCTGGAAGAATTCCAGTATTTTCTGTCAGGTTGTGCAGCTCTGTTGAATACCTCTTTAAACTACAACTTGAACTGGTCTGACTGGAAAGCTCTTGTCTATGAGAGATTTGGTGGAGAAGTGGAAGGAACCCTCTAAAAACTAAAGTCAATCAAACAAGAAAATTTTCAAGGAAAATATGAGTTTACTGAAGTAATCAGTGCTGCCTTGAGCCAATACCAAGATTTGGTTTATGGTAGCCAAAACACACTTGAAGGCAAGCGTGCCAGGCTCTTGTTCCTAGAAACACAAGGGTTAGATTGGTTGTGTGAAGCACTAATACAGGAATACTATCAGTACATTGAGGCTCATGCCCCAAGCAATGTAGAAGAGGCTTATGTCCTTATCTGTTGCCTTGAAAGATTTAAGACCTGTGGCCAGCTGTTCCACTCCCCAGTAGCCCCGGAACCTGTTGTCAAAGCCAAACCTGAAAGAAAGGCAATCATGCCTCTGCCTTCTACTGATATGGGTGATACCATAAAGAAGTTGTCAGACACCATCTCCAGTCTTCATATGTACCTTAAAAGTGGAGAACAACCTAAGTTGAACCATTTTTTTCAGAATTGTAAACAGTACAGTCACTTTACCTCTTATTGCAAACAGAATTGAAACCACTGTGGAGAAGAGGGGCATCCCTTTATCTACTGCCCAACCCTACATTCACCTGAAGCCAAGGCATCCACCAGTGAGGCCAAGCCACCCAAGACCAAGTCCTCTAAGCCTAATAAGGAGGCTAATGCATCATCAGCCAAAGCTGAGACTTACCTTGTGGAGAGCTTAGCTGCAGTGAAGTCCAATGCGGCTCACAAGCACCGCTTAAGCCAAACAGTGTACCCCTATAGCACTCCTGGGAAGACCAAAGGATCAGAGCCTCTCAAACCTGAACCAGCCAATCATGAAAATCCTATAGCTGATGATCAGCCACAACAACAGGATCAGCATGATGTGCCATCACAGGAACCTGTGGCTGAACCTTATGGGTTTCTAATGGATGAAGAGGATGGCACTTATAATGAGGCACCTAATATTGAAGTACAAAAGACTTCTGTGCTCAAGACTTCAAGCCAGAAGCCTCAAAAGACCAAGAAGTCCAAGCCCAAGCCTACTGTCTCTTTTCCTGTTGTCAAACCACCCAAGTTCAACATCTTGAAAACCCTCACAGACACCCAAGTACCCATTTCCTTGTACAACCTAGCTGAGATTGCACCGTGTGTTAGAGCTCAAATGATACAATACCTTGGTACAACCTGCATGCGTGATATGCCTGAGAAATTCAATGTTGATCAAACAGCTCTTCTGGATCAGGCTGAGGAATCAACTATTGATGTTGTCAGCAAAGGAGCGCCCAGAATCAACAGTGAGGTAGAAGAACACCCTACGGCTATCATCTTAGATGAGGTGTCAACTTCTAATATCATATTGGAGACCTTTCTGAGATTTTTAGGCGTGCAAGAATATAGTTGAGTAAAGAAAAAGTTAAAATTTGCCAACAGCAAGACGGAAGAGTGTCTAGGGTTTGTGAAAGACCCTACAGTGGAAATCTGTGGGGTTAGGAAGTTAGTATCTGCAGCTATCTTCCAGCTTACCTGGTACAACCTCTTGATTGGTTGCCATGCTCTTAGTGAGTTTGGAATCTCTGTGTCCTTCTGTAACCATGTGTGGTTCATCCAATGTGAGAATAACCTGTTTCCTATTGATGTCTGTTACACCAGCCCTCACCATGAAGGGGAATCTTTATTGACAGCTGTGGAAGCCATCAACCAGAACAAAGGGTTAACCAAAAATTAAAGGAAGAGATTACATATCTTTATGGAACAGTATCAAGACTTGTTCTGCAATGAAGATGATCCTTTGATACCTGCCAACCTGGAGAAGCATGTGATTGACACAGAGAATCATTGCCCCATATGTCAAGCCCCCTACTGTCTTGCAAAGAAATACAAGGAGTACATAGAAGAGGAGATCAACCACCTCTTATTACAGGGGATCATTGAGCCTTCCATGTCACCTTGGGCGTTGCCTGTAGTTATTGTGCCTAAAAAGAATGGGAAGTTAAGAATGTGTGTAAAATACATACCTTTGAACTCCATCACTAAGTCATATAACTACCCCTTACCATTGATTAATGAGATTATTGCCTCCTATGCCAGTTCCAAGTACTTTACCAATATTGACTTGTTTTCTGGCTATCACCAGTTAGAAATGGACTCTAAGAGCGTGAAGAAGACAGCCTTTGTGACAAATCAGGGTCAGTACCAATACAAACAAATTCCATTTGAGCTTACCAGTGTACCCCGCACTTTTCAAAAGAGCAGTGGACCCTGTGTTCAGAGACCTACTGTACAAGAAAGTCATGGTGTACCTTGACAATATTACTGTATTTAGTGAGACTTCCAAAGAACACTTACAAGTCTTGACTGAAGTCTTCTGCCGTATCTGCAAGTCCAGACTCCTGTAAATGAGTCCAAGTTGCTACTCTGCCAAACAAAGCTGCATGTTTTGGGGCATGTTGTAGACACAGAAGAAGTACACCTGGATCCTGAGAAAGTATCAGCAATCAAAAAGTGGCCTACAACTACCATTGTTGAGTGTGTCCAGTCCTTCTTGGGTACAGTGGGGTACTACTCCTGTTTCATACCAAACTACAGTGACATCACAAAGCCCTTGTTTAAGGTAATACAGAAAGATGTAGAATTTACCTGGTCCTAAGAACAAGACAAAGCCTTCCAGGCCTTGAAGGAGCACCTTAATATGGAGCCTGTACTCATTCACCCAAACTTTAATGAGAAATTTTCCATCTTCACTGATGCATCAGAAGAAGCTACAGGATGAGTCCTGGCCCAGGAGCGTGAAGGTGTGTTCTGTCTGGTGGGATATACTAGCAAAGCATTCAGTGGTCCAGAGTCCAGATATAGCCTCTTTGATAAGTAAGTGTTAGCTGTGGTCCAAGCCTTGAGAAAATCCAGATACTATATACTGGATAACCGCATTACCTTGTACACAGACAACCTGGCGTTGTCCTTCATCCTTAGCAAGCAGCAGGTGAACAGTTGACAGGTACACTGATTGATGGAGATGTCCAAATACCTTATGAATATCAAGCAAATCCCAGAAAAGAAGAACATTGTTGCCAATGAATTGTCACTCCAAAGGGAACAGGAGATGTATCTAGTAGAATATTTAGCCAAGAGCTAAAAACCAAATTGTCTGCTATATATTGCTTACTTACCATAGGGGAGATGAACACAGACATCACTGTGCTCAAGGACAGCCATCACTATGTGATCATAGGGGAAGGACTATACCGTAGCATGAGGGGACGCCTGGTTAAAGTGCCTAAGATTGAGGAGTGTTACCTAATTCTCCACAAAGTACATGATGGCGCAGGACACTATGGTATCCTGTCAACAGCCAAGCACTTGCGCAAGAAGTACTGGTGGCCCAACTACTTTGACAACATAAAGACTTACCTCAAGGAATGCAATGCTTGTCAGATGTTTTCCAAGAAACACCTGGTAGCCAAACCAATTAACCCAATTACAGTCAGTGGACTCTTCAAAATGTGGGGCATCAACTACGTGGGGCCTGTAGCTGAAAGGGTTAGTGGAAAGAAATACCTGATTGTAGCCACAGAGTATTTCACCAAATAACTTGTGGCTAAAGACATGGAGAAACACAATACAGAGATCACCACAAAGTTCCTGTACAAAGACATCTTCACTGTCTACAGCTTGCCTGCGGTACTCCTTAGCAACCAGGGAAATCACTTTGAAATCAGTTAATAAATGAGTTTTTTAGAGCTGTAAATACTCAGCAAAAACTTACCACAGCATATAATCTTCAGTGCAATGGACTCACAGAAAGATTCAATCAAACATTGGTCAAGAGCTTGGAGCAAATCACCACGGACAACACCACACATTGGGATGTGCATTTACCTGCTGC
Organism: Entomophthora muscae; assembly: GCA_014839935.2. Taxonomy (NCBI): domain Eukaryota; kingdom Fungi; phylum Entomophthoromycota; class Entomophthoromycetes; order Entomophthorales; family Entomophthoraceae; genus Entomophthora; species Entomophthora muscae. The sequence goes on along the minus strand of QTSX02004333.1, from coordinate 19,950 downwards.
TCTTTGGAACTATTGTTCAAGAGTTCAAAATACAACCAAGTTTAAACCCTATGAGCTACTTTATGGTGTTCTTATTTGTGACTTAGATATTAATAATTTAAGCTCAAATGCTTACTCTATGACTAAAAGCCAAAGCTTAGCTGCAAAGACTGTGTTGGAGGCAGCAGAAGCTATGCACCGCAAAGCACGCGCCGCGCCCAAGGCCGCAAAAATACCAGTTGGCTCTGACGTACTTGTTTTTAAGAGCTCAGCATCTCAATCTATGTCAAAGAAGTTCCTCCCAAAGTGGTCAGGCCCCTATTGCGTGATTGGCCAAGCCAATTCAGGAAACTACTATCTTGCAGATCAGGATGGCCATAAGCTCTATTACATCATCAACAGGAATTGATTGAAGCTTTTTCATTGTCCCAATGAGGATGGGGAAAATGTGGTATAACTGGCAATTACCTGAACTTCAGTTTGAACCTCTGGTTTGAAATTCATCTTTTGCAAGTATCCACTTGATCTCAAACCATCCCTCTAGACCCTCTCAATTTCAATATTCACATGTATACTAAGAGTATTTAAACTCTTCAAATTTATCAAATAAAGAAACAAGTATTTTACCAAATATTTGATTTTGGCTATTTTGAAGTTTATTTAAAATCTTGGATTTTGCCTCTGGTTTTTTGCTTCAAAACCACCAATGTCAGGAAGGCAGTACCTCTGTCTTTGAACCTACAAGACTGTAAGAACCGGCCTTCCCCCGTTACATCTTAATGACAAATGTGCCTTCAACCTTTGTGACTTTCATGAACAAGATGTTTGCTCCTCATATTGGCAAACATGCCCTAGTATACCTGGATAATATCATTGTCTACAGCCCCTTGATAGAACAACACCACAAGGACTTGGAGGCAGTTTTTGCTACCCTGGAACAACATAAGCTGCTAGCCAAGCCCTCCAAATGTCAGTTCTTCTGCAAGCATTTGCCCTTCCTAGGACACATAGTATCAAAAGATGGCATTAAACCTGACATACAGAAAATCCAGGCCATCTGAAAAATGCCACTGCCAAAGGACAAGTCAGAACTCCGCATATTCTTGGGAATGGTTGCCTATATGCAATGGTTCATCCCCAACTGTGGCCTCCTGACTGCACCTCTGTCTGCCATAACTGGCGCCAAATCCAAATTTGTATGGACCCCCCAATGTGACCTTTGTTTCAGACGTCTTAAGGAAAAGCTCACCACTGTGTTTATCCTAAAATACCCCAAACACAATAGGGAATATCAAATGGAAACAGACGCTTCTGACACATCCATTGAAGGAGTGCTACAAATCAAGAACAGCAAGGGCAACTTCCTGCCCGTAGCTTAAAAATAACACAAACTTACAGACAGTGAGTGCCAATACCCTATACATGACAAAGAATTGCTGGCCATTGTACACTGTTTGGTCAAATGGCGTTGTTACTTGGAACAACAGGAGGAATTCAAAGCCCTAATTGACCACAAATTGCTCATACATTTTAAAACACAGGAAAACCTCTCCTGCCAAAAAGCACAATAGATGGAACTCCTACAAAGATTCAACATGATTATACAGTAAAAACCCAGTACATAACTTGCCATGGAAGATGCACTCTCACACTTGTATGTTAGAGCCACAAGAGGCAAAAATGGGCTCAACCCAGAATGGGCTCTCCTGGTACTCCAAACAAAGGACAAGAGTTTCCCCCTGGCACCACTGACATAACAAAAGAGACAGTCATCAAGAATAAGCATCTATTTGCAGACGTGTCAGGACCTTACACCACAAAATGACTGACAGAACCACCATCCCTTACATCCCTACACATCAACAAGTGGACACCATCCTATGTTACCACAGAGACCTAGAACATACCAAAAAGCTGCAACCTATATAAATTTTGTAAACACAACACATGGTGGCCAACCCTATACTGGGATGTTCTGGAAGTTTTAGAGCAATGCAAAGTATGATAATTTTTTTCAAAAAGTAACACCCCTCCTAAATCTAAACTACCTATTTGTTCACAACTTCCTTTCAAAGTGTGGGCCCTAGATATTATAGGACTCATGCCAGGAAAGGACAAGAAAAGAAATACATTATCACTGCTATCAACTTTGCCACTTTCTAGCCAGTAGCACAAGCAGTAATGTCTCACACAGGCAATGACATGCGTGTGGTTCATAGGAAAAGAAATCATCAGTAAGTTTGGAAAGCCAGAACTCCTGATAACTGATGGGGAAAAGAATTGACCTCTGAAGATACTAACATTTACCTCATCAAAAATGGGGTCCAGCACACAGTGACAACCCCTTACCACCCTCAGGCCAATAACATGTGAAGTAGCTGAATGGCAGCCTAGTGCAGGTCCTGGCTAAGCTCACTGCTGCAAGACCTGATGACTGGTATAAGCAGCTACTGACTGCATTGCTTGTATGCTGGACACGTGTGAACAGATCCACCAGGAAAAGCCCCTTCAAGTTAGTTTATGGCACACAACCCAATATTATCCAAGCGCTATCAGGACCCAAGCTGGAAATGCCCAGTGAAGTTCCAACCTGCTTGGAACCTCAAGTCATACAGACCAACAGCAAACAACTAGAAAGAGAAGAAAAACACCTCTAGAATACCTTTGGTCCCATCTAAAACAGGCATGAGGTTGGCAACAAAGTCTGGGTCATGAATACTAACAAAAGTAAACTACAGCCAGAAAAAGTGGGCCCCACCATTATCTTAAAGGTAAAAAACAACACTTACCTTTGTCAAAACTGCAGGCTTGACCCGCTAGCAAGGTTCCAACCAAGCGGGTTTGTGACCCGCAATCCAATTATCCGGTCACTTGAAGCCAGACTAGGAAGTCAATTCAAATTGCCAAATGCAACAACATGAACAAATGATGATCCCTTATGATGGATACCTTGTTTTGGCGCTTGACTTGTTACCAGGATCAAGCCACCCCCTTCACTGTCCAACCATGTGATCAACGCTATCATGTTCCTGTTATCCACAATTCACAATGACTATATAATACCTATCTCCCAATAAAGATTATTATCTAGTTTCTAAATATTTTTCCCCTTGTAACTCTGCTAAAACAGCACAGCTACAACACCTTGTGCAGGGACTCAGAAAATGCAAACAAGATAAATTCTTACATAATGACCAACTAAGACCCTGTAAAGCAAGGAAAAACAACAAATAACTGTCCTATCAGCCACTGGACAACAGCTGGTGCAATATGGCACCTGGGCTCCCAACAACCTCCCCGACAACCTGCCCCCAGAGGAGGCTGACCTTCAGTTGGGGGGAGGTGTCAAAACAGCAGGCTCAACCTTCCAGCAAGGCTCCAGGTAAACAGGTTTGTGACAGCAATCCAATTATCCAGTCACTTGAAGCCAAACTAGGAAGTCAACTCAAAATTAAAATCCAACAACATGAACAAATGATGTTTCCTTAAGTGGATACCTTGTTTTGGCGCTTGACTCATTACCAGGATCAGACCACCCCCTTCATCATTCCACTGTATGATCAATGCTATCATGTTCCTCTTATTCTTGATTCACAATAGCTATATAATAACTATCCTCAATAAAGATTATTATCTAGTTTCTAAACATTTCCCCCTTGTAACTCTGCTAGAACAGCACAGTTACAACACTAGTAAAGAAACTCAAGCTATCTCCAGACCTCAACTATCATCAGTCTTATGGTACAGCTGGCCTGTCTATGATACAGACCATTGGTGCATAATTGACTTTCCCTATGCGCTTTGGAAAGCTACTCCTTGCTGCTCCTGCTGTATTCCTGTAGAATAAGAGCTATGATCTATTGATAGGCACTCAATTCCTTTGAGAATACAATGAGATAATCAATATGAAGGATGTATACTTGTTCATTCTTGGATACAAAGTTTCTCTCATCTTTGAAGAGCCCATCAAGATGCCTGACAAGTTCCTTAAGATGTGTGTCCTAGAGTACTCTTCTGGAATCTTCACTTTAAAATACCACACTCACTCCTCTAATATAGAGTGCCCCCCTCCAAATTGCACCACCGCTGAAGGAGTTCCTCTCTTAGATACCTCAGCAGTGACTATCCCTGTTGGATTGCAGATCATAGTTGATTCTCAAATTGCATATGAACTTCCTGAGCATACCTTTCTAAAGCTCTATTCCTTTTATCCTTGGGACGTGACAAACCTCATCTCTTCCCAAGAATTTTAGACTTTCTCACAATAATGCTGTGCAGCTACTTATAATCAACCTAACACCTATACCTATTAATTTCACTTGAGATCAAGTGGTTAGTTACAGATGGCTCTTAAATGCTCCTGGTTTACTCTCTCTCCATCCTTTTGGTACTTTCTGTGACTTCAATTTTCCAGAAGATGAGCCACAAGTATTATCCTTGTTCAGTACCAAAGATTTTACTCAAGTGTCTCCTGTACAGCAAAAGGAAGTTTTTGACCTGCTTAATCAATTGTCTGACATTTTTTCTAAAGATAGTACAGATTATGGACTGGTCAAAGGTATCATAAATCAGATTGATACAGGTGATTCTCCATCCTTCTGAGAAAAGTCCTATAGACAAAGTAGTGCAGAGGATGCTCAGGTATCCAAAGAAAACAAACAGTTGATAGACGGTGAACTACTTGCTCCTTCACAGAGTCCTTGGGCCTCCCTTTGCTTATCTTGAAGAAGAATGATGGAGGTCACTGCATTGTGCTGGATTATTGACAGTTGAATTCTTTAACCAAAAAAGATTATTACTCCTTGCCACGCATAGATGATGCTCTCTGCTGTCTTGGAGGATCTAAGTTATTTTCATCTATGGATTTGGCATCTGGCTACTGGCAACTTGACCTCTCTCCTAAAAACAGAAAAAAGCCTCTCTCATCACCTCTGAAGGATTGTTTGAACCTACCTGCATGCCTCAAGGGCTTTTTAATGCCCCTGTCACCTTCCAGAGGGCTATGGTCTCCATATTGCGTGATTTGGAGCTTTCCTGTGTGTTGGTCTATTTGGATAATATCAATGTATTTAGTGCTACATTAACTGACCACATGAATAACTTAAGGAAGTGTTCATCAATATCAGGGAAGCAGGACTCAAGCTGAAACCTTCCAAGTGCAACTTCTTCAAAGACCTACTGGAGGACTTAGGACATGAAGTGACCCAGACTGGGATACATCCCATGACTAAGAAGGTAGAAGCCATTGAAAAAATGCCCCCCCACTTTTTTAAGAGAATTACAAGTTTTCTTAGGCATAATGTGATATTATCAAAAATTTATCCCTGACTTTGCTGAATTGAGTGAACCCCTTGTCTAACTCCTCTGGAATGTACCCTTTGAATAGACTGACAGCCAACAGCAATATTTTGAGGCTCTCAAGAAGAACTTGAAAGAGGCTCCTATCCTTGTATACCCTTATTATGACAAGGAGTTCATTCTCTACACTGACACTAGTGAACTTGCAATTGATACTATTCTGGCACAACTTGATGACAAGGGTGTGAACCACCCAGTAGCCTATACCCCCAGGGCTTTAAACAAGCATGAGAATAAATATAGTATAATTTAAAAGGAGTACCTGGATGTGCTTCATGCTTTCAAGCAATTTTTTCACTAAATTCACAGTACACAATTCACTGTTGTCACAGATCATGCCTCCCTCAAGTAGTTACAACAACTGAAAGAACCTGAAGGGTGCCAACTAGATGGACACTTTGGCTACAGGGTTATGACTTCACAGTACTTCATTGCCCAGGAATACAACATTGAAACACTGATGGGCTCTCTTGAATGCCTATACTGGCCCTCTATCCTGCCAAATCTAATAAGTTATATGAGATGATTTTTAATCCTTTAGCATGGGAGACTGAGAATGAGGATACTTTCTTGGTCCTAAAGAAGCTATCTCAGGATACCCTCATATGAAATCAGCAAATATTTAGAAATTTTAACAACAGTACCTCTCTTATTTCTGCCCCAGTCTGAAATTGTCTCTTATCCTGCAAGATCACCAAGAAACAGGGTATAGAGGAATATTCAAGACTCAAAACTGGCTTAAGAAGCACTACTATTAGGAAAAGCTCTGCCTATTGATTCCATATGTTAAAATATTTTTCATGACTTCTAACTACAGATGCCTTTTGATACCTCACATAAATTCAAATTGGTACCTCCTAAGCATGCCTTTAATATAGTTAGCATTGATGTAGTAAGCCCTCTTCTAAGCTCACAGTCTGAATTTCAGTTCATACTGATTGCTGTAGATCATATTGGCAAATGGATAGAATCTAGAACCACTAAAGAAGACATTGCAAAAACAGCTGCTTATTTTCTCCTACAAGACGTCTTCTATTGTCATGGCTACCCAAAAGTATTACTCTCAGACAATGGCTCTAATTTCAGCATCTGCTTAATGACATATGTGATGAAAGTATTGATAACTCACCAATCCTTCTCTGCTCTGTACAACCCCTCTACTAATGAGGCAGTAAAGTGGGCTAATTATACATTGGTATCTATGATGAAGAATTTTGATGTAGTCTGATGCTGCCAATTGGGACAATATTTACCAGCTTTCTTGTTTTTATACCATCTCAGCAAATATAGGGTTACTGGTTTCTCCCCTTTTAACATGCTATACAGAAGAGAGAAAACTACTTCTTCTCTCTTGAGAGAGCATATGTGCACCTCTGATTCTACCGCTAATCCCAAAGATCACATCAAAGGTCTAGTCAATTTTATAATTGACATCCAAGCTTCTGCATGTGTCTCTGCCTATAAGACAAAGTCTCTGGAGCTAACACCAGACAATGCCGGCCACACTCCCCTTCAAGAGTTTCAAGTAGGGGACATGGTCCTCTACTATCAACACCAAGTAGGGGGAAGAGCTCAAAAGCTGGACTCCTTATGAATTGGCCCTATTGAAGTAACTTTTAATAGGGGCCTGAATACACTGTCAAGCTACTGTCCACAGAAAGACCCTTTTCACAAGTCCACACCAATTCTCTCTTTAAGTATACCCCCCAAGCCAAGCTAGAGGGGGCAACTTTGTGAATCACAATATTCCTGCACTTTCAATTTACCTTTAACAGAGTCACATTTTGAGTTCAAAATCCTTTGATTCCTTTTGCAACTTAAAATAGATTTAAACCAAAATTAGGTGAATGACTCATTTACCTTATGGCTGGTGATATGAGTGACCCTGACCCACTTGTGAGAGTGGCCAGTGATCTACCTGTCTATCTACTGTATTGTGGTAAAAACTGCCATATAAAAACCAATTATAATTAACAAATAAAATAAGTTCTATTTACCTTTTCTTGTTGTGTTTATTTTTGTACTTTGGCGCTGTCTGCCTAGTTTATCTAGAGGAGATTTCTGATAATTATTATTCTCAGGGTCTAAAGATCAATTCCTTATTCATCCCTAAAGACTAACCTCTTGTTGTAACTGTGCTGTTTTAGCAGAGTTACAAGGGGAAAATATTTAGAAACTAGATAATAATCTTTATTGGGAGATAGGTATTATATAGTCATTGTGAATTGTGGATAACAGGAACATGATAGCATTGATCACATGGTTGGATGGTGAAGGGGGTGGCTTGATCCTGGTAATGAGTCAAGCGCCAAAACAAGGTATCCACCTTAAGGGATCATCATTTGTTCATGTTGTTGCATTTGGCAATTTTAGTTGACTTCCTAGTATGGCTTTGAGTGGCTGGGTAATCAGATTGCGGGTCACAAACCTGCTTTCTTGATACCTTGCTGGCGGGTTGAGCCTGCTGTTTCAATACCCCCAACTGAAAGTTGGCCTCCTCTGGGGGTAGGTTGTTAGGGAGGTTGTCAGGAGCCCTGGCGCCATACTAGATTAACTGTTGTTCTGTGGCAGGCAGAGCGGTTTCACATTGTTTTTGTCTTGCTTTTCAGGGTCTCAGGAAATCATAGTGTAGAGTTTTGTCTTGTTTGCACTTCCCAAGTCCTTTTACAAGGTAAGTGTTATTTTTGTTTACCTTTAGAATGATTGCTGGACCTACTTTCTTGGGTTATAGTTTGATTTTATCAATGTTCATGACCCAAACATTGTCCCCAACTTCATGTCTATCTTGGATGAGGACAAAGGTTTTTTGCAGATGTTCATTTTATTTTTCTGTTTGCTCTCTGTTGGCCTCTATAACTTGAGGGTCTAACGCGAGGGGACTTTACTTGGAATTTCCAGTTTGGTTCCTGTTAATGCTTGAATGATATTTGGCTGTGTGCTGTATACCAACTCAAAAGGGCTTTTCTGGTGGATCTGTTCAATTGGGTTTGTCACACATGTAATGCAGTCAATAGCTGCTTATATCAGTCTTCAGGTCTTCTGGCAGTGAGTTTGGCTAAGGCTTGCACAAGGCTGCCATTGAGCCGCTCTACACATCCATTGGCCTGTGGGTGGTATGGTGTTGTTGCAGCATGTTTGACACCATTTTTAGCAAGGTATAAATTGGTGTTTTTGGAGGTCAATTCTTTCCTGCCATTGGTTATCAGGAGTTCTGGCTTTCCAAACTTGTTGATTATCTCTCTTCCTATGAATTGTTTAATGTCATTGCCAGTGTGCGCCTTTACTGCTTGGGCTACTGGACATCTTGTAGCAAAGTTGATGGCAGTGATGATGTATTTTTATTGTTGTGTTTCCCTGGAAATTGGGCGAACAATGTCAAGGGCCCGTACCTTGAAGGGTAGTTGTGTGTGGATGGATAGTACTGACTTTGGAGGCGTTTTACTTTTGGCTAATTTATTGCATACCTCACATTGATCTAGGACTTCCTTAACGTCACAATACAGGGTTGGCCACCAGGCCTTGTGTTTAAGGAATTCATATAGGTTTTGACCCTTTGTGTGTCCAGGGTCTCTGTGATATTGTAGGATGGTGTCTACTTGCTGGTGCGTGGAGATATAAGGGATGGTAGTACTGACAGACATTTTTCTGTGCAAGGTCCCATACACGTCAGCAAATAGGTGTTTGTTTTTGACAAATGTTTCATTTTTTATGTTTGTTTTACCAGGAGGGAAACCCTTGTTCTTTGTTTGTAGCACCAAGTGAGGCCAGTCTGGGTTGAGCCCATTTTCCCCTCTTGTGGCACGGACATATAGGCGTGAGAGGGTGTCTGCCATGGCAAGCTCAGTACCAGGTTTGTACTGTATGAGCATATTGAATCTCTCCAAGAGCTCCATCCAGTGGGCTTGATAGAGAGATAGATTTGCTTGGGTTTTGAAGTATATGTGCGGCTTGTGGTTGGTCAGTGCCGTGAATTCTTCCTGTTGTTTTAGTTCCAACGCCATTTGACTAGGCAGTGACAATGGCCAGCAGTTTCTTGTTGTGGATAGGTATCAACACTCTCCATCTTTCAACTTTTGTGATTCATAAGCTACAGAAAGGAAGTCACCATCATTATTTTTGATCTGTAGTACTCCCCCAATGGATGCATCTGAGGCATTGGTTTCCATTAGGTATTCCCTATCATGTTTGGGGCATTGCAGGATAGGAGCGTTGTGAGCTTCTCCTTGAGGAGTCTAAAAAAGAGGTCACATTGGGGGGGTCCACACAAACTTGGATTTGGTGCCAGTTATGGCGGATAAGGGGGCAGTCAAAATGCCACAGTCAGGTATGAAGTGGCGTACATAGGCTACCATCCCTAAGAAGGTGCAGAGTTCCAACTTATTCTTGGGTGGCGGCATCTTGAAGATGGCCTGTATCTTTTGACTATTGGGTTTGATGCTGTCTTTTGAGACTATGTGTCCCAGGAAGAGTAATTTCTTGCAGAAGAACTGGCACTTGGAGAGTTTTGCCAACAGTTTGTGTTGTGCTAGGATAGCAAAGACTACCTCTAGGTCTTTGTGGTGCTGTTCCACCAATGGACTGTATACAATGATGTTGTCTAGGTAGACTAGGGCATGCTTGACTATGTGCAGAGCAAACACTTTGTTCATGAAGGTTACAAAGGTAGAAGGGGCTTTTGTCATGTCAAAGTTGAGCACCACACACTTGTAGGAGCTGTATTTAGTGTGGAAGGCTGTTTTGGGGATGACTTCCTCCTTAATACAAATTTGTTTGTAGCCTGCAGTCAGATCAATCTTGGAGAAGACTGTGGCTCTTCCCAAGCCATCAAAGAGATTTTCAATCAGTGGTTGTGGATAAAAATTCTTGATGATAAATTTGTTCAGAGTGTGGTAGTCTGTGAACATACGCATGGTACTGTCCTTCTTGGCCACAAAGAATATGGCGGCCCCAAAAGGAGACTGTGAGTGGTGGATATGTCCTTTCTCCAATGCTTCCTTGAGGTAGGCGCGTAGGGTGTCATCTTTGTTTGGGGTCAACCTATAGATAGAACGTGCTTTGGGTACAGCTCCTTTGAGTTGGATGGAGTGTTGAATGTGTTTCTCTGGGGGCAACCTGGGTAGAGCTTCTTTGAAGATTTCTGGATGGCGGGCCACAATTTTGCAATTCTGAGGTGTGGAGGTATCATGGTGATCCTTGAAGTGTATGATCTTGTACTGGCAGGAGTCCCAGTCAATTGCCTTCAAGTTTTCCTTTTTGTCCAAGGTCTCTGTGATGCACACAAAGACATGGTCACGTAGGAGTTGGTCCACTGAGTCAGGGTAGATCTGGTGATTGACACCTTCACGCTTAATGGTCAACACTGAGGTTGCCCAGTATACGTGGGGATTGTTCTTTTATAACCAATCCAACCCCAGTACAATGTCAAACTTTGGGAATTTAATGACAGGGCCTTGGATGATGGAGTGTAGGTTCTCAAGCATGACAGAGAAGGGGGCGGTTTCCCTTGTCACGGCAATGTTTTGTTCATCAGCTAAAACCATGTTTTTAATCCACAAAGGATTAGTGGCTAGCTTAAACTTGCCTACAAAGCTGCTGTTGACCAGGGTTCAATCTGCTCCCAAGTCCAGGAGTGCTGAGCCTGTGAAAATGCAAAAACAGAAAGGATAGGACATCAGCTTATTGGGATGTCTGACAATGGTGTACAGTACTGGGTCCTTCAAGGGTATATGAATCATTAGACATTGGTCCACGTCCTTGGGTCAGCACCTATCATTGAGCAAGTTGGGAGTTGTGTGGGGAGAGCTTGGCTTGCTTAATGATCTCCCCAGGATTTCCCCCTCATCTTGATTGCTTTGCGTGGCAGTGATACAGAAATGAGTACTATTTGACTGTCCATTATTTCTATTCCCATGTCTGTTTGAGCTTGTGGGTTTATGGTTGGTGTTATTCCCGTTGCTTCAAGGGGGTGGTCAGTGGAGCACCTGCCTGTGTGAGAATCCTTGGGTCTCTCCTGTTTTCCAGTTTGTGCCTTATGGAGGGTGTTGGATGTTTATACTGCTTTCTTCACCTTGCAGTACAGGCTTTGTAGGTTGATCACTTATTCCAGGTTCATGTGTCTCATTACATGCAACTTAAGGCCGTCATAGTACATGAGGTGTGTAGCTGGGGTGTCAAAGGCCATGTCAGAGGGTGCACAAAGACAGAGTTCCTTGTAGGCGTGGGTGAGCTCCTTCAAGGTGCCTGTCTGGGTAAAGTTCTTCACTTGGCATATTATCATGAGCGCTGTATCCTTAAGCACAAATCTTGCCAGAAAGTCTTGCTTAAAGGTGTCCCAGTTTTTGTTGGCGTGTTCCTTGTGCCACTTGTCACACCAGGTGCCAGTGTTGTGGGTTAGTTGGATAGAGATTATCACAATCCAAAATCTCTGTGGGCATTCCATCTGGGCCAGTTTGCTCTATGCAGACTGGATCCATGTGGCAGCGTTGTTGTTGTTGGCCCCAGCAAAAGGTTTCAAGACAGCACTTCACATTTTTGGGCTACGTAGGCAGGCATGGTGTTTTTGTCAGTTGGTAACAGAATAGAGGAGGGAGCCTGAAATAACCCTTGTGCTGACAGGGCATTGACCGCGGGAGTGGTATCACCATGTTCTGGTACAGGACAAAGCCATCAGGTATCTCAGCACCAGAGGTGCTGGGGTCCAGTCCAGCAGGAGGCTAGACATAATTCTGTCAAGGATTTCTTGGCCGCAGCAAGTACAGGCAACAGGCAGAATTTTACAAGATAAGGTAGAATGGAGAACCTACCTATGCTACCAATGTTGTAACTGTGCTGTTTTAGCAGAGTTACAAGGGGAAAATATTTAGAAACTAGATAATAATCTTTATTGGGAGATAGGTATTATATAGTCATTGTGAATTGTGGATAACAGGAACATGATAGCGTTGATCACACAGTTGGGTGGTGAAGGGGGTGGTTTGATCCTGGTAATGATTCAAGAATCAAAACAAGGTATCCACCATAAGGGATCATCATTTTTTCATGTTATTGGATTTGGCAATTTGAGTTGACTTCCTAGTCTGGCTTTGAGTGGCCGGGTAATTGGATTGCAGGTCACAAACCTGCTTGCTCAGAACCTTTCTGGTGGGTTGAGCCTGCTGTTTTGACACTCTTGCTTAGTAAAACCCAATCCTACTGTTAGAGTTTTCTGTTGTGTTTCTTGGCTGCGCCCAAGAACATGACAATCAACATACAGAATGAGGAACTTTGGATAGAACATAGGACCACTCTTTCTTTCAGTGGCATTGTCAATTGTTTAATACATCAAAGGCACAGATGGCTCTTCATCATTGATCAATGGCTCATATGAAGTATCAAAAACTTGGGTTCTTGAACTGGTCACTCTGGGATCCAGAGTGCAGGGCCATGTTACAACTAGGTACACAATGGAGGTGTATGTAACCTTATTGCTCTCAATAACCCTGGTATGAGAGACTTTAGTGGTAGGCTGTGAGAGTGGCTTCTGTCTGGGATTTAAGCTGCTGTTCCTGGCTTGTGATACAGGAGGTGGTTGGCTGGCGCTGACATCTTGTGAGGCCTGTGTATTGATATTGACTTCCTAAATTTGTGTTCTAGGTCTATTCTTGGACCCTCTGGGGCGTCCTCTTGGATAGGCTAACCTGCAGGCTGGTGCAGAAGCTGGTTGGGAATGTGATTGACAGTCCATAAAAATCAAAAATATATTTTAGATTAAATATGTATTTATTTGGATTTTTTGGTTTAGTTGTGAGTAGTTGTTTACTCTTTATTTAGCCTTGAACAGTAACAGAATTTCTATATTTGTGATTTGAAGTGTATGATATTGTACTATTTCTGGGTTTAGATAATTTTACATTTTAGTCAAGTTTTACAAAAAAAATGGTTATCAAGATTGAATTTTTCATTTGATTTTAGTCATAGTGGAGCTTCTCAATTCAGATTAGTATTTTCTAGTATGCTTAATGTGTATTCAAAGTTGATTTCAGTTCCTACAATTATTATTTGATTTTACTAGTGTCATTCATATGTGATTTGAAATCTGGTTCATGGATTTGACAATCCTGCAATCCCAAAAAACATAGTAAACTTAATGAAAATGGTTGATGGATTTGGACACTTCAAATCTGATTCCAGGGAATTCATTTTGTCTACTTGAAACATGCAATTCAACTTATAATTTTCAAATTGTCTGTGAGTTCCTGCAATTTAAAATATTCAAATAAAAATACAAAGAATTTAATTTAATTGAAAAAGCCATCATGCAAATGCAATTTGAAATTTGGACCAAGGATTTGACAATTCTGCATTTTTACCTTTAGTATCTGAATTTACAGTAATAAAATTTATATATAACTGCTTTTTTTAAAAAAACTCAATTTAAAATTATACACAAAAAAATTAATTTTAAATTTATAAACTGCATCTCTTTATTTTAATCAAAAGATTAACATTTATAGTTAGATTTTCAAAATGATGTAAATTTAATTAATATTATGCCTTAATTTTGAGAACCCTCAGATGCTTTAAAATATATATATGATTACTAATATTTAAATGAAATTTGTCTTATTAACTAAGAGGATATACACTAGATAATTTAGTTTGTTTTTATTACCCAAAAAGATTATTTTTGTAATTTTACATTAAAATTATTATAAATAAAAAATATTGAATAATAACACAAAACTTATCAAGATGATAAAAGATGATTTTTAGCTGGAGCCAAATTCACATTGAGTTCATACAATATTTAATATAATAAATAATAAAAACCTATTTAACAATAAAAAGGAAGTAATTTGCTTGCAAATTTAAATCAATAGATAATTTAATTATATAAGCTTATAGGATTTTCATCTTTTTTTAATACAATAAATTAATTTTAAAACTAACCTTTCTTATTATAAAATTTTTATTATGCATTAAATTAGTAGCTTAATTTTTTACCCAATTTAGGTAGATTTAAAATAAATTAGCATTTTATTATAAATCTTAGAGCCACTATTTAAGGTACATGTACTTAATAGTTATTTCATGTCAAAAGTATTTTCATGGCCAATATTAAGCTTTTCTGCCTATAGCAAAGAAAACCATAACATTTCAAGTAAAGAAGCAAGCATACAAGAAAAATGGCAAACAAACTCACAATATAGTTTATATGCTGCATATTATCCTGAGGATCCTTCTTTTAAAATAATATTTTCAAAAGAAGAAGGGGCCTATCAAGGTCTTGTTTTAGGACCCAAAAGAAATAAAGGGGATAAGAAAATATTGGTAATTTGTTGCTTAATTTTTTAAATTATCAAGGAAACCATTGAATTAAAACAAGAGATTGTTAAAAGAAATAAGACTAAAGCTATTGCAAAAAACTCCATTATTGGTTTCAAATATAATATTGATGGTTTGGTATTTTTTCTTTTTTTCTTATATTTTAGGCATCAGATAGAAAAATACAGATTAAATTTAATAGTGAGACTTTTATGCAAGAAGCAGTATCTTTTTTAAAGCAGCATGTTTGTTGCAGTATGATGTTTGCTCCATCTGAGACTTTAGAATTTCCTGCTATTAATGACACACAATTATCATTCTCAACACAAAAAAGCTGTGAGGTTTCATTTGAAAATGGTTTAACCTTTAAAGATACACAAGATCTTGAAAAAGAGAATACAACTGATTCAAATAAAAATAATTTATATCATCAAGAATCTCTTTCACTTACATCAATAAAAAAGAATACATCTAAAAGAAAAAATCCATCAAATAAAAACTCACATGATTTTAATCAGCTCAATAAAAATAAGAAACAAAACTTTGTAATGAATTCAACTCAAAGAGATGAATTTATTTCCCCAGAAGGGATACTTACTATAAATTCTTCTCAAAATTTAATAAATTCAAAATCTCAGTCTTCTAATGATTTATCTCAAGATCTACAGAGTCAAGTTTTCAAAAGAAGTACAGGTAAGAGCATGATATTGCCAAAACTGAATTCTAGATAAAATATCTAATTTAGATGACTATGAATTTGGACAGAAAATTATTGAATGCCTGAATGATCCAGATTTCTATATATTGGTAGGGATTTTTAATTAAACTTCTAGAATTACTTTTTATTTCAGATAAGTTTTAAATAGTTTATTTTATTATTATTTAGATTTGAAGTATTCTTTACTAATTTTTAGATTGAAAAACTTGAAAAGTGGTTGAGTATCAATTCAAATTATATTCCAGATAAAATACTCTAATAGTAATAGTTAAAATAGATTAAAGTAAAGCATAATGTATTAAATAATAAGAGCAAGCATAGTTTAAAAAAACATCTGTATGCTTTTCATTTCAATAAAAAATATTTAACACATAAAAATCAGTATTAATGAAATTATGTCACTCCTTTAAAACTATTTAGACATAAACAGTAAGTTTAATATGAAATAAAAGCATTTTTTAAAAACAAACATGTTTACCTTGTTATCAATTTTGCAGTCAAACTTTTAATCTGGAAATATTTTAAAAATGTTTATTAATAAAAAGAACATATGTTTTTTTCATTATAAACATTTATTAAAAATCAACAGAAAAGAATTCATCACAGTAGCAACAACAAAAGATTCATAGATTAAAAAATTTAAAAGTAAACTTTTAATAAAGCCAAAATGTTTTTAAATAAAAAATTCTTAATTTTATTAAAATCAAAAATCAGAAATCAAAAGATCTTTCTAATAGTATGCTGTAACTACTTGTTGCTTTTTCTTTTTAAAGTTTAAAAAATTATACAATTAAAAATTATAATGGGTTTTGGTATAAATACAGTGTTTCTTTAGAGAGTCTGAGATGCACAAACCAAATTTAGCTTGGAGCAAAAAAATTTGTCCATCAAAAAAATTAAGCATTAATCATATAATTTGATATATAAATAGTGATATAGACATTAATAATTGAATTGAATCAAATCAGATAACTCATATATATCAATCACATAGCACAGCAAAGCCATACTGTAAATTCATAACCTAAACATAAAAATGTGGGATTGTCAAATCCTTGGTCCAAATTTTGAATCACTTTTGTGGGCAACTCAGCTGAGTGAAAAGTAAAATATTAAATAAAATTAACCATTTGTTGCGCTTTTTGCATTAAAGCGCCACAATTATCTAAGATTATAGGGCACAGGACATTTTCCAGAATACAGTCATATGTGAGGATATGAGTAGTACTGTATCAGAAGAGCCAGGATTGAACAGAAGCATGATTATTCCCAGCAATGGCTTCTGATTGTGCAGAAGCACTTAAGGATTAGGATAAAAGTCAACCAGATAAAGGATAAAATAAAAATGGTTCAAAGATGATTTTATTATAAATGCTTAATTCTTCTTATACCTTCTTTGAGGGTAATCTCTGGGCTGCTAGCAATGTCTTCTAGGACGTTCTAGCACGCCCCAAATTTGAGTAATTATTAATCTAGGTTTGGCGCTTATCACATGTTAACCAATAGAATATTTCATCTTCACCTAGCACAGGTGATCTTTGCTGGCATGGAATAATTTAGTACTTCAGGATCACTTCCTACTTCTCTGGTATACTGCAAGCTTAATGCTTATTAATATGATAAATATGGGAATTCAAGATTATGGGGAATCAAACCCAGCGCCTCAGCGCTTGATGTAAAAGTAAAGTGGCACCTTGGCGCCAGCAATATTTGCCAGGCGGCACTTGCAATAATTTTCAGTTGGCACGTTGGCACTTGATGTAAAAGTAGTTTGGCACTTTGGCGCCTAATCCAATTGCTAGGCAGCGCTTGTGTATTTTTAAAGTGCTGCAGCGGCGCTTATCATTGGCTAGTTTATGGCTCAGGTCAGCAGACTACTGCTGATCCAATATGCATATAGTTTATACTACTAATTTATGTAGTTTGGTAGCTGTGATTCATATCTGCAAGCTATGTCATAATTATTATCATTGTATTTTGTACTACTAATTTATGGATTTGGTTGTAACAGTCTTAATCTGTGGGCTCCATCATAATTGGCATCATTTCTTGGTCAAAATTCCCAACACCATTTAATTTGACTTTTTTTGGGTTATTTAAATTAGCAAATTTTGAATCTCTTGAGCAGATAACTCAACTAACAAAAGACAAAACACAACACACAAATGCAGGATACATAAATCAGAAATGCAGGATTCTAATGTACAATTTGAGATTTCTTGTATGTCAAACAAATCATAGACATCATGTAAAAATTAATGAATCTGAAATTGCAGGATTGTCAAATCCAAGAACCAAGTTTCAAATCATAATTGCAAGGAATTTGAAATAAATATAATTTATGGGCATCTCAAATAGGAAATCAAAGAATCTAGAATGGATTTGTGATGATTCTTTTAGGAATCACAGTCATTCTCAAAATCACCCTATTCCAGTTTAGGACGGCTAAAATTTAGATCATAATATTCACCAACTTACCATACATAACAATAAAATTGACTAAAATATACATTCCTCTTCTTGAGTTTAAAATTATAATAAAAATTTTATTATGTCTTTTTCCAACACCAACCAAGTCAACAAGCTGTTCCCTGGCCTTGACAAAATCATGCAGGGCTACGCTGGGTCTCTTAATGGTGAAGCCTCTGTCTATGGCCACTCCCAACCCGCAGGCCCCTCTGCAAGCACCACCCAGGAGTGTGTTTTTTCTCCCGCTTCCTCAAGCATGGCCCTGTTTGCCCATCACACACAGGCAGCTGCTAACCCAAATCATATAGCAGCACTAGCATCTGTAATCAACCAAGTGAGCCATGGGGCTACCAATGGAAGCCAGAATCTAGAAACAGACAATCAGATGGTACTGTCTGGTTCTCAAGGCAGACACACCCTGCCTCCAGACAATCAGCCTGCAAGACACAGAAGAAAATTAATCACTCCAGAGAAAGCACAGGGAAGGAGGCAAGGCCGAGAACAGAAGTACCATCTGATTGTCTGTCTGGCTAGATATCTAGCTTCCATTGGTGCCCGCATGAATTATGATGCGAGGCCATGCTTTATGATTCGGGTTAACAACTGTCTCACTAGCAGGGGTAGAGAAAGGTAACACAGGGAGCCATGACAGAGGCGACACCATATGTGAGACCCAGCCATGGCCCACCATAATTTGTCAGGCGAGGCACAACTTGTTATTTGGTTGGTGTTGGGAAAAATTTATAATAAAATTTTATTATAATTTTTAAACTCAGAGAGGAATATATATTTTAGTCATTTTATTGTTATGGGATTGGTAGTGTTATGATCTAAATTTTTAGCTAGATCTAAAAGAACGATTTTGAGAATTGACGGCTAAAAAGAATCATCACAAAATCCATTCTAGATTCTTTGTTTCTATTTGAGATGCCCATAAATTGTATTTGCCTGCATTATGATTTGGGAGACTTTGGCTATCCTGCAATTTCAGATTCGTGAGCACACATGATGTCTATGATTTGTTTGACATACAAAAAATCTCAAATTGTACATTAGAATCCTGCATTTCCGATATGTATCCTCCGTTTATGTGTTGTGTTTTGTCTTTTGTTAGTTGAGTTATCTCTTCAAAATTTACTAATTTAGCAATTGCTAAAAAAAAAGTCAAATTAGAATTGTTGAGGACTGACCAGAAATGACGCCGATATGGCAAAGCCCCGGGTGAGACTGTTACAACCAAATCCGAAATGAGTATAAAATACAGATAATAATTATGACATAGCGCAGATATGAACAGCTAAACTACATATTAGTAGTATAAATATATGCATATTGGATCAACGTAGTCACTGAGTAAGAAAATGATAAGCACCGCTCCACACTTTAAAAAAAAGCTGCTTGCCAAACTATAATTCTCTAATCCAGTCCAGCGTTCCAACTAGAAATTGCAGAGCCACCACAGTAAATATCTGGCGCCAGGTCACTTCCCCCTTTACCCCCATCAAGAAGCAACTGTTCCCCGTAATCTTGAATTCCCATATTTATCTTATTAAAACATTAAGCTTGCGTATAGTAGGAAGTGATCTAAGTACAAATTGCCATGCCAACAAGATACAAAATAGGGAGATGAAATATTCTGTGGGTTATATGAGATAAGCCCAAATCTGTTAATGAATTACTCCAAATTTAAGCGTGTAGAATTTCCTAGAATCGAAAATTAGCCATTTATTAAGAGGTATAAGAAGAATTAAGATTTATAATAAAATCAATCTTTTAGACCGTTTATTTTATCCTTTATCTGGTGACTGCCTAATCCTTGAATAACCTTCTACGGAATAATCATGCTTCTGTTCAATCCAAAACTACTGATGCACTACTCATGTCCTCACGTATGACTGTATTCTGGAAATAATCACATTGTTCCCTACTAATCTTAGATAATTGGCGCTTTAATGCAAAAATCACAGCAAATGGTTAATTTTGTTTGATATTTTACTTTTCACTCATCTGAGTTGCCCCGCAAAAAAAAAATTTGGACCAAGAAAGACAATCCCACATTTTAGGTTATGAATTTACAGTATGGCTTTTGCTGTGCTGTATGTGTGTTATATGAGTTATCTGAT